>BSBM01001255.1:600000-1002500 GCA_027924585.1 Larix kaempferi
AGGGCACAGTACATATGGAGCATGGTAAGTTCAAAAATGTTCTATTTGTGCCTTCTTTGTCAGCAAATTTGATGATTGTATATCAGATGACTCACACAGGTTCACCAAAGAAAGTTGTCTTTGGTCCTGACACAGTTGATATTGCAGATATCTCTACTAGGAATATTATAGAGAAAGGGTTTGCAAACCATGCCTCCAAGGAATATGAATTCTCACATTGTTTTCCATACTCTCTACCTACCCCATCGGAATCTGATGAAGATCATAGTGATACCTCTTCTAATGAATATGAGGATCAAGATCTTGATGTTGAGAATAAATTTCAAGGAGATTCAGATTCATATGCAGATCCAACACATGCTCCCAATCCATAGCAAATGACAATATGGGATCACAAAGTCCTTATAGCTGTTGGGAACACAGTTGGGGATCCATCTGACCATCGAACCACCATATCTCAGTATCATGCAAAACTTGCACTATGTCATGTAGATCCACTTCTCTCAGAGAGGTGCTTCATGATGGTGGGGTTTGGTCCACAATATCTTGGAGAGACTTGCCATGGGAGATCTACAACCAAGAAACAATATCGGTTTTCTAACAAAAGGTACTCAAAGGTTCATGATTTGGACCACAATGAGCCATTCGCTCCAGTAGCAAGAAGGGTTACTGAAAGACGGGTTTTAGAAAATACAACTTCTACACAGTGGGAGGCACATTAGAGGAGCAGATCCATATCTAACACCTGCATTGTTATCCTACAGAGGAGCATCTTACCAATATTTTTGCAAATAATTTCACTGAGGAAATTTTTTCCTTCTCTTCTTAGCATGAAGGTTCTTTGAGTTCCCTATTGATGTTCTTTTTTGAGGGGGGGTATTTTTCCCATGAGGTTTTTCCCCATTTCCTTGGTTATGGACATTTATTTATTTTTTATCATTTATTTGATTGTATGGGTGACCTTTGGTCTTAGTAACCAAGTCCCAGGATGCAAAGTATGAATTAAGGGGGGGTGTTAGGATATTTCAATACTCCATCATTTTCCTACCTAGCATTATTTATTTTTCCTAGTTGTTGATGATGTCATTTTCCCCTAGTGGTGTGCATATGTCATCCAAGATCCATCTACCACCTTCTAACCCTTGCATGCATCATTTTATGACCACTTCAGTCAGTTCCCTATTTTACAGGAACCTACTGAGTGTTCCAATGCAATCCACCTAAGTTATCTGACTCTTGTGGGGGGTTAGAGCTTCGGATTCCACTGGTTGTGGCCTCATGCACCCTTTTATTACTAGCATGCATGACAGACTCACTATTGCACCCTCCTTAGTCAGTTAGCTGAGTTTAGTTTCAGTTCAGTTGACTTTGAGTCTTCTGGAGCACTCTAGTGGTGATAATCCCTATGCTAGACCAACTGAGGTTCGAATTCTCCTGCATGATTTGAATTCTCTCCATTGTAACATCATTGTTTATTATACATATTATTGGAACATGTGACATTATTCTCCTCCTATCTGAGTTCTGCTGCATTATTATGCTTCTTCTCTTTTTTACTGCAGTTTTCACTCTTATTCAAATTTTATGCTCATTCTTTATTTGTGAGGTATCCTCGGCTCTTTAGATCTGTTGTGACATAGAATTCCACACTAGAGTGTTTTGGCTCTGCATAATTCAACCAAATACTCTGCCTATTTCATCCTTGTATTCTCTGTTTTTTGTCTCCCCGACAGTACTGCAAACAAACCCGTGCAATTGAATAGTTTTAACAGCAATTATGCAAGCTTGAATACTCTATGTTCATAATTGAAGAGGATTCTACATTCAAATCAAACAAACTTGAATAATCTATGTTCATAATTGAAGAAGAACCTGCATTGAGAATTGAGCAATCTTGAAGAATCTATATTTAGGTTTGAGGAATATTCTATAAATCTATCTCCACAATCAAAAGCAAGGTTGAAGAATTTCCATCCACAGTTGATTAAGTATCTATATATTCACAATTCCAAGCAAGATTGAGGAATCTCAATGAACACAATTGAATAAGAATCTACATTCACTATTGAGCAAGTTTGAATAACCTATATTCACAAATGAAGAATTTTCTATATTCACAAGTGAGGTAAAATTTACCTTCACAATTGAGCAAGCTTGAGGAATCTATATTCACAATTGAAGAAGTATATATATCCACAATTGAGCAAACTTGAAGAACCTATATTCACAATTGAGAAATAATAAATATTCATAGTTGAGCACACCTATAGAATCTATTTTCATAGTATTTCTCATTCTGGTCATGGGGAATTCATGCAATCAAACAAGGAAATTGGCAAGGAAAGAGAAGCATCAAGAAACCATGTAAAAATTAGAGAAAAGAAAAGATTGGACAGGTGGAATCGAAGGAATTCATAGATACTCATCCAATTCCAACCATAGATGATGCCACGGTCATTCCTACCCATCCACAACAAGAAAACAGGAAGAATTCACTAGAGGGGGCCTCAATTTCAACAATATTTGATGAACAAGCACCCCATGGCACTAATCAAGAAGTAAAACGTAGGTTCTCATCGGGGGATGTTTCAATCCCCACATCAATTCAACCTCGGACTATGGTAGTGAATGACTTGTTGGGTAGTGGTTAATACAAGTGATGAAGTTAGGGAGGCATTGAATGCAGTATTTACGATGGAAGAAGCAAATGTTCTGGAGACCATCCAAGAGAAAGTCCAATTTCCCACATCTAGCTTCCAACAAGAGAATGAAATACAAGAGGCTCCTGTTGAAATTCCAGAGTGTCCTAGTGATGTTGTACATGGTCCAATTCCAACACCCTTACCTCCATTAGAAACTACATGCCGAATAACTCTGAAATGTATATAGGTTGATGAAAGTCTCATTAGTTCACTTGAAGGTGCGTTGTCTAAACACGTTATTTCTTATCAAACTTGAAAAATACTTGATAAAAAAATTTATTCTAAATGTGAAGGGGACAAGTGAAAATTATTTTTATCATTGTTAAAATCTAGGTCTATTACTATTGTTAGAATAACGTTAAGGATAAAGATGACCAAAAATTCTGAACCAAGTTCTCATATTGTACAATTGGAAATAAATCTCGCACAAAGGATCGCAATACGGTTCGTCATGTGTTGTCACAATCAATCATGAACAAAAACACTAGGACCTTCATTTTCTTAAGTCTACCTCCAAACTTATTAATTTGAATTTCAAGACACTCCGTAGGTATCGTGTTAGAATAGAACAACCTAAAACTGGTCAAACAGATGTTTGGGCATTCATTGGCAGGTTTCCATGCTCTGATATGAAGCTCATTGATGCGGTAAAGGGACTAGTGCAAGATTTTTGGCATGACAACACTATACCTTCTTCCAACCAAAAAGATGTATTAAAATTGAGAAGTGGTTCAAGGGATCATGAACCACACATTTAAAATTTTCTTGACATGACACAAACATAATCATATGAGAGATTTAGGCGTGAACATAACGAACTTAACCTGGGCCAAAGATCCTTTGAAAAATGCAAACCATGGTATGTTAAAATAAAAAAAAAAATCGTAACACATGTTGTTGTCGATACCACATTGAGTATGGTTACTATTATTACACATATACATATATTTTTCATGTATTTCATAACACTCTTGTGCAGGAATTCCTAGCTACATTACCACTGATGTCATCTAGAGACTTTCTTCATAGCATTTTGTGTAGTAGGCCAAATGGTTGCACATTTTATCAAAAATATTGCATAGATGGGACATGCCCAGGGTATAGTGGAATGGAATTATTGGACAAATGCATACATGTGGACGATGAGCATAAAATTGGGAGGAAGGAGGTGAACTTGCTGTCATTCAAATATGTCACGTATGATATTGATGGAGGGAATGAAAGAAAAAAAAATATAATTGATCACATCTCATGTTGGTAATGAGCTCTTGAATACTATTTTTTTCTTAATATTGCAATTTCATATGTAACAACCTATTGATATATGTCTTTATTGTTGATCTACTAGGTACAGGTTTGCAACTTCATGGAGGAATTCATTGAAAAGACAAAACAGTATGTAAAGCATGTGCATGTGGTTCGTTTGCAAGATGATAAGTTTAGAATGTGCAGGGATACATTTCCTATTGGGACTATCCTATCAGTGGTTGATTTTGTTGAAAACTACACTCTTCAACTAAAAAACGATATTCAGAGTCAATACTATCACCTAGACCAAGTCAGCATAATGTTCCATATCACCTATAGACATGGGGAAGATAGTACTGAAGACAACGGGGTTATATTGAAGGAGTATCACCTCTACATAAGTGATGATAGGTGTCATGACTTGGATCTTGTACAACACAACTTTCAAATGTTCTACAATCACTTGAAGGATAACAATATACAGATGAAACAACATTGGATTTGGTTTGACAATTGTGCAGGGCAATTCAAAAATTCCCGTGTCTTCCAATGGTTGTGTATGCTCCACAAAAGGCACAAGGTGCCAAATATTTGGAACTATTTTGAGACCAGACACGGAAAAGGTGAACATGATGGAGCAGGTACGTGCATCAAGACTGTATTACATAGGAAATAAATGAAGTTCGCAAATGGATAGCTCATCCGAGACGCAAAAACCATCATTGAATTGTGTTCTTCAGTCATGGGGGATGGAGCAAGAAGGCAGGAAGATTAGTCAACTAGGAAAGCACATGTACATAGATAGGGAGGTGGTGTATGTAGATGGATCACATTTATATGAGTGCAAGATCGTCCAAGGAACTCGTGCATTTCATTTAGTTAGAACGTCGAACAATTCTATAATTGAAATGTGGACAAGGAAACTCTCTTGTTTTTGTTCTCCATGTAGTAGTGGTGAATGAGACGAATATGAATCCATGGATTGGGTTGATAGTTGGGACCGTCTATAAATCCCCATTGCTCGATGTATAGATATACAATTATCCCAGTTGGAGGAGGACCAATCAATTATTTCACCAAACTATGACCACATATCAAATCTCGTACAACCAGGTTTGATTAATATTTTGATAAGTTTGAATTTTTTGACAACTAGTTGTGTCTAGTTAGATGACTAAAATGTTGGCACTATATTTTCTGCAGGGCACATATACGTAGTGGTTTCCCCGAGACACAATGCATGGCGCACTGACTATTAGCTGGCACATTGCTTGGAGGGGAAGCAGGCCCTCAATGTCCCATTACGAAACTTTGAGGCCAATGATTTTCTAATTGGGTCTATGGTTATCAAAGGAAAATATTTGAACTAGGCTTCCCACTTAGCAATTAGAAAATGGTATACATATGAATATTATATACCATGTGATATTGTATACCATTATACAAACTTAGTTATTGTCACGAACCTCCATCTCCAAACAATTCCAATGAAGAACTCATCAAAGGAACGATACTTGTTTCCTTACTCCGAGCATGAGAGGTTAAAGGAAACCCTTGGTATTAGAGGTGATCTTGATGGTCTAGTCGAATGACCATAGGTAGGTAGTCTGGTATGTGGTTTGCATGTTATATTATGTACTATGTTATAGGTATTTGATGTAAATGTATGTTATGATTTTGTTTCATGGTATCATTGATTATTGACATTAATATTTTCACTATTGCAATCGGACATTGATAGCTTGATAGATTGATAAATTGCATAGACTTATACAGCTTGATAAATTGCACAAGCTTCGTCATGGATTTGTTTTCTTTGTTTTTTCTCCTATCTAAGTACACCATAAGATCTGCATCCTCATGCCCATTTTCATGCTCACTATCACCATCATCATCCCCATGCTCATTGTCACTATCCCCATGCCCTTTGTCACCATCACCATTCATATTGCCACCATGAACATCACCACAATGATCATCCTTCCCATGTTGTCACCATCACCATCCCCTTTTTCACCATAAGATTCTCGTCCATCATCCACACAAATATAATCGTTAGATACGTAATTTAGAAACATAGAAACCTAATCTAGCCTTAGAAACCTAGTCTACCCTAGAAACACAAATATAACCTTAGCAACCTAATCCATAACACTAAAAACCTAATCTATCCTTAGAAACCCCCATCAACATTTGAATCCAAACCATTATGCTACAAATATGCACAAAACTCCAAAAAACCCTAGTTTGTGCATTAATGTGCAACCATTTGAATCCAAACCATTGTGCACAAATATGCACAAGAGTCCAAAAAACTTCATCCTGCAACTACATATGCATGCCAAAAAAACCTTCATATATTCATGTGCATCCATTTGTATCTAAACCACTGTGCTACAAATATGCACAATAGTCCAAGAAACCCTAGTTTGTATTCTAAAACCCTAACCTAGAAATCATAGCCTAGAAACCCTAGTTTGTATCCTAAACCTTAATTTGAATTCTAAACCTTATAAACCCTGGTTTGTAGCCTAAAGCCTAGTTTGTGTTCAAAATCCTAGAAACCCTAGTTTGTAGCCACTAACTATCGTTGACCAATCACTAATACCAATTATTCATTGTCACTATTTCCCAAATTGGACCTTTACCATACATTAGTGAATCAATATGTGATTTGTTAGTGTGAGGGATTTCTTAAGGTGTTCAACTTGTGTGGAAATACCCCATTTTAGTTTAATAAGTGAACTCTCACGAAGATTCCTACCATGGAAATGAATCACCGGTGCATGATCTTCCATAACCACTTCATCCATCTTAATGTCGTCATCAAAAACCACTTCATCCATCTGAATGTCATCATCAAAAAAAAATTCATCAGCGAGTCTCATTAGTTAAGTTCCAAGGATAATTTTAGGGGCGAAATTTAGCCGGTGGGCTATTTTTCCATGTTTTTTTCCAAAAATTGATTCACCAATTTGCATTTTTTGAAGCCCCATTTCACCCAATTTTGATGCGGTAAAAATTTTTCACTCTAAAAATCGCCAAAATGTTATATAAACTATATAAAATCCTTATAAATTGAAATAATTTTAGAAAAATATCGCCAAATATTTTATAGTTGGCATTTTGAGAATTGGTAAGATTCGCCAAGGTTTATACACTTTTAAATAAGTATAGGTCCTTAAAATTATCCCTATAGTTAACACACTTCCTTCATTCATTTTTTGAAGAATCACAACTACCAACCCATGGAACCCTTCCATATGCTAGAATTATATGTTTTCATGAGATCCATCTACCCCACTAAAAACTAGAAAACACCCCAAGATGGAGTCTACAAGAACCAACTACACATGCTTCTTACTGAAATCCTCAATAATCCTCCCTGCTTTGTATTTGCACCATATGTACCCTAAATTATTTTTATTACAGAATCACTACTTAATATTTAGTTTAAAATTTATTAAGAAGCCATCACTTGATGTTAGGTTAAAAAATAATAATGAAATCTATAGATAATAAATCTTGAATGTCTCAAACATCTATATTTCACATCTAGCTAGATTATAACCTTGAATTAGATTATTTCTATTATTATTAACGAACATAAGGGTAATGGGAACATATAAGTTTGGTGTTGCTCAAAATTTGAACATCAATTTTAATATCCCTTTGAACTCAATGGGAACTCGAAGGGATGGTAACAATTACCCTTTCAAAATATGAGTATAGTCATCTTTATTATTTTGTTGGATTTTTCCTTGTATAGTAATATGTATGTGTCCCTGAAATCCTTTGGGGTGCAAGTTGGAATGGGCCATAGAATGATGACAGTGGCTCGGATCGAAAAACCATCGACTCCACTGGATTCAAGACATCGGGATAGTGCTAGGGGTTTCCCTCTCCTCTAGGTCCATGGCCCAGAGATCACCTTTTAGGTCAATTTTTGAAACTAGGGCTTTTCTCAATAAGGGATTGTGCGTTTTTTGCACATAGGGGTCAACTTTTCAAAGTCCTCGACCAAGAACTTATTTCTAGCATTCCCATTTGGAAAATTCCTAGGCACACTTGCAGGACCTCTCGAAACCCAGTTTGGTTGCACGGTTGGAATTCTATGCCCCCGATAGGTATTTAATAGGTGTCCCTGAAATCCTTTGGGGTGAGAAATGGAATGGACCATATAATGATGACGGTGGCTCGGATCAAAAAACCGCCATATCCATTGGATTCAGGACATCAGTATAGTGCTAGGGGTGCCCATCACCTCTGGGTCCAAGGGCCAAAGATCGTCTTTTAGGTCGATTTTGGAAGCTACGGTTTTGCTTAGTAAGGGACTGTACAATTTTCGCACATAGGGGTCAACTTTGCAAAGTCCTTGACTGGGAACTTATGGCTAGCATTACCACTTGGAACCTTCCTAGACACACTTGCAGGACCTCTCAGAACCCGGTTTTTTTGCATGTTTGGAATTATATGCCCCCTATAGGTATTCAACAAGTGTCCCTAAAAGCTTTTAGGGTGCGAGGTTGAACAAGCCATAGAATGATGATCATGGATCCAATCAATAAACCGTTGAATCCTTTGGATTCAAGACATTAGGATAGTTCTAGGGGAACCCATCTCCTCTGGGTCCATGGCCGATAGATCATCTTTTAGGTCAATTTTGGAAACTAGGGTTTTGCTTAGTAAGGGACTGTGCAATGTTTGCACATAGGGATCAACTTTTCAAAGTCCTCTACTGGGAACTTATAGATGGAATTC
The DNA here is from genome assembly GCA_027924585.1 of Larix kaempferi. NCBI lineage: Eukaryota > Viridiplantae > Streptophyta > Pinopsida > Pinales > Pinaceae > Larix > Larix kaempferi. The sequence continues at coordinate 608,712 of BSBM01001255.1, forward strand.
CCACGTGGAACCTTCCTAGACACACTTGCAGGACCTCCCAGAACCCATTTTTGTTGCATGGATGAAATTCTATGCCCTCGGTAGGTATTCAACAGGTGTGCTTGAAAGCCTTTAGGGTGCGAGGTTGAATGGACCATAGAATGATGATTGTGGCTCGGATTGACAAACCGTCGACTCCATTGGATTCAGTGCATCGGGATAGTGTTATGGGTGCCCCTCTCCTCCGGTTCCATGGCCTAGAGATCATCTTTTAGGTCTATTTTGGAAACTAGGGTTTTGCTAAGTAAGGGACTATGCAATTTTTGCACATAGGGGTCAACTTTGCAAAGTGCTCTACCGGGAACTTATGGCTAGAATTCCCATGTGTAATCTTCCTAGACACACTTGTAGTACCTCACGGAACCCGTTTTTGTTGCACGATTGGAATTCTATGCCCCCAGTAGGTATTCAATAGGTGTCCTTGAAATCCTTTGGGGTGCGAGTTGTAACGAGCCATAGAATGATGACATTGGCTCGGATCAGAAAACCGTCGACTCCATTGGATTTAGGACATTGAGATAGTGCTAGGGGTGACCCTCCGCTCTAGGTCCATGGCCTAGAGATCATCTTTTTGGTCGATTTTGGAAACTAGGGTTTTGTTGAGTGAGGGACTGTGTAATTTTTGCACATAGGAGTCAAATTTGCAAATTCCTTGACCAAAAACTTATGGCTAGCGTTCCCATGTGGAACCTTCCTGGACACACTTGTAGGACCTTGAGGAGCTTAATTTTGTTGCATGGTTGGGATTCTAAGCCCCTGGTAGGTATTCAACAAGTGTCCATGAAAGAATCTACGAGGTGAGCTTCAACATGCCATCGAATGATGACCATGGCTCGGATTGATGAACCATTGATTCCATTGGATTCGGGACATAGAAATAGTGCCATGGGTTCCCCTCTCCTCTGGGTCCATGTCCTAGAGATCACCTTGTAAGACGATTCTGGAAACTAGGGTTTCGCTCAGTAAGGGTCTGTGCATTTTTTGCACAAAAGGGGTCAGCTTTGCAAAGTTTTGATTTTGATTCTAGAACTAGACATTAGAAGAGTGGCACTCAAACCTACCACATTGAACTCTTAAAATATTGTTATTTACGTAGTGTACCACATCATTTGGCATGTCCTTAGTGTTCCACTATATTTTCATTTTGAGTCATTAATGTTGTTTTTAAGAATTCAACGTTCCAAATAGAAAATGGAGGCGATGTTTCATCGATGATATCCCTCTGATCCTTGATAGCTTTGTTATATCAAAATCATCACGGGAAATGCCAATTTCATTTATGTGGACCACACAGGTGCATCACTTAGGTGTATCAACTATGTGAATCCTTTATGTTTGTTAGGCTCTTATGTGGGTAAGGTGCTTATTTGTTCCACTAAGTTACTCTCAATCATTACATTCCTCAAAACGGTTTTTGCCATTCATTACACCAAGTGGTTTCCCATCGACCAGAAAACTTTTATTTTCCATGACCAGTGGTTTTTGGTTTACCATGAACCTTTGCTATCAAGTTATGAGGGAATACTTTCCTCATCACAATGAACAACCATTACATCATCATTTGTATCAATCAAGTACATTCAATTTTAAATACATTTTCATATGAGGATAATACATCCCTTTTACAAACATAGGACCATTGCCATCTTGTTTTCCTTCATCAAAAAAACATTCTTAGGGAAGATCATTAAACTAGTTAGGGATTTCATTTTCTATGAATTCTATTTGATTACTTTTGCATCTCAATTATTGAAACATGGTATTATTTTCACTACTTATTCACCTTTATTTTTTTGCTTCATTCTTCATTTTATTCTTGTATTGTTTCATGTTTATTGGATTTCAACTTTCCACTATGTCTTTTGTTAATTTTTGAGTTCTATGCAATGTAAACCTTAGCTTGTAGGATAGGCCCTAGTTTCTATTATAAACCCTACAAACCATAGAAATTATTGGATTGGGGGGTCAAATTCCATGAAACCCACCACGAAAACTTTCGATTGGCCTGACCACCTTTGACATGCCTTGGTACACATGACCAAACTTACAGACCTCGATTTGAAAGCTCGGTGGTGGTCTAGACTATGAAAATCATGGAAAAGAGCTTCAAGAAGATCTAGATGTTGAAGATTCCATTAAACATTATGCATCTCATTTTTTTATGGAGAAAACATCACGTGATGATGATGTACACTTGCATGAATACGTTTTAGTAGCTATCACCATGAATGACGAAGTGACTTTTTGGGGCATTACACATTTTAGTAGCCATAGTCATGAATGACAAAGTGACTTTTCAAGGCATTACACATTTTTTTATTGGCATTCAACATATTTAGAGCCATGTATCACCATTAAGATTTTTTTGCAATGACGCATGGTTTGAGGCATGTTCAGGACCCTAAATAATGAAAAGATGTACACTCAAACCTGAATTAGAATTATGACAAGTGGAAAATGGACATATGAAAGATTTAAAGCACAAACTAGGGTCTTCCATACTAAGGTTTAGTCAGTCTAGGGTTTATATCTTCAACAATTTTATGAAAGTGAATTCATGACCAGCTATTGGTTAGCATATTGGAACAAACTAGGGTCTTACAAACTAGGGTTTAGTTTAAGGCTAGGTTTTATACCTTCAACAATTTTTCGAAATTGAATTCATGAGAAGCCATTGGTTAGCAATATATTGGAACAAACTAGTTCCTTTATACAAACTAGGGTTATGAAATGAATCGTGGGGATGGTTTGAGTACCACTTGTATTCCACTTGGTAGTATATTTAGGGCTTCAAGTATGATAGTTTTACTGATGTAATAAATGTTCAAACTCAAATTTCAAACAACGAAAAAACATGACAATCCTTTGAATATATGAGATAAAATAGAGCTAAAAATCCTAGGGCTAAATATTGTCGATATTTGACCATATGTAAATGAAGTCCCAATGGATTTTATTACACTTTAGTTCATGCATTCCTTGCCATTGTACTTGACACTTTGCCATTGTTTTTAGAATGCTAGAGTAGGCACACTTCAACCGAACTTCATAGATGCTCATGTACTTATAATTTGATGAAATACAATAGCATTAATGAAATGTGTAGCATTTATTATACTTCCTCGTAGTTTGTTAAAATTTTATAGGCTTACATTGATGATATGCGTAGCATGTTTTACATGACGGAGGTTATTCAAACATATTTTGAATTATTTTTTTAACTTTTGTTTTTTCCTTGCAACATATTTTCCTTCCAACCATAATCCTAATCAATGGGTATGAACCCTTGGAGTTGAAAAAAACCACAATTTTAAATTAGATATCAAATTAGCATGCATGTAATGAGTTCATTGAACTGTTGAAAGATATTATTAGTTTGTTCCTTTAAGATAATGTTTTCATAACACAATGGTGACATGTTACTTGATCAATGCAATAAATGTAAGAGAATAAATATTGCTTAAAATGTAATTATATAAATTTCAGTAGCATAATCATTAATTTTTGGAAGAGATAAATCATCACAAGAACAAGTGGAAACTCAAGAGAAGATATGAAATATGTTGTATCATGCATTGATAGCCGATTGTTTGTAATACAAAATATGGAAAAGTAGTTGGCCCTTAAATGGCCTATCAATGTACATGTATCCCTAAGTACAATAATGTACATGTATGTCAAAGTACATATATCCAAGACTAGTACACATCAAAAATCAATCTTTCTCGTGTTTTTCCTCGACTTTGCTCTATCAACCGTCTCCCTAGGATCTCTCTGCATCTCAGGAGTCTGCAAATAAAAGATCATTTTTTTTATCAAATAATTGCACTAATACCCTACCACTAACAAACTTAAAAAATTAACTTATGGCCAAATTATTTATGACAAACACTCACCAAATCCAGTCAGGGTATAGATTCCTACAGTGTGCTCATGGAAGTCCTCTCTATAATTGTGCTCTACAAATAAAAGATCATATCTCAATTAATTCAACAATTATCAACATGTCTATGTAAATTGAATAAAAATACTTGGTCATTAATGAACATCTCACCATGGGAGGAGACTCGGTCACAACCATGGATTGAGTGGAGGGGTTGGGCACTGCTACTACTAATGGCTACAATCACCAAATGTTGAAATACTTAGACATGCATGAATAAACAATATAGTAACATGGTTAAATACTATGCACTGTAATTGTTGAAATAGTTACCTTTGTATGACTTGTTGCTATTGCAAATGTAGCACTAACTACAACATCAATGATCCTTGTTAGGTGAGGTTTAGATGGATCTCCCATGCGCCTGCTATAGAGGACATCCACACCCTTTCTAGGAGTGGAGCCTCTCTTATACACTTATCCCTTCTACACATTTGGACTACGAGGAGAGGCAATTGATGGTTGTTTTCTAAATATAATAGGTGATGGATACAATCACCAATTACTGACATAGATAGAAATGCATTAATCAATGAAATAACATGTATTAACAAACTGGCAATGTTGAAATACTTACTGATGTATGGTATATGTATGGTATGCTTCAATCAATTATGCAACATGTTCTGCCATATAATCGTGCCCTATGTACCGTGTAGTGCTTATCTCCCCACTGTGGGGGAGATCACTAGATGAAATTATTTCCCTCTGTGGGGGATCTACAACCTGCAATTTAGAAAATTGTAAATATTAGACCGTGTACCATTAATTAACTAACATGTGATAACAAACTAACATGTATTAAAAAAATGACATGTTTAAATAGTTATCTCAGTGTGAGTTGTTGTCGCCAAAGGTATGACAACATCTTTTACATCAAAGGGTTCTGGTGCACGAGCCTCTGGACTAGCATGGGAATCATCAGTGGAAAATTCTTTCCCCCCATCCTCTTCTTGTATAAACTACAAGTTTTAAAATGATTAAAAATATTAGCAATCTATATATGTGTATAGTAAGGAAAAATAATTTTCAAACAAGACTAAATTGTTAACCATTTACTTACCTAAGTAAAATACCCAGTAAAGCTATCATCTATATGGACAAGACCAAAGAAGGGATGGTCGCATGCTATGCATGGGTGGGGCTCTCGGCTGTGCTCATGATATGCGAGCCTAGTGCCACTACTAGATTCTCCTTGACCACTGGAAGGTGGTGGTTGTACCCCATCAGGAGATGGTGGCCCTGCCCCACCAATAGACGGTGGCCCTGCCCCACCAATAGACGGTGGCTCTAATGGACATACCTAGTACGTACCTTGAAGATATGTGCTATGGATAACAACCGCCTGTTCCAACTGTAGGAATGACTCATGCGTCTTTGGGACCAACTGATGTGCAGGAGGCACATCTGGCCTGGGTAGATTCCTGCGAGGTGGAACTACTGGGTGATTGGGATATATGTGCCTTGCATTGGTACATTGTTGAGGCATCCCCATACCAATGCCATGGTACTCCAAGATATCAAAATAATTGGCATGATTCCCTAAAACAAATTTTGTGTACATCTTTCTAAGAAAATATAATGGCATTTCCCTGTTGTTATGTGGTGGTACATCAAATACCATGTACCGTTGGTCCATCCACTTATCTATGAATGGTTGATATGTACACCACTCAATAGAAATATGTTTTTTGTTTACATCCAATATTTCACCCATCTGTGGATCTGTAAAAAGGTAAAAGATATGTTGTTTTGTTATATTCAACTTCTTAACTTCCTTGTAACTAAGTCCATCGGCATATTATTTCCTCTTTCTCTCTATGTATGTGGGAATGTTCTGGAGTGCACCATTTGACCTACTAAAGGTCTCTATAATTGCATCCAAATTGGATGCAAGCATACGATGTCTATCGTCAATAATAACAATTGAGGCTCGAATTTCTTTGAGCCTCTGAATTTCTCTTTGTGTGTATGCATGTGCATCCATGCTCACCACTACAATCAAAAAATTTAAAAACAAATCATTAGAAACATATACATGCTATAATGACATCTCTCAAAAATGAAAAATCAAAAAATATTGTGCAAGAACAAATACATTACAAACATAAATATCATCTCAATATACTATAATAACAACTACATGTAAACAACAATGGAAGCTAAGGATCAACTACAGGTAAATCAATCAATGATCGATGAAGGAGAGATCCTGATTCAATTAATATTAAAGGATTGATACAATGGGGGGCTTAAAAGAACTTTATGTGACACCTTTCTAGATCCTAGGTATTGGAAAAGATGTTATTCACCATCCTCTACCTTTAGAAATTTCTCCTTTGTATCTAATTCATATCATGTTCGTGGCCCTTTCCTTGCTCAAAATCTAGTGTCTAATGAGGAATATTTGGTCGTGAAGTCCTCTACATCATTAAGAGGGGGAAATATTTTGAATGTGAGGGTTGATCTACGCTTGTTCCATGAGGTAGTTCATCTTTGCAACAAAGTAAGTGGTGTTTCTGCAAGGAGGGGAACCTAGTCCATTGGGTTTTGGAGGATGATGTAAAATCCATAAAGCCATTGGGTTGGCTTCACAAGCACTAGTTGGACATTTTTAGGGTAAAATATTTTTTGGGAAAAAACCTTAGGGTTTGGTTGAGTCAAGTCTAGAAACCAAGCCTAGGTTATAGTCCACAGTTCCTCCTCCTAGCCAAAGGGTGGATGGCTTTTATTTTCCAATTTGTAGTAGATGTGGAGAAAATATTGAGAAAACTTTGGTGTTGGGATTCGACTCCCTTAATGCTTAGGTGGATGTTGATAGGGATGAAGACCCAAATCAATCGCTTGAGTGTCTTGGTGGTGAAGGAGGTAAAAAAATATGTGGTAGTTCATCTTTGTAATAAAGTAAGTGGTTTGTTTGCAAGGAGGGGAACCTAGTCCATTGGGTTTTGGGGGATGATGTAAAATCCATCAAGCCATTAGGTTAGCTTCACAAGAATTGGTTGGACATTTTTAGGGTAAAAGAATGTGTGGGAAAAAACCATAGGGTTTGATTGAGTCAAGTCTAGAAACCAAGCCTAGATATAGTCCATAGTTCCTCATCGTATCCAAAGGGTGGATGGATTTTCTTTTCCAATTTGCAAGAGATTTGGAGAAAATATTGAGGAAAAGTTGGTGTTGGGATTTGAATCCCTTATTTCTTAGGTGGATTTTAATTGTATGAAAAATTCATTAAGGAGATTGATACTATGGAGGAATGACCATATGTTATAACAATTTTGGAAAATTATAACAGTTTTGGAAAATTTTAGTTTTGGATTTCATTTACTTGGATTTAAAATTTAGGGCAATATAAAAATTTATATCTTTAATAAGGGAATGAGGAAACATTAAAGATTTTGGATCCCTACCTTTCCAATCACCCCTCCTCTTTGAATTCACCCTCCACTTCCAATATAGTATCCCTAAACGTTCGATCGTTTTTGGTTGACCTCGTTGGTCGGTGTCACGAATGGTGGACGCAAACTGCAGAATGGTTTTCACGGCCTGTTTTGGGGTTTTAATATATTAAAATGAACGCCTGATTGTTGTGTATTTCGATAACACTCTAGTGTTATAGAAATACAATAACGCTCGAGCGTTATGAATGTTGGAATATTTAAAACCCACGTCTATGTCATTTAATACCTTAGTAGCATTAATTAATCATTTTATGATTAATTCCTAAGTATTAGACTAGATAGTTGGCATATGAGTCATTGTGTGGACCACAAGGCATCTTTGGGGGGGCCAAAATCCTTCCTGGTGTGGACCACAAGCTTCCTAAGTCACTTGGGTGCATTTCTGGTGATTCTGGATAAGATTCCGGTGAGAAAGGCGCATTACTGTTTTTTACTGCTTTTGGGTGAAAGGTGAAAAGCTAATTGACTAGGGAAAGTGTTTTTTGGACCAATTTCACTCCTTGATGTTTATTCCTTCCATTTTTGGGATTTAGCATGATTTTTCATCACACATCACTATCTAATCACTAAATCAGAAATTCGTGAGCCTTTGGTGTGACTTGGAGAACACACTTGCAACCTAGGGTGGTTTTGCATCAATTTAGTAAGTCTGCTTTTGTGAGGATTCGAATGGAATCCTTATGAATTCAAATATCTGATATAAAATTATATATTGATATCCATTTACTTGCATAAGGTTGGATGATGTATTATTATTCATGAGAGTAATGTTATGTGCATTTTATATGAGTACATTTATGTGTTCTTAACTAGTTGTGTGAATTATTGTGAGAGAGTTTAATTATTGATCATATCTTGGTGTGAACAGAATTTCATATGGCATCAGAGCTATCAAGATATTCCTTTCTCCTTATATTGTCTTGCAGTATCCAACCAGTCTCAAGGAGGGCACATAAATTCATCCACATGGCGCATTCCATCCTCTAGAGGGTGCAACTGGGCCTCCAGGAACGCACCCAAATCACTCCAAAAGTTATTTCAAGGTTGCCATGGATCATTCACATCATATCATCCTCACTCCATTCAATTATTTTGACTGGAAAGTGTAGATGGAGATCATGTTGAGGAGCAAAGGCCTCTACAGGGTGACTATGGCAACTGAAGCTGAGCCAACCTCAGCAATTGAGAAATCAAAGTGGTATAATCGAAGAGATGAAGCCTATGGATTACTGTGTCTCACTACATCCAGTGATCTTTTATTCCATATTGATGGTCTTACCTCTCCCAATGAATTTTGGCTAAAGCTTCAAGAATTGTTTGGAAATACTGATGAATTAAGAGGCCACCAACTGGATAATGAACTAGTTTCATTGAGTCCACATAATTTTGATAACCTCTTGGATTTATTCTCCAAATTCAAATCACTTGTTCTACAGTTGAAGCAATGTGGTATTGATAAACAATATGAGAAACTAATCTTAGCCATTCTCTCCAAGCTTGGCCCAGATTACTTAGTCTTTGTTTTGACCTTCCACTCAACTAGAAAAGTAGTTTGAAACTGGAAGAGTCCTACTTTCTCAGAATTCATGGAGTCTCTTACAAAAGAACAAAAAAAATTGGTCTTGATGGGAGCCATCAAAAATCCATCAAAAGACCATTGTATGAATGTTGGAGATTCAAAGGGTTCGAAAGGGAAGAATAAGAGAAATTTCAAGAAGCCTGTTGATCAGAGGAAAGACAAGTAGAAATTTCCTGAAGACTCCTACTACTCAAAGAAGAATCCAAATAATAAGAATGAGAAGGAAAAGTGTACTTATTGCAGCAGGGGCTTTCATCCTGAAATCTCCTGCATGAAGAAAACCATTGATCAAATGGCTCTACTCCTGGAGAAAGCCAACATTCCCCTTCCTGAGAGCGCAGGGAGGAAGGATGGAGGACAAAATTCTGAAGATAAGGAGAGAGTACATGCACTGATGGAAAGCACATCCAAGCCTACCTCACTCATTATTGATTCTGGAGTTTCAAGGCACATGATGTCTACAAGTGAGTTCTTTACTTCACTTGACTCTTCATGTGGTCCAAATATTGTGTTGGGTGACAATTCTGAAACTTCAAGGAAAGGTAAAGACAACATAGATCTCGATTTTGGCTCATTCAATAATGTCTTGTATGTTCCTAGACTTGATGCTAACCTTTTTTCAGTATACCAGATGAACCACACAGGTTCACCCAAAAAGGTGACCTTTACACCTAATGATGTTGAGATATGTGAAATGTCTACAGGCCGAATTGTTGCATTAGGCACTGCTAACCATAGCTCTAGAATCTACAAGTTTTCTCATTTTGTGCCATTCCCCTCACCTTCTTCTCTTTTAACCCATGCCAATGAGTCAAGAAAATTGTGGCATGAAAGATTTGGCCACTTGAACTATAAATATCTTTCCCAACTTCATAAGAAATAAATGGTCACAGGGCTGCCCAATATCATATTTTCCAAAGGTGTCTGTCAAAGTTGCATCCTAGGGAAACACCTTGAGCGTAAGTATGGGAGATCCAAAAATGAGCAAACCTATGCACCCCTGGAGTTTATTCACATTGATATATCAATTCCATTCCCCCATGAGTCCTTGAACCATGCCAAATACATCCTGACCTTCATAGATGACTTTTCTAGTTATTGTTGGATCTATTTCATCAAGTTAAAGTCTGAAGTTTTTGGTATGTTCAAGCTTTTCAAGGCCTCAGTTGAGAACCAGTCTGGTAGAAATATCAAGATTATCAGATCTAATAATGGTGGGGAGTACATCAAATCTGAGTTTCAGCAATTTTGTGCCTCTTCGGGCATTCCAATGCAACACACAGTTCCTTACACACCTCAGCAAAATGGTGTTGCTGAGAGGAAGAACAGATCTCTTAAGGAGATGGCCACATGTATGCTTGAGGCAAAGTCTTTGTCTCCAAGAATTTGGGATGAGGCAATAAATTGTGCCACATATATTTAGAACAGAGTGCCACACAAATCTCTCAAATGAATCACTCATTTTGAGGCTTGGACTGGGCACAAACCTGATATCCCCCATTTCAGGATTTTTGGCTCCAAGGCTTGGGCTAGGATTCCACTTGAGAAGAGGAGGGTTATGCAGCCCCAAAGCCAACCGTGTCTCTTTGTTGGATATTCAGAAGACTCCAAAGGCTATAAGTTGTTGAACATGACCACTCAAAAATCCGTCATTGAAATAAGTGTTCAATTCGAAGAAGAGCCCTCTCATAATGTTGAAATTGGAGAACCATATTCACCACCACCTAAAGAAGTAAGTGATGCTGCTCTTGAATTTTTTGATTCTGATATTTCTGATTATGAGGACCATTTTATTGCAAAACCCAATTCATGAGCAAGGCCTAAATGGGCTGCTAAGACTTTGCAAGCAGCTGGTGAACTAGTGGGAAATCCTTAGGACACAAGGAGAACTAGATCACAATTTGAGACTGCTCTCAATGTGAATGACCCCTACCTATCTGAGAGATGTTATATGATGGTGTATTCTGATCCTTAGACATATGAGGAAGCCTCACATGACCCAAGATGGCAGGATTCCATGGATGAGTAGTTTCATTCACTGCAAAAGAATGAGACATGGGAGCTAGTCAAGTTCCCCCCAGACAGAAAATTGGTAAGGTATAAGTGGATCTACAAAACCAAGTGTGAAGATGATGGTACAGAAGTGAAATATAAGGCTAGGTTGGTAGAAAAGGGCTTCTCCCAAGTCCAAGGCCTTGACTACAATGAGAATTTTTCACCAGTTGCACAGAAGGATTCGATAAGACTAGTTATGGCAATTTCTGCATCCAAGCGCTAGGAAGTGCACCACATGGATGTCAAGAGTGCATTTCTCCATGGGGATCTTGAGGAGGGGATTTATATGCAGCATCCAGAAGGCTATACATCTAATCCTAACTATGTGTGCAGGTTGAGGAAGTCCTTATATGGGCTTAAGCAATCCCTCAGGGTTTGGTATGCCAAAATGGACAACTTTCTCTTGTCACAATATTATGTTAGATGCAAGTCTGATCCTAATGTTTACATGAAACTTATTGATGGTTCAATTATGATTATAGTGTTGTATGTTGATGATCTACTAATCATAGGTAGCTCTACTGATCAAATAGATTCATTAATGACTACTTTGCATCAAGCTTTTTCCATGAGTGACTTGGGAATTCTTAAGAAGTTTTTGGGGCTTGAGATTTCTCAAAATGAGAATGGAACTAAGGTATCTCAGTCCAAATATGCATCTGACCTGCTAAAGAAGTTCAAGATGGCTGATTGAAAGCCTTCAAAGACTCCTTTCCTTTCAGGAATTAGACTTGAAGAAGCAGAATCTAAACCTTTGGTTGACAGCACCTTGTATAGGCAGCTTGTTTTACTTGACTCATACTCAACCTAATCTTGCATATGCTGTGAGTGTGGCATCAAGATACATGGAGCAGCCACATGATCTCTGTTGGAGGGATGCAAAAAGAATCTTGCATTATGTGCAAGCAACCAAGACTGATGGGATTCACTATGCTGCAGATTCTAGCCTAGATCTTCTTGGCTTTACTGACTCAAATTGGGCTGGTGATAGCCTTGACAGAAAATCCACATCTGGATTTGTATTCATGCTTGGAGGTGGTCCTATTTGCTGGTCTAGCAAGAAACAGAGTGCAATTGCACTATCTTCAGCAGAGGCCAAGTATAGAGGAGCAGTGAATGCTGCTACTCAGTGTGTGTGGTTGCAGGGTATTCTTTCAGAGTTTGAGATTTACTTTAGTACTCCTACTATCATCTTTTGTGACAATTAGAGTGCTATAAGGGTCTCAAGTGATCCAGTACAGAGACAGAGGACCAAGCATATTGAGATCCATATGCACTACATCAGGGGTTTAGTGCATGACCAGATCATTGATTTGCAGTATTACCCAACAGGTGATTAAACTGCAGACATCTTCACCAAAGCTTTTACTGAGAATACTTTCAGCTATCTGAGATCACTGCTTGGGATGGTTGAAAGTGTGGTGGAGTGAAGGATTGATCAGCGATCTTTCAATTTTTATGATGTCCATTTTTTAGGGAAGGTTTTTCCCATGAGGTTTTCCTTCTTTCCTTGTTTTTTAGACCAGGCAGTATTGTACAGGGTGACCATGTCTTGTTACGGGGCACTTCGTATTTTTTATTTCTTATTTTTAGCACATAAAGTCAGACTTATGGGGGGTTGTTGGAATATTTAAAACCCACATCTATGTCATTTAATACCTTAGTAGTATTAATTAATCATTTTATGATTAATTCATAAGTATTAGACTAGATAGTTGGCATATGAGTCATTGTGTGGACCACAAGGAATCTTTGGGGGGACCACAAGCCTTCCTAGTGTGTACCACAAGATTCCTAAGTCACTTGGGTGCATTTCTAGTGATTCTAGATAAGATTCTGGTGAGAAAGGCGCATTACTGCTTTTTACTGCTTTTGGGTGAAAGGTGAAAAGCTAGTTGACTAGGGAAAGTGCTTTTTGAACCACTTTCACTCCTTGATGTTTCTTCCTTCCATTTTTTAGATTTAGCATGTTTTTTCATCACACATCATTATATGATCACTAAATCGGAAATTCGTGAGCCTTTGGTGTGACTTGGAGAACACACTTGCCACCTAGGGGGGTTTTGCATCAATTTAGTAAGTCTGCTTTTGTGAGGATTCGAATGGAATCCTTATGCATTTGAATCTCTGATGTAAATTTATATATTGGCATCCATTTACTTTCCTAAGTTTGGTTGATGTATTATTATTCATGAGAGTAATGTTATGTGCATTTATTGTGAGTAAATTTGTGTGTTCTTGACTAGTTGTGTGAGAATTATTGTGAGAGATTTTGATTCTTGATCACATCTTGGTGTGAACAGAATTTCACAGTGAATTTCTATAGCGTTCGATCATTATAGAAATTCACAACGCTCGAGTGTTTTGGTTTCCTATCCTGCGTGTTAAATGACATGGCAGGCTTGGGCCCGCCCATGCCTAGTTCAAACAAATGCTCGAGCGTTTTTTTTCACTGAAATTTTGCGTGTTTCACAAAAGCACAATTTCATCTAGAAGGTCCCTCAACTTCGTGTGAGGGACCAAATATGTTAATGAGAAATATGTGAATCCATGCGTATATTTTGTCTTGTTTAATATTTGATTGTATTCCTAATGTTGGCAACATAATAGAATTGAGTAAGGTATTACAAGTCCAAAATTCACATCTTGAAGTGATACAAATATTAAAGGATGGGATGTACATTTTTTCTCTCTTGAAATAGGGAAAAAACAGAAGGTTCTAATAATTCCACCATAACATTTTCTAGGATGGTAAAGATTCCTATGACCAATAGGATACGAAAGAAAACATATCAAAGTACATTTTCTAAAACTTTCATCAACATGAGATTATAATTTTTGAATTTGTAACTAGTGCAAACTTAGTTACTTAAAGTTAGTGCAAACTTAGTTACTTAAAGTTAGTTATTTAAACTTAGTTACTTGAATTTCGAAAAAAACAAGGCGTTTGTTTTGACTAGTGCACCTTCAATACTTAAATTTAGGGTCTGAAATTTATATATGAAGTAGATAACATCTCCCTATACATTACCTCCAAATTTCATCAGAATATATGGTGTTTAAGTAGTGCCAAACTGTAATGTACCCACCTGCTGACCCACTAAGAGAGGGAAGATGATAACCATATGTGGGGCTTTCTCATTCTATCAGCCCATTCATTAGAATGATATGAGTAAAGCATTTGTGTGCAGATGTAAAACTAATCAAGTATGCACAACGGAATTTAACTTATCCACACACATTACTCATATATACAACATATCAACAGTCATCAAATTAATACATGACAGAAGTAAATACATAGATAGAAAAACACTTATCTCCATTTTGCAATTGTCCCAAACAACTAGCTATGTTGCTGCAACGTTCCACCCAACCATAGGCCAGTTGTGTTCATCAATCTCTCAACACAACTGCCACCCCCGAGCTGGGCATGATTCCTTCAAGGAAAAGGGGACATTCACTCTCTCACAACCAATTAATCATTCGATCTGAGCCAAGCCAGTCCATAGCTGGGTTTATCAGGCTACAATTGAACCCTAGATGATTGCACTCAAGCTCAAGCCCAAGCCATGGATACCCATACCCATACCCAACATACTCTTCTCTCACACAGTAAGCACAAATAGGGGGCAGGGATACACATTTTAAACAGTGGGATTCACAAATAAGATGGCCATGGGTTTTCCCAAAAACGTTCCCAACCAAAAACGGATTGTGGGATGGGGCAAACAACCACAGGGAGGAAAAACGATTTCTTCCCCAAATATCTCAGCCTTCAACAACCCAAAACGGTCTCTATTGAACCCTCGTTCAATTTCCCCTTCTTCCCCACTGGTATACAACACAAAAACGCCCTTCTCTACTGGGAGAATGAAGAAAAAACGTAGCAAACCTGCCTGGAAAACGCCCAGATAGCTCTAAACTTGTGAGGGAGAAAGAATGATGGTTGCATCATGGCTTGGGGGAGAAATTCATGGCTCTTTTCTTTCCCAAGAAGCAAAACACGAATTCCCATGCAGGGTGGTTTGCCCATACCCGAATTTGGACAGCCATACCTCCCATTCCCCAAGGCATTAACTACCTCAACCAACTATTGGGAGAAATCAATGATTGGGTACAAAAGTCAACATGGGTAGTTGAGGGTTTGATGGGTTCTCTCATTGACACTTGGCTTGACCTGATTGGCTCAAGGGTTTAAATGTTTTCCCTCCCAATTCCTTGTGAAATCATGCCCCCATCTCTTTGTTGCATTGCATAGCTAGTTGTGGGTATTTTTATTAAAATGCATATTACATGATATTTGAATTTCCAATGTGCATTGCTAGCATGCAAATCATATGCATCACTAAATCGATGGCGGGGCCTTGGCCTTGAGCTCCTCACCATGATTTCATAACAATATTACATCATTTATAATGTTAATGCCATGGGGTCAAACTGGGGACATTACACAAACAAAGAGAACAACAAAGAACTCGGATTGTGTTCATTTTTCCAAGTCAACTTTCAGTATTCAAACCAATAATCCTGGGTTGTATCTTGAAGTTAGAATAACAATTATTATACATGAATATATTTTATTAATTAAATAAATGCTTGGGTTACTCCAAGAAATGAAACTATCAAACAATCATTCCTTTATAGGCTAAATTTTGAGGGTTTGATGTAATGAGGACCCTTGGCTCTTCGTTTTTTTCTAAAAGGCCCAAGAGAAATGCCATTGATTCTAATGAAAGTATGTCTAATCACTTGCTGGAAGTTTTGTTGTGTATTGATAGTTATTCTTTGTGGGATGTGTATTCAATCCCGTTCTATGTTGAGTGCATGTTATTGTGTTGTTGTGTGCTTTAGTTGTCTGACATTGTTTGGAGGTTCGAAATAGTGCATCAACTTAGCTAGAATCTATATGAAACATTGAAAAGAGTGATAACACACCACAACCCAATGGTGTCCTCCATTGCATTCTTAGGATTATATTTATTTAGCCTTGATTCTAACAAATTTCTCATTCTCCCTATGAAAGACATTTCTCGTCTAGTCTTGATTCTACATTTTTTTCATCCTCACTAGAAAAGGCCTTTATTTCCATGCAGTCCATAACCTTGTGTAGCACTTTCCACATGTTCTTAAAATAATCACAAAGAAGCCATTAATGCTTGGATATTTCCATAAGCCCATCCATGCTTGGATATTTCCATTTTCATTTTTGAAAAGACCTCTCACAACTCTTCTTTGTGATTTCACTCCAAGAAAATCTCTTTACACCCCTCACAACTCCTTGTTGTGATCTCATCTCAAGGAAATATCTGTACCTCTCACACCTCTTTTTTTTTCATTCTCAAGAAAATCTCTTTTATCTCTCACAACTCCTCTTTGTGATTTCATCCCAAAAAAATCTATTTACCACTCACACCTCTTTCATTTTTCATTCTCAAGAAAATCTCTTTACCTCTCACAACTCCTTTTTGTGATTCCATCCCCAAAAAATCTCTTTACCTCTCATACTTCCTCTTTTTTTCATTCCCAATAAAATCTCTTTGGATTCGTAGAAACTTACAAAGACTAATGACACTCTTTTATAACGCCCACCATATCATCGTTTCACATGAAACTTTGAAAAAAAAATGAACATGTAGACCAAACATCTTTCTAAGTATTGCTACAAGCTCCACCAAAATGCTGCTTGAATCCTCGAGCCCTTAATTATTTCACTAGTGTTCTTCCTTTTTCAGATAATCAAATCAAAGTGAATATGGCAGGCTCATCCCCCTCGTTGTTCCAATGCAGAAAGGATTGAACTTGTTCCCCCTGGTTGCCTCCTTTGATATCTCGAGACTATGCGGGTCTTCTTCCAAATACATTCATATTCGTGTGTGCTTTTGCTTTCCCTCTTTCTCCCTTCTACCCCGAGTGTGCAATCATTTTGCCCCAGCCCCTGAGAAACTTAACAGCTCTTCCCATAATTTCCTCCCACAAAAGAATCGAGTTATTATTTCCTTCATTTGGCAGCATTCTTCTATATCATGGAATTGAGTTATCATTTCCTTCGTATCGCAGCATTCTTCCTAAGAAACTTAACAGCTCTTCCCATAATTTCCTCCCACCAAAGAATCGAGTTATTCTTTCCTTCATTTCGCAGCATTCTTCCGTATCAAAGTGAAACACGGCAAGGTAGAAAGGCTGTAGAATTTCCAATATTCAAAGTAAACGCTAGAGACATATGTACACCTACCACTGTATACTGGTGTACCCTACCCACTGCTGCACACCCACGACCACAGGAACAAGAAAGCCCCTCCTGGGAAGCATTGAGAAGCAGATCATTTATTGTTGATTGTTGCTCAGGGATATCAACTAACTATTCATATCCTTGCAGTCACAGCATTGTTGCTGGGTGCATTTTAAAAGTCAATTCTATCAAACCTGGCTAGAACTTTGGTATTAGAACTCTGTTATTAGATCTTCTTTTCCTATTGGTTAGTTGATAAATTCTATCCAAAGAAATAAATGAACCTGGTATAATGTGGTTAGATTGAAACCAGATTTCCAGAAATGTACATAGGTAATTATGTCTTTAATTATTTTAAATAAGTTTAATGGTTAAGAACATGTATTTTCTCCTAAAAAATCACAGATTCAAATCTAGAAAAATAATCTATAGATTTTTATAAACTTTAGCAAATTACTTCACTACACCAAAATCATATCTCTTTTACAAAATAAAAAAAGCAACCTAATAAAAAGAATTAGTATTGTCATGAAAAAAAGTCAAACCAGACCGTCATGAGCAGAGGACCACAAGATACCAGAATCTAGCTGCATCCAGCAACGTGACAACCATTTCAGGACCAAGCAAAGATTCCAGCTTACTACCCATGTGCGAAATCCCATTGTTCTGGAGGATCCTTTAAGTATGTGTTTGAAATGTATTAATTTATAAAATATTTAATTTAAAATTAGTATAGATCCACCTATTTGAAAATATATACTTCCACCATTTCCTAATTTAAAACTCTAATATTGAAATTGAGCAAAAGCATCATAGAAATCAGAACTGCCCATTAGTGCCTACTTGAAAATATATAATTCCACCACTTCCTAATTTAAAACACTAATATTGAAATTGAGCAAAAGTGCCATAGAAATCAGAACTGCCAATTAGAAATATAGTTAAAGCATTACAGAAATCAAAACTGCCATTTAGAAATATAATTAAGTTAAAAAATAATAAAATAGAATCTAAGAACCAAAAATTGTTATTTAACAGTTAATTAAATATTAAAATTGTGCAAACACATTAGAGTAAGCAAAAATATTATTTTGACTTATATATGAATATTGCTAGCCTTACTTAAGTTTCTTTAAAGTTAAGTTGTTAAAACTGTAACAAAATTGTTTATTTAGGATATCAATCCTTCATCTTTCAAATGAGGGGAATGCCAAAAGAGTTTTGGCAGCCATTCAATCTTACAGAACTGAAAAAAGGTCATTTATTAGTATAACTAGCACACTACATAACTGCCAATCTGTAAATTCACAGATAAGAATCAAACAGAATACAGAAATGATGGAGAAGTGAAAAAGAAATCTCCATCTCTGCCCATCGTAACCAAAAGGAATAACATTAATAAACATTACTGAAAAACCATGACTGGATTATTTAACACAGTTATATGTTCCAAAAGTTTTGGTGGCCAAAAGAAACCAATCTTACAAAAAAGGTCATTTATTAGTATAACTAGCACACTGCAGAACTCGCAGTCTGTAAATTCACAGATAAGAATCAAACAGAATACAGAAATTAAGGATGGAGAACTGAAAAAGAAATCTCCATCTCTGCCCATTTTAACCAAAAGGAATAACATTAATAAACATAACTGAAAAACCATGACTGGATTATCTAACACAGCTATAAGTTCCATTTACACTTGGTTCTCCTGCGTCCTTATATTTCCATCCCCAGGATTACAGCGACATAAATCGAATACATTGCCAAAACAACCTGTTGGGTTTTTAATCTCACTCGTTCACTTAAATTCTTGTATCATTCAAGTCTCCTCTACAAATTGGTCCATCCTCTAGCAGTGAATTTAAGAACATGCAACATATTTCACCTTGGATTTTCCTCATGCAATGTTTTTGTAGTCTTGCTTCTAAAGCGCGCTGTTGGAAATTTTCTTGATCCTCATGTCGACAGGCTATTTTTCTCTTAGTGGCACTAACAGTGGGCCATTTGTGGACACAACATTTGCTTACCTGGTATTGAAGATTTTCATGTTGGACTCCTAATTAACTTGTACCCCTGTCAAGCATTTCCTGGTATTGCAGAAAAGACATCTGGTTCTGCAGCCTCAATTGTTCATAGAATTTAGCAATGAATTCCTCAGCCTCCCTGTCGACTTGATGCTCATTATTTTCTTCACCGGATGAGCTCGATATTCCTCGTGACAGGGGAGACAACAACGGGCTCAGTTTCTCAAGGGAAGGCAGATTATTATGATCAAGGCAATCCTTGCTGAAGTATTCATTGTTGTTGTCCAACTGGGGAAGAACAAAAGCATTGAGCTCTTCCTTGTCATCTTCAACTGGATGCGGACGAATGCATGGAAAGCGCAGAATATGTGTAGGAAAATGGTGATGTTTTCTCTTGGCCATGTGGAAGAGAACTGGATTGACAGGGCTGTTGCTGCAGGAGAATTCATATTCTTGGAGCCCAAAGCCGCCATGGCTGTTGCCTCTGGAATGATGGAACACTAGATTCATGAGGCTTCTTCCATAGACTTTCCCTCGCTCCATCATCAAATGCATGTCCACGAGCATCTTCCGTTTGCAGATGAGACCTTTTTTCATCATGAAGAAGGCGATCCGTAAAACGTTCCAAAGACGCTTTGCTGAAACATGATTTACAGGAGAATGGATCTCCATTTTTTTTTTCTTTTCTGATCAAACCACACAAACTAGCTGCTATACTAATAATAGAAACAAACAAAATGAATCTGATCGAATGCTAATCACAAACAACAATATCAAACATACAAATCCTCACAGAAAAGAATCTGAAGAAATATGTTGTGGAATGGCTTGCAACGTCTGCGAGGTTGTGAAACCTCGCAGACCAAGCCGATAAGAGGGCTTGGGACGCCAGTCCAATTTCTATTTAATGGATGAAAAATAGATTGATTCACGGACAGAAACTTGCAGAGCAAGTCATGGGCTTGCTTAGTTGGTAGGTGCCGCGTAGAGTACCCAACAAGCAGGTGACCCACATCATTGAAAAACGGAAAACGATGAGCATATGGTAATGGAGGAGAAGACTGTTTGGATGACAGCTCATGTTATCATTTCTAAAAATTGTAAGTTTCATGCTTCATTATTAGGGTTTGTAATCAATTTTAGTTACAAATTTTAGTAATTAAAATTGGAGTATGGAGTTGTTTTAATAAAAATAAATTGTAAGTTTCTTGGGAGCTCTTCATGATTAGGGTTTTGTAATCAATTTTCCCCCTTTTAGGGAGTTTTAAGTTTTTGCAATTAAAATTGGAATATGGAATTGTTTTAATAAAAATAAAGTATAAGACTTATAAATTTATAAATTTCATTGTTAAAATAGCTATTTCTGCTCACAAAGAAAACTTGCTCATATTAAACAACTTGAATGTTTCACTTAAAAATATATATAAAAAATCAAACTTTGGAAATGTCTCCCGAAATTCTGAACCGCGTGATGAAGGCTGTCACCTTTCTACTTTACAAGGACGCTCCTTTCCGGAAAGGACGTATTTAAATTTCAGGGAAAAGCAACAGAAAGTCCAACCAGCCAAACAAACGTTCCAATTCAAACATAGGCTCGTGATGCAAAATCATTGTAATCATAACATATATTGTGGACTACCTTGGCATCTGACAGTTGGAGGGTTTTTGGATGTATTTAAATTTCATTTCAAAAGCAACACAAAGTCTAACCAACCAAACATAGATTACAGTTTAAACATAGCCTCGTGATGCTAAATCGTTTAATCATCACATACATTATGGAATACGTTGGCATCTTAAGTCGCGGGTGTAGGTGTAGGTGGTGGGGTTAGCTGGGACCGATCCACAAATTTTGTTCCAATAAAATGGATTGTTTAAATATGAGATGATTTTGATTTCTTAAGTTATTATTTAATTTTGAAATCTAATAGCTGGCCACATTGTAATATTTTATAATTTGATTGTTCAGTATCATTTTTTTTTTATACAAATGGATTGAGCACTCGAGTACCCTTGAATCTTGAATATCTTTATTGCATTATGATTCTACAATTTTAATAACTTATATATGTAATTCTAACAACTCCAATCAGATTTTAGGTAAAAATGGTTCAAAAGGATCAAAAAAGTAGTCAAAATTGTCACTTATCTAAACTATTGGCAATAATGGAATAATAAACCAAAGAACGAGGACTACCGTGAAAGATATTGATGGAAGGTTACTTGGCGAGGCTAGGGTTTGGCGGTTACAGGGTTGAGTAGAGAGGATGGATGTGGTGGTAGCGCTGGACTTCAGAGACGAAGAATTATGTCTAATCAGTCTCTTTTTTTATCCAACAAGGAATTTAGAGAGATGTTGAAGGATTTGAGGGAGGCTAGGTTGGGAGGGGGTGGCACTAGTGGATGTGGATCGGGGGAGAAGTCTTTGGCTGGCGTGGCAGTGACTGTGGTGGACTTCTTGGACATGAATACTAGGTTCAGGGTTCCATCTATCCCGAAGGTGGATTCGGAGTTGGTTGTCATGAATTCTAGGGGGAAGTACAAAGACGTGTCCTCGTTTCAACCGTTGGAAGGTATAGTGCTAAAGGGGAAAGTGAGGCGAGATAGTTCGAGGACGAGGAAAATTTAAAAACGGACTGTACTTCAGATCTAGCGAAGGGACAAACCTCGAACTCGATGGATGTCAATGGTTATGGGAGAAAGGATAATGTTAGCCAACACCATTTTGTGAAGGAATCTACAGGATGAGGAAGGAGAGGGTGGAAGGGCATGCATGCGAAGCAGAAGAGGGATTTGAACACAATCAGGGTAAGGGAGAGGCATTTGTCCATGGTTTTAGGACACGATATAGGGATGGAGGCAATGGAAAAGCTATCTGAATGTGTGCCAGTGGGAAATTTCAAGCACGGAGTGGGAGAGAGGCAAGAGATGTTGGACTGGATAGATAAGCACTAGAAGGGGTTTCTAGCTTATGTGTCAAGGCTTCATTTGCTCTTAAAGGGTTGGCTTTGTCTCAAGTTCTTTCCTAGGGCAGATAGTTAAAGGTTCTTGGAGGAATGTTGGTTATGGGAAGATGAGAGCTTGGTTTTAAAACAATGGCATGTTCCCTTTGACCCATGCATAGAACCCTTTCACATTCAACATGTATGGGTCCTATTATCGGTTTTTCCTATTGAGCTATGGTGCAAGGAAGCTTTTAGGGATATTGCCAACTACTTAGGAATATTTAAATATTATGATGAAATATTGTTTGAGCGGGAGGATAAGCGGTTGGCTAGGGTACTAGTCGAATTAGGCATTGGAAAAGGGTTGATGAAGAACCTGGAAGTATGTTGGAGGCAACAGAGGTTTATATAAATTCTGGGCTATTGGAGGATTCCTTTTCGGTGCAGGTTGTGTAGGCAAACTGGTCATTCTCAAGTTGATTGTACTTCCTTTGTTTTAAAGAAGGGTAGGAAGTGGAAGAGGGACATAGTAGATAGAGGGAAGGAGGAGGGCTCGATGGAAGTAGGAATAGAAATTATTCATTGACAATAGTTTC
Organism: Larix kaempferi; assembly: GCA_027924585.1. Classification (NCBI taxonomy): domain Eukaryota; kingdom Viridiplantae; phylum Streptophyta; class Pinopsida; order Pinales; family Pinaceae; genus Larix; species Larix kaempferi. The sequence continues at coordinate 631,586 of BSBM01001255.1, forward strand.
CAAAATGAAGGGGTGGTGTATAATGGTTTTGATCTGGACGGTTGCCTCCCTGATGGGACTGGTTTTCGAGACAATGATGGTCTCCTCAGTAACAAAGCACCTGATTTGGTAAGAGATGTGAACGATTCATGGATGGAAGTTGTCTTCGAGCCTATGCAAGTTGTGGAACAATGTTTTCCATTGGTTCTTGGTAAGTTGATCTTTGATTCTTGCTCGATTATTGATAATTTTGATTTAAGCCCGAAGTTCATGGGTGAAGGTGGTTCTTTTAAAGGTGGTGTTGTTTTATTTGGGAACAATGGGTTTATGTCGGAAGGAGAAGGTGGGTTGTTGAGAAAAGTTTCCTCACAAAGTGGCATAGTTGGAGCAGGGGGGTTTTCTAGGAAGGAACTTGATTTATAGGGTGACCTATTGGTAAAAAAAATTATGGTTCCTTGTCAAGTAGCCTAAGGAATGGGGAGTTAGGCATTGTTGAGCTAAGCCCTAGGATCGAGCTAAAGGGTTCGAGATAGGACCTTACTTATAAGGATGTACTGGTGCCCATGCCTCTGAATGTTGTAGGTGTTGACCCTTTGAACGAGATGGGTAGTTTGGGGAACGGGGTTGTTATGGGGTCAAATGCTTTGTGGGGGATGAAGGGGATGGCTAGTTTTTTGGAAGAAGACGAAAGGGGCACTGGAAGGAGGCATTGCTCCAATAGTAAATTTTACTCACAAGAGAGGGAGCAGGGTAGAGGCTAGGGGAGAGGAATTATCGAAGGGAAGTTTTAAGGGGGGGTTTAGGGAACTTAGAGAAGTGTAGCCCTTAGGAGAGGTTTCCAAATGATCCTCCTTTATCTAAACATTAGGGGTTTGGGGGGGACCCCTAAAAGTCTCTCCCTCAAGAGGTTGTTGGAGTTTGTAAGGCCAGATGTAGTGTTTTTGAAGGACATGATGGTGACTGGGGTAAAGGATTGGGAGGCATTCTCTGCTTTAAGAAATGGGTGGAATATGTATACTATGGAATCAGTTGGTTTATCGAGGGGGAATGTTGGTAACTTGGAATCCAGACAAGACTCATTTTAATGCATCTCTTCTGTTGTGGGTATCTTGCTAGAAGGGTTTTTCTGGATTCTAATTTTTCAATAAAGAACTTGAGCTGCTATGGTATTTATGCTGACCTAAGGGATTTTTGTGAAATGGTGATGGTGAATGGAATTTTAAATGATCCTGGATTGATCTTAAGGGGGTATCTGAACTTAACTATTAGTGATTGGGAAATATGGGGGTTTAGTGTAAGGGATGATTCGATGGGGGAGTATTTTTCACACCTTTTCGATGGAGCAGGGATAGTGGACATCAAGTTATTTCCCTTCATTATGATGTGGAGGAATGGGAAACAAGGGGGTGGTGAGGTGGGGAAAATATTGGATCATTTTTTGTTGGAAAAAGAGATAGTTGAGAAGCTGGTTAGTTAGCATTCTTGGGTAGAACCAGTCATATTGTCAGATCATATGTTGATCATTCTTCAGGTGGATATGATAGAGGTAAGATTAAACTTTCCCTTTAAATTTAGACACAATTGGAATGTAGAGGAGGATTTCATTGAGTTGGTTAGACATGAATGGAGGTTGTTTGATTTGCAAAGTGGAATGTCCCCTATGGCTCACTTGATGGGGAACTTGAAGGCTTTAAAAGATATTGTTATAGGGTGGGAGAAAAAAAAAGGATCTAAGCACAAAATTGGAGGACATGAAACATATGTTAAAGGATATATATGGCCAGTATAGTGGGGGGATATTTTCAGTAGATCAAAATAAAGAACCGATTGCGTTGGAGGAAAGGAAATTCATATTGTTAGTTATGGAAGAGGGAACATGGAGGTTAAAAAGAAGATCCATTTGGATCGCCCAAGGTGAAACATAGGAGAAACATAAATTTGCGGAACATAGGAGAAACATAGACTCTATATTGGAAATAAAGGGGCTTAATGATGAAGTTTTTAGAACTCCGTGTGCAAATTTGGAAAGAGAAGTAGTCTCTTTCTTTAAGGGTTTTGATCAGGAAATAGAATAAAATAATATAGTGGATCAGTTGAGAGTCTTATAGTTATATTTGAGGTATTTCTCTGATGAGGTGGCTAGTAGAGTGGGGAATCTGGTCTCGTTGGAGGAAGTAAAAAAGACTCTAGCTTCCTTCGCAAAATCCAAAAGTCCAATCTCAGATTGTTGGACTATCGAATTTTTCATCCACTTTTTCGATATTGTGGGGATGAATTTATGGAGAGTGTTGGAGCTGGAATCTCGTACTATGGGGAGGGTGTCAAGGGCTATGGATGCCACCTTTATAACATTTATTCCAAAAAAGGCCAATCCTTAACCTTTCAGTGATTTTAGGCCTATATCTCTGTGTAATTTGGTATATAAGTTGATAGCCAAAATTATAGCTAGGAGGATTAAGAGGAATCTTTCTAATAATTCTTATGAACGGTTTGGTGTTTTAAACAATAGGCAGATCTTGGCTACGGTTGGATTGGCGCAGGAAGGTCTACATACTATTAAGGTTAAAAAACTTGGAAGTTATTGTTCTAAAATTGGATATATTTAAAGCATATGGTAGAGTGAGTTGGTATTTCTTAAGGCTAGTGTTGTTACAAATCGGGTTGGGTTTGGACGTTAAAAATTGGATTATGGGGTGTGTAAATTTGGTTAATTATGCCATTTTAATTAATGGCAGTCCAACTAGGTTTTTTAGAAGCACAAGAATCTTGCGCCAAGGTACTATGGGGAGGGTGTCAGGGGCTATGGATGCCACCTTTATAGCACCTATTCCGAAAAAGGCCAATCCTTTACCTTTCAGTGATTTTAGGCCTATGTCTCTGTGTAATTTGGTATATAAGTTGATAGCCAAAATTATAGCTAGGAGGATTAATAGGAATCTGTCTAATAATATTTCTTATGAACAGCTTGGCGTTTTAAACAATAGGCAGATCTTGGCTGCGGTTGGATGGCGCAGGAAGGCCTGCATACTATTAAGGTTAAAAAATTGGAAGTTATTGTTCTAAAATTGGATATATTTAAAGCATATGGTAGAGTGAGTTGGTCTTTCTTAAGGCTAGTGTTGTTACAAATTCGGGTTGGGTTTGGACGTTAAAAATTGGATTATGGGGTGTGTAAATTTGGTTTATTATGCCATTTTAATTAATGGTAGTTCGACTAGGTCTTTTAGAAGCACAAAAGTCTTGCGCCAAGGTACTATGGGGAAGGTGTCAGGGGCTATGATGCCACCTTTATAGCACTTATTCCGAAAAAGGCCAATCCTTTACCTTTCAGTGATTTTAGGCCTATATCTCTATGTAATTTGGTATATAAGTTGATAGCCAAAATTATAGCTAGAAGGATTAAGAGGAATCTGTCTAATAATATTCCTTGTGAACGGCTTGGCATTTTAAACAATAGGCAGATCTTGGCTGCGGTTGGATTGGCGCAGGAAGGCCTGCATACTATTAAGGTTAAAAAAAATGGAAGTTATTGTTCTAAAATTGGATATATTTAAAGCATATGGTAGAGTGAGTTGGTCTTTCTTAAGGCTAGTGTTGTTACAAATTGGGTTGGGTTTGGATGTTAAAAATTGGATTATGGGGTGTGTAAATTTGGTTAATTATGCCATTTTAATTAATGGTAGTCTGACTAGGTTTTTTAGAAGCACACGAGTCTTGCGCCAAGGGTTTCCTCTGTCTCCTCTGCTCTTCCTTATGATAGTAGAAATACTGACTAGAATGATAAACAATGCCAAGGAAGAGGGAAGGATTATGGGGATCAAGGTCTCGTCAAATGTTCGGATCACTCACTCCTTATTTGTAGATGATGTATTAATCTTTGGAATTGGAGTGGTCTAGGAATTGCAATAATATAACAAGATATTAAAGGTGTTATGTAGGGCCTCAAGGATGAAGATCAGTATTGAGAAATCTAAATTGGTTCAGAATGGTTTGATTCCTGAGGTATGTGATCATATCAAAGTTTGCATGCCCTATATGATGTCATATTTAGAGGGCGGTTTCAAATATTTAGGCTATTTTTAAATCCTAGTAGATATAGTAAGGGTGATTGGTTATGGTTATTGAAGAAGGTAGATAAAAGGATTAAGAATTAGCATTTCAGGTGGATTCCTTTTGGTGGGAGATTGGTCTTAGTTAAATCTATTTTGGAAAGTATAATGGTTTACCGGTTGTCCTTGGCATAATTCCAAAGTTTATTCTGGAAAAGTTGAGATAGAAAAGTTTTAATTTTTTGTGGAGAGGTAAGGAATTAAAAGGGGGAACGCATCTGGTGAAGTGGGATGGAAATATTAGACCCAAGTTGAGTGGTGGTTGGGGCCTGAAAAATAATTTTATGTTCAAGTTGGATTTATTGGCTAAGAGACTGTGGAGGTGTTTAAAGGGGGAAGGTATTTGGATCAGAATTATCATGGACAAGTATTTGAAAAATGTTTTGTTGGATGATTGTGATAGAAACGAGCCTAATAAGACCTATAAATCTTATCATTTTTGTGTTGGGATGGTTAAAGCATTTCTGGTAATAGCGATATGGTTAGCATGGAAAATTGGCAATGGAAGCGATGTCCATCTGGGGTTGGATTTGTGGATTGGAGGGGATGACAATTATAAGTTGTCTGAGGCTTTGATTAAGGATTTGAGATTGAAAGGACTTATTACTCTAGATCAGGCTTATTGTGTATATGAAGGGATTAGCTTGGGTCTAAGGTGGAAGAGATCTATTTCTTTGGGCTTAGTTAGAGATCATTAAAAGAGGAATGAGATTTTTTCATTAGGAGCTTTCAACATGCAGGAATCCAGCTCACTCATGAAAAGGATGTGTTGGTATCGTCATGGAATGCGGCAGATGGTCAGGTAACAACTAAATTAGCTTATGATTATTTACTTTTTTCATTACACGTGGATGAAAATCTGTGGTGGTATAAAATAATATGGAAATGGTGTAGTCCTTTAAAGCAGAGAACGCTTATGTGGTTGGCATTGTCAAATAAAATTTTGATGGGATAATTTTATTAAAAGGGAGGACACAACCCAAATATATGCTTGTTGTGTTGCAAGGATGAGGAGATTGTTATCCATTTGTTGATTAATTTTTCTTTCACAAAATCTGTGTGGAAATAATTAAATAAATCTCTTTGGTTTTCTGGGAAGATGGGTCTCTGCGGCCCTAACCTCTAGTCTCAAAAGTTGGAAGTCGAGTGAGAAGAAGATTTCCCATAAGGTCTTTCCTTCATACTTTAACGAATATAAAATAATGTATTAATTATAATTTATTAGTTATTAAGTGAAAGGGTGTAACCCTTCACTACACATGCTCAAAGCCTATAAAAAGCGAGCTTCCTTGTAAATTAAAAGCATCTTATCAAATATATTTTACCATTTACCTATTTATAAAGCCACTATCATATTTACGTTAGAAGTTTATTTAGAAGTCGGATTCCTCCCTTCATTTGGTATGCCTCATTGGCTTGATCCGACTTTTGGCCACAATTAATATCAGAGTTTCTCTGCATCTCTCCTTCCCCCACACACATTTCCTCCATCCATCCGCTACCCAGATCGCTGCTCACCTCCACATACCATTTCACTTATTTGAAACACTCCATCCATGACCTACCAACCTCGCTCCTTCTACCTTGTCGCTGCTTCAACACTCCCTTCCCCACTCTCTCCACTCCCGCCACCTGCTCCGCCCTTCCCCTTTCATCCTCTCTCCCACCTCCTTTTCCGCTCTCCACTCCCGCCACCTGCACGCTCCCTTCCCCACGCTCGGCTCCCTCCTTCCACTCTCCACTCCCGCCACCTGCACGCTCCCTTCCCCACCCTCGGCTTCCACCTCTCACCACCGTCGCCTCCTTCCCAACTCCCTTGATCCTTCCGCGTACAGCCCAACGCCCCTCTCCATCTCCTCCCCACCACCCTTCTGCGCCTGCCTGCCCTCACACACACGATGCTCATACGCGCACTTCTCTACTGCTTCCGCCAATTCCCCAACCCACCGCTCCTCCCCTCCCCACAACCATCCCCTTCTCCCTCCTCCCAGCCTCCATCCATACCATCGCCTAGTCAGCACCATCGCCAGCCCACTATTCTGCGCCCCGGTCAACCGACCACCTGTTCCACGGTCACCGTCCACGCCTCGACCTCTGCCACCATTCTGCGCAGTCGCCCACCGCTCTGCCGCCCTCCATTTCCGCCCACCTCTGCGCACTCAGACCACCACCGCACCACCTCTGCCTACACCACCCTCCCACCTGCCATCTCCATCGCAGCCGCTTTCCATCCCCACGGCCTTCACATCTGCAAAACAAAAAAAAAACAAATAAAACAAAAATTTATTTAACATTTTGTTTTATTAAAGTTTTTTTTATTATAGTTATTATATAGCTATAATATTATTATATAATTATTATTTTTGAGATAATAATTATTTTATTGTGAAAAAAATATATTAAACTATATATGTATAGTTTATATAACATTAATAATAATATTATTATTAATTAATTAAATTAATAATTATTATTATCGAACAAATGTTAGCAAAAATGGAGTCTTATAGTGGAAATCAAGAAAGATTCCCTAATACCTACTCAAAAGTAGCCAATAGCATACTAACACTTGAGGGAACTATTCAAGGAAAAGATATTAGTATTGTTATTTGTCCTACCATATTGGAAAATCGCATTAGCAATAGTTTGGCAAATCAATTATTAATCCCAGAATCAAGTATAATCGAAAGGAGAGATAACTACGATGAGAAGCAATATGAAATTACGAACTTACAACTAACAATTAAGGATTACAAGTTCACATCCCAATTCAATGTTTCGACTATATATTTAAACGAAGTCGACATCATTCTGGGTTCACCCCGGATGGAAACATTGGGATCATTTATCTTAAATATGAAAAAAAAAGTTTTTAACGTTTTCATACAAGAAAAAACAAATCACATTGCAGGATGATTCAATGAAATTGGATTCAAAGGACATGTCATCTGAAGATTTTAAAGACATTTCGAAGATGATTTCACAAGAAGATCAAAAATCAAGACAAAAGACGCAGAAAGAATTAGACAAAGTCATCAGGGACAAAGAAGAAGATATATCTCGTTTAAGAGATCATAATCATAAGTTGCTCTTTCAAGTCAAGAAGGCGAAAGATAGGGCACAGGACCATCAAAATAGAGAGGAGGAAAAACAAGATCTCTAGAAGAAACTATTAGAGCTTAAAGACGATGCAAAATCGCAAGAAGAAACGATCAGGAATCTTAAGAATGATAAATATTCACTTGAAAACAAGTTGGCAAACATTCAGAAGAGGACATCAAAACCCTTGGGCTAAAAAAAACAAGTTGATGAAAAAGAAACAAATACAAATCCAGTCATCAATACAGATAAAAAAGAAGTTAATCCAGTACAAGAACAAACAAAAACTCCTTATCGACACCCCAATTATAAACGTCATTCTGACCAACGAAAGGGTCAAAATGAACAAACATGGAGGAGAGATGATGTCAGACGAGCCAGAACATCAAATCAAAATACAAAACAACAAACAAGAAGACCCATCCCACAAAACGATCAAATAGCTTCGATAAAATTAGATTTGGGATGGAACACATCAGAGACGATGCCACAATTCTTCTGAGGAATTCGTAACTCGTATCGCCTCGTTTCATCAAATGTCACAAAGACTAAAGATCAAGAAATAACATTACAAGCAAAAAATCAGACGTAGTCATTGTCGTCAAATAAGCTTTGAGGACAAAGCTTCCCTTAAGGGGAAGGCAATGTAACGAATATAAAATACTGTATTAATTATAGTTTATTAGTTATTAAGTGAAAGGGTGTAACCCTTCACTACACATGCTCAAAGCCTATAAAAGGCGAGCTTCCTTGTAAATTAAAACCATCTTATCAAATATATTTTACCATTTACCTATTTATGGAGCCACTATCGTATTAACGTTGGAAGTTTATTTAGAAGTCGAATTCCTCCACTTCACATACTTTTGTTGGGGAATGTGGGTATATAGGAATAAATTCCTCTTCGAATATTGGAATCCATTTGTAAGTGTTGCAGTAAAAATAATTATGGGAGCTCGTGTAGAGGTGTTAGTAGAGGAGAAGGTGAAGAAGGTAAGAATGTTAAGGAGTCTTGATTTCATTGATGAGGTGCCCTTTGTGTTCTTTCATGGAGCATGTCAAGGTATGGTGAAGTTTTGTGGGGTTGGTGTCATTGTATACCTAAATAAAACTCATTTTTTTAAATTAAAGCTTGGAGATGGAAGAGAGACTAACACTAGAGCGAAGGCCATTTCCCTTTAGTTATTGCTCTAGTTTTCCAACTCTATATCTATTGTACATTTTTAGGTCGTTAGTGACTCAATATTTGTCATTGATTGGGAATTCCAGGAGGCAACTCCGTTGGTACTTGCTCTGGGTTGGTGGCAGCGTAAGATTAGACAAGTCTAGGAGAAATTTGAAGTCTTTTCATTTCAGAATGTGCACGGAGAATACAGTCAAGAAGCAAATCAATTGTCAAAGGAAGCTTTGGTATTAGATGAAGGATTTCTCATTTATGAGGAACTCAAAAATGGTGTTATCCTTGACAGTTGGTCAAAAAAAGTGTTTTGATATATTTTATTTTTATGTTTTTTGGGACACTATATCGCGGAAAATCTGTATTATGGAAGTCTATAAGAATTTTTTTTGTTTATGGGAAAAAATAGTTTTGAATGGATACAGATAGGAATATGTTTCGACATAGTGGTATGGGGGTTTTGACCTATAAAATTTTCATAAGCAGACTGGTGTAACTTATCTTGATTCAATAAGAATATCAGATAATGTGCTTTTTTCTGGGGAAAAAAAATTACTAACAATATATATATATATATCATAAAAAGTTTTATATTCAATCTGGTTAATGATAAAGGATTTTTTAGATTACAAACTTAATAAGATTGCTGTTAAAATTTAAGATATATTAAGAGTATTATTATAGAATAAAATAATTTTATTTATTTTAGTACGGGATTTTGTAGGATTTTTGGAATTAAAATTACAACATTTGCATTAATAATTTTGCTGTCCTTTATAGTAAGGATGTTTCAAATTTGAGAGTCTACAGACCTTGTAGAACCCTAGCCACTATAGACTTATTTTCTGGTTTGGCTATAAGAGGTATGTTCACATTGGAAGGAAAGACCCATCTTTGTTGTTTAGAGATATTTGTATGAGCATTGAGCTTTGGATTATTATGCCTTATACCCTAGTCAATAATGCAATGGATTGTTGAAATGAGGCACTTTGGATTATTATGCCTTATCCCTAGTCAATAATGCAATGGATTGATGAAATGAGGCTTCTATGAATTATTGTGAAGCATCTAAGCAAATATGGTTCACCCAATCATTTGAATCCAAGGTCTTATGGGCACACTATCCCATGATGAGGCATTTTTGTGAGAGCACATTCATGGAGTTTGAGAATAGAAATCAAGTCTTCATTGTAATGAGAGATCACAATCTCTCGTTAGAAATGTCTAAGTATTTTTCCTCGAGTTATAAATGTATATCAATACCTCCTCAAGGATGGATTTATGCATAAAGAGAGGCTTGAACCCTCTATTAGATATCATATCATTTCCAAGTTTCTTCATGGAAAATTAATATTGATATGACTTAAAGACATTGATTTTCTAGTAGATGTTAAGGGCAAGCTAGAGCATAGTCAAGGGATCCCAGTGGCACAATAACGTCTTATTTTTGAAGGGAAATAGTTGGATTATCTTTTGTATTGGAGAAAACTCACTATGGCTTGGGAATACCACAACAAACAGATGACTACCAGAAATCTACTCAATTCTCAAAGCAATGCTATTATAAATGACAATGTTAAGATAATGGAGAAATGTAACCAACCTCAAGCCAACGTTTGATGTAGATCCCCGTTGGAGCTTTCAATCCACGCACTTTTAATCTACAAATTAGTCTTGACAGCCAATACCCAACAAGTACATATAATATATAAATGGCATTAACATTATCAATAACAATGGTCCATAATATCATAAGCAAATGTAACCCAATGTATAATAAATGACATTCACACCATGAATGGACGAGAATATGAGTATTTCTATTAATGAACAAGAAGAAGTACAAAGTGATACAACCTCTTGCCGGAAACCAATCTGAACCAAGATCTAGATCAATCCACTTGTGCCTCCACCACTTCAATCCTCCATGAATGGCAAACTCAAACTAAAAAGGGGTTTGGAAGATGAACATAAATGGTTCACAACTACAAGGATCAATGAGTGCAGACTCAAGATAGGGCAAAAATCCACTAGAGTTCTCTTACGATTCTCCTCTTCCTCCCGTCCATAAGCCATATGTGCTCAATATATAGTCCTCTCAAAGGTAGGTGAAAGGACACATCGAGTCGTTACTTGGGCAGATGGAGAGCCAAAGGTCACCCAATGACCGCTTTTTGGGAGTAAAAAGTAATTAATAGTGGTTTTTACCATTTTACATGCTACCCGCGGGCTATAGGGATGCAAATCGTGGGTACGCCTACTATAAATATGCAACAGGCGAGTAGGAATAAAAATAGGGCAAACTGGTATCACTAAAGGATAAAAATGGATCTGAGTCACTGAAATGGATCCTACAGGCCAAAGAATGCTGATGCTCACAGGGTGGAATATTTTTGTGTAACAGATGCCCCCTAATGTGTGAGGTCAGAGACTGAAAGTGCTACGATGGCCGAAATACATTATAAAACTCAGAAGTGGAGTGATGGAGACACAAGTGGAAAGAACAACTCACTCGTCATAATACAATAGGATCTCTGAATACATGTCTGTATAGTACAACAATCTGATACAATGGCCATGAATAGGCAGTACATAATGGATATATGTCACAAGTGATCATAGCCATGATCCCTCTACAGTAAGATACGATCTCCTACTGAAAAGGAAACAACTAGTGCAAAACTAGAGGTACAAACTGCTGAAATCTGAGAGGTGATATCTCAGATATAAAGTCAAAGTCATATGTAGCATACTGAATGCCACAATCGCCTGGGGTCTTCTACACAAGTCTTCAACGGTGCAAGTCCCATCAAGTGAATAAAGGATTTGGGTTCGAACCTGATGAGACATCGTCTGATTACCAGTCAATGATGTATACCGTTAACAGACGCGAGATGACCCACCAATAATGAAAATGGACATCAAGGCACAGAGCACAATCATCAGAGTGTGAATAAATGGGTTGAAGTCAAACACTAGGATGAATCCATCGATCAGGGGACATTGATGTATTCCCAAAACTGTCGATGGTAAGAGAACCTGCCACTAATCACTGCAAGCCTCAAGGTACTCAACCGAACTCTAAGCCTCAAGTCCCAGAATAAATGAGTTGGAGTCGACAGAACGAAACTCGCTGGAAGGAGGGCATTAAGGCATCCCCCATCAACCAGCACGAGGTACCAGCAATGCTGAAAGATTTGGAAGATCTCAGGTGAAACTGACTAACTCAATAAGGATGGCCGACATGCAATATTCAAGAGATCTGAGGAGTGGCCGACACTGGTTTCAGGACTTCCTTTGAACAAGAGCATGAGCAGATGGATAGACTCAGGCAGCATAGACTTAACATAAACTAAGCAATGCAGGAGGCATTACAGAGGGCTCCATAATGACTGGAAGCTTAACCAATCGATGGAGAAAACTGAGAAAGAAGTACAGCTCCTAAGGCCCAACTATAGTCCCGACTCATAATGTACGGAGTGGAATGAATGCTCTGTTCAAAGGCGACACAACAGCTGCCAACAAGAAATAGTGACCATAATCCCGTCCGGATTTTTGGATTATTTGATTTTTTTGGTCTTTTTCATATTTGGGAAAAGCTTGAAAAAGAATAAAATTGCTTATAGTACAACAAGTGAGGGAACGAGTGTCAAATAGCTAGCAGACTAGTCCCAAGCAGTGGAACATACCCATGCTCAATGCAAGGAAGTGCGTGCAGGATGTGGACACTCGGGGGTGAGTTCCCTCAGGGTCAAAAGGTCATCAAATTGTGAAGGGAAACTATAAGCTCTACAGGGCTCGATAGGAAAAAGTGCTCAGGCACCAGGCTAACAATTGAGTAAGCGGGAGCCGGCACAAGGCTCAAGCAACAAGCAGGATGATGCAATGCAATCACAACATGATATAACTGAAGGGATTCCTTAAGGGAGATGGCCAGCATAAGACAAAGTATAGTATGAGTCTTTATCGCAACGTCATGGCGTGACTACAAAGGACTCCCAATCCTGAGGAAAAACAACGACATGGGCACCAAAATGCATAACGGGGTTCTAACTAGGGTACCCATGTTCGAGAAAGCCCTACCGCCACATGAAGACACTTCTATAACATTGTTAAGGTTCTGAGTCAGTCACGAAGCGGGGTCACACCTAGGGTTTATGAAAAAAGTCAATAGGTCAAATGCATAATGCATGTGAAAATGGCATCTAACCTATATGCCAGGTGTGAAATGTACCTGCCGTAGGTGTGAAATGGTTTAGAACAACTCTCGTCGAGGAAATATGTGGAAAACACACTACTCCATGACACGATATTAGTTCATAACGGCTCAAAAATGGCAAAAACTATAGAAAAGTGGGTCCAAAAAATTATAAATAGTAATAAAAATTTGTAATTTTCAATTCATTTGCACTATTCACCAATTTGGAGTTATTTAGGTAGTTTTCACCTGAAACTTCAAACGCCGATCATGGGAGCTACAAGTGATCGTTCAGCGAACCGTCCGGAGCAGGTTAGTGGTCACTACCATACCTTTCATTTAAGTGCTTTTATTTCAATTTTGGTCGGTGGGATTTTTTGTTTGGCCAAGCCCTAGATGGCTTTGGCGCTACCCGCGGGCTATAAGTATGTGGGTCACGAGTAGGGCACCAAACGCGTAGTCAAAAAACTGACTACCCGCATCTACCCGCCACTGTCTACAATTTAGCCCGCGGGTACGGCCGTGAAGAAGTTTTTAAACATGAAATTGACTAAAAAAATTTTGCTTTGCACTCCAGGATGGTTCTAGAGTGGAGGGAAAGAGAGCATGACCAGGTAGATGAGGTCGTGCGCAATGATTTGCAAGCACAACAAGCATTGCAAGCATGTGGCTTATATAAATATTGGAGTCTCGGGGGTTTAAGGGCCCAAAACCTACTACTCTGTCATTTGATCAACTACTGGGATGTGGATGCTCAACACTTCATCCTCAATGGGAAAACACTGACACTGTAAGTAGAGGATATCTATTTCATTACTGGTTTGTCCCGTAGAGGGGAGGTGGCTAGTCTTCGGTCATGGACCATGGGTGGTGGGATCACTGTGCAAGATTACATAGCGCGGTATTGTCTCACCAACACACGAGTAGTGGGAAGCCAAGTGTCGGTCAACCTCATAGTGGACTTGAGCACAAAGATCATAGTGGCTACTCTGGTACGGATCACAGGATCCAAAGCACTACATCAGGCATCCAAACCGGTGATGTTCTACGCATCACAATGCTTACAGCCTACTATATTTAACTGGTGTACTACTCTGCTAGTGTCTATGAAGACACAATTGACGAAATGCAAAGAGGGTAAGGCCAAAAAATTTGGGTATGGTAGCATCCTCTCCAGTTTCTTCTTTGAGAGGGTTCCGGGACTTAGCCCGAGGGTGGATGTCCCTCCTCACAGTCTCCGAGATCCAACCCTGACCTGGTGGGATGAGATACTGACACGACAGGGTGGTGCCGTCTGGCATCACCATATACTGAGGAGTTCTTCTGCTGGTGGAACCGGTAGGTGATCGCGATAGAGGACTATCTCTATGCGGGGATAGACTTCATACAGGACCATGACATGTCGCTCCCACCAAGCACAGCCTTCGGAGACATCGGTGAGTACTCTTTTGGTTTTGTGTTTATTAATTTTTTTCTTTTGGTTTTGTGTTTATTAAATTTTTATGGATTTTTTTATTATAGTTGAAATGCAAAAAATGTTTTTGGTGGTAGTATCATGTGCTAATGGGTGACTGTTTGCTCGCAGACAAAGGCCGAGTGAGACCCGAGGGCTTCCCGACACATGGTCATCGGGGTAGAGATGAGGTGGCAGCAGATGCTGCAGCAGGGCGCACACTCCAGACGTTGCGGCGCAATGTATCACGGATGGTTGCTCGAGTTCCACCGATAGAGGTAGCCTGACTACCTGAGGCTATGCAGTGCCAGGTGATGGGTGTTCCCGGGGAGTGGGTGCGGCTACTGCAACGGATGGCCAACGCAGTACAGTACTACTATAAAACACATCCCGTCGAGGCGACAGCTAGACCTCCTCGGAGGGAATAGATATCCCGAGGTCTCATCATTTTTTGTATCGATATGTATATTTTTCAGGGCTACGGGCTCCAGTTTTGTATGACACTACCATTTTTTAACATATTTATATATATTTACAACTTTGATTCTCGGTTCTACTACATGTGTGTATGTTACAAATGTATGAATGTCTTTGTATTTATGTGCTCATGATGAATGTAAAAAATGCCAATCTAATACATTGTTAGCGTATGCATTAGATATATAATTATGACTTCTCGGAACATGAATATATGTAATGGAAACAAAATGTATCTCCAAGAGTCGTACCTTAAGGAATATCCATAGTAATGTAGGGTCTCGTACACGGTACTGCCCATTCAGCTGAGACACAACTAGTTGTGAATCCAAGCGGACTTCTAAAGACTGGATGTCATGAGAAATGGAATCCCGAAGTAGCTCAACAACGGCACTATACTCAACCACATTGTTAGATGTAGGACCGAGACAAGCACCTCCTGAGGACACAACTAGGTGGTTAGGTGAGAAGATAACCCGGGCAACAGAAGCCAGCTGCTGCGTATGTCGGCTAGCACCATCCGCGAAACCTAAGAACGTAGGACATCCCGTTGACATTTGTCAATCAAACAGAGGCTAATCAGCAAACCCGACAACCAAAAAGGCAACCTAAACTATGTACAGAAAAAACTATACAATAGTGTACAAAAGTATCAGCTCGAACCAAAGGTTCAAGCGTAATACCACTTGAGGTAGAGCCCATTTCTAGGATCCTTCAAGACAACTCCCTCGTAATCTTCTAACTCATAAGCTCCTTTTTCAAGGACACGCCTCACAATGTAAGGACCGTGCCACATGGGATTGAACTTTCCTGCCCCCAGGGGTTCTTTAGCTTGGTCATACAAGAGTACCAAGTCACCTTCAGCATATTGTCGGGGACGGACAGACCTATCATATTGAACCTTGACATGACGCTTGTTAACATCAATGGCCACAGCAACATCTCGACAGTGCTCGTCAAGTTGCTCGAGGTGTACTAAACGTTGCTCAATCTCCATCATATTAGGTAGGAGCTCTATGGCTAGCTTGAGTGAAGGGATTTCGCATTCAATTGGTAAAAGTGACTCCACACCATGAACTAACTAGAATGGTGAAAACCCGGTGGCAGTATTAACTGCGGTTCGATATGCCCACAAAGCAGGATATAACATGATATGCCAATTGGTCTTGCTTTGTTGGATGATACGTTGGAGAATGGTCTTTAAAGACTTATTTACTGCTTCAACCTGACCATTCGCTTGAGGATAGTAGGAAGATGAGTGTTCCTGATGAAACCCAAGCCTGAGAGACAAATCCTCCATCATCTTATTTTGAAAGTGACTGCCATGGTCAGTGATAATCTCTTTCGGGATACCGAATCGAGTGATAATCTGGTTGAACACGAAATGGGTTGCAGTGGCACCGTTGGCTTTTACAGTAGGCATGGCCTCAGCCCACTTGGAAAAATAATCCACGGCCACGATAATATGATGATGCCCCCCAACCGAAGCTGGTTTGCAATCCATGAAATCTACCCCCCACTTAGTGAAGGGACCAACAGTGACGACCGGATGGAAGGGCGCTGGATGCGAGTGTATGTTCCAAGAAAACACCTGGAAAGGGTGACATCTCTTCACAGTGTTAATACAATCTTTAAAGATGGTAGGCCAAAAATAACCCGCTCGCATGATAAGCTGGGCTGAAGCAAGCCCGGATAAGTGACCGCC
This sequence comes from Larix kaempferi, assembly GCA_027924585.1. Lineage (NCBI taxonomy): Eukaryota > Viridiplantae > Streptophyta > Pinopsida > Pinales > Pinaceae > Larix > Larix kaempferi. Next base: position 647,783 of record BSBM01001255.1, read on the forward strand.
ACACGCCCCCGCATGGCAATCATTAAGTACCTGTTCTGCTTCTTCATGAGTCAAGCAATGATGGAGAATGGAATCCTTTCCTTGGCGATACATAGTGTCACCGACGATAGTATAATATTTAGCGTGATGTCTCACACGTCATCGCTCGTCTTGTGAATAATGCAGAGGAAACTTCAAAGTTTGGAGATATACAATAACATCCCCATACCAAGGGTCTTCGATCGAGATAAGAAATAAGTGTTCATACACAAAGGAATCTTCATGAATGACATCCTCATCAGGCCATGGAAGGTCCGACATAAGCTCAACGAACACCAAAGATTTCACCGATTTTGCAGAAGCAAAATAGAGATCAAATTCCTGAAGGATCACAATCCATTTATTATACTTACCCCCGATAAGGTGTCATGATAGCACAAACTGAAACGGATTGATGTGAGCTACAACGGTGGTTGTCTGAAGTAAAATGTAATGTCGTAACTGTTGGACTGCGTGAACAGTCGCAAGTGCCAGCTTTTCTACGTGGGTGTACCTTACCTCAGCGTCTACTAAATTTCGACTAAGATAATAGATAACATGCTCGACGAGTGCATCATCTACCTGAACCAAGACCATGCCAATAGTCTCTTGAGACGCGACCACATAAAGTATGAAATCTCGTGTAAAGTTCGGCGGACTAAGCACAGGGGCCGATACCAAAGCTTTCTTAAGGGCGTCGAAAGACTGCTGGGCTCACTCATCCCAAATAAAAGGTGTGTCTTTCTTCAATAGGCGTGCGAAACCTTTAGTAATACTAGCATAGTTAGCTATAAACCGACGCAAAAAAGTAGCTCTCCCTTGGAGGCTCTGAAGTTGTAACAGATTACGCGGAGGAGGCAACTGAAGTATTGCCTCTACTTTGAGAGGATCGACTCTAATACCCTCCCTCGAAACTATGAATCCTAGAAGGCGACCAGTCCTAACAGCGAAGATGCATTTGTTTGGATTCAATCAAATTTTGTAGTGAATACATCGTTCGAGAATCATACGGAGGTGCTTGGGGTGGTCCACTCTCTTGTGAGAATGGCCAACAAGATCATCCAAGAAAAATTCCATAATCATCTTAATATCGTGAAAGGCATAGGTCATGGCTCGTTGAAAAGTAGCTCCGGCATTCTTGAGGCCGAAGGGCGTTTTTCGATACGCAAAGGTTCCCCATGGACAAATAAATGTCGTTTTATGTTGGTCCGCGGGCTTGATTTGAATCTTATTATAACCTAAGAATCTGTCCATGAATGAAAAAATATCACTCCCCGCACAAGCATCCAATATCTGATCAATGAATGGCATGGGGAAGTTGTCTTTCGTACATGCACGGTTCAAATCTCTGAAATCAGTGCATACACGGATCGTTCCCTGCTTCTTATCCATAGGAACGGGGTTTGACACCCATTTGGTAAGGGGAACGAGGTAGATGAAACCAGCTTTCAGCAGTTTCTCCACCTCTGTCTTAATAGCAGCTGCCTTCCTAGGGTTCACAGCACGTAAGCGTTGTCGAACCGGTTTAGCATCAGGATACGTTCTAATCTCGTGTTCAACAATGCGGGGGTCTATTCCTGGCATCTCCTCATATGACCAGGTGAAAGCTTCCCGAAGCTCAGTAAACAAGTCAGTGTAAATAGCAATCTCTTCAGGAGTGCAATCGGCACCGACGTAAACATTCTCAATATTTTCGGGAATGCGGGAGATGTTGATCGAAGTGGTTGGGGAAATATTGGCCATATTCCCCTCCAAGAAATCATCATGCGACTGCAAAAGAGCCACAGGGTGACCAACCATCTCAGCTAGAGTCATCCTAAACTCCTCTTTCTCAATGAGCTCAAGGTTGGGAAGGAAATAAGAGCGATGGTGCATATCTTCCCAAGGCCTCTCACTACCACACATTGCTTCGAGGATAGCTTCATCAGATGGCAAAGTATCATCAAGGCAATCGTGAGAGCAAGATGAGTTGGCTGCCCACACTGGCAGCATAACGGGATCTTCTTCAACTGTCTGGGAAGAAGAGAGATCCGGGTCTGCAATTGTTTGCTGGATATAATCGTAAGTGAGCTCCGCTACAGATAAGGGCATAGACATTCCGACGTGCGCAATGTCTCTAGACATAGAATTCGTGGATGGAAAAATCCATGGATCATTATAATAGGAAGTCCGGAATGGCATACTATTCGAAGGAGGAGGTGCACTGTCGAAAATGGTTCCAATAAAATTCACAGGTGCGGAATGGTTAAAAGTTCCCATCAATGAGGGGTACATCCCAACACCTATGTTCCCAGTTGTTGGCTGAGAATCAGAAACTTGCGGGACTACAGATCCCGTGGATGCTGTGGAAGGAGTACCAACAAAATCCAGCTGATCGATCATCACAATCTTGCCTTTATGGGGAAATCAAATAACTCGAAATACAGTAGACGTGACAACCTTCATAGCGTACATCCCGTTCTGACCCAATAAAAGGTTGTAGTCGATGGGCGCATCAACCACTTCGACTTCAATTAGCACAGACTTACCTCCCAAGGAGACAACAAGGGAAGGGATAATTCCATGCGGCATAAGAGATCTACTGTCGAATGCAGTGAGTGTGGTTCTAGACGCGAGTAGAGGAGGAGAGCCAAGAGCTTTCCAACAAGCTAACGACATTACTGACGCAGAGGCACCTTCATCAACCATAGTTCGTTTGATGAAGCTCTTAAGGAAAACCACCTAGATTTGAAAATCCACGTGGTAAGGTAAGCGAGGCTGGACATAAGTAGTATCGAACTTGATAACACTAGGAATTCCCCCATCCTGAACTCCTAACGCACTCAAAATAGCATGCTTCTGAGAAGGACAGTCTTGCAAAATTTCAAGAGTCGACATGGCACACGGAGTTTGGCCCAAATATTCTACGATGGAGTAGTTTTGGGCGGCTCGAGCATTAGGATTATGCGTGGAGTGCTTAAGAACACCTTTCGGTATCCGTGGCATAATGGAAGGCTTCTTGATATGCAAGGAATTATCAAGAGGAGGGGGAGGCTCATTCCCCAAATTTGGTTGTGGTGCACCATAATCGCATTGACGAGTAGCAACACAAACCTCCAACTGAACCATATTCACACATCCATAACCACTAGTATTGGAAGAAGCCGTTTCATTAGTACCATAACCAATGGTGGGAGCATGCGAAGCCATGTTTTGATGATGAGGAATGGAATCCTTCAACACAGTTGGGCTCTGTGCCAAATGCTTCGATGCTTCTTCAATTCGAGGACATAAGTGAGTAAGATGATCCTCCCCACAAAGCTTTCAAGGGAATTTCACCTTACGGCTAGGTTTACGATCCTCGCCAGCATTACCGCCTTCCCGAGGAGGGTTGGAATTCTCTTTACGAGGAGTATTACGATTGCTATTATTATTACTTCCATTGTTTCCACCCCTACGATTATTTCTCCCCTTTTTCTTACCACCAGGTTGCTGGTAACCCGACGGTTTCATTGATTTCACATTGTGTACGTCAGACGACAGAGTGGAAGTGGACAAGGTGTGAACCTGTCCGGGAGAAAACTAGTTTAGCGACAAATTTTGCATTTGATTAGCTACCAAGTCTACAGGGCGAGTGCATGCGGACCCCACAATGCCATCGGCATGTGGTCCAGGAACTGACGTAGGCTCATGTCTTGTTCTCGGTGCATCAGGAATAATGTCATACAAAATGCCAGACTGAGAATAAAGTAGATCTAACTGCTGGACTTTCAAGATATCTTGTTCCTTAGTCACAATGTCGGACATCGAAACATCCTTAAAAATGTATGGAAGTAAAGACTTGAGGAACCATTCCAACAGGAACTCTGGAGGAATGTTGGCTTTCACTAATCTCTTCTGTCGACGCCACTCTTGAACGTGGTCAAAAATATGTGTGGCCTTATTCTGACGGAAGGTGGACAACAACTAAGTACCAATATCATAATGAACCAGTAACTGGAAATGGTCTAAGAAAACCAAAGAAATCTCGTTGAATCCCCTATAGGTGTTCCCAGGAAACTCCACATACCACTTCACGGCTGCCCCCGTGAGGGTGCGTTGAAATAGTCGTAATCGAATGGAATCATGATTCAAAGAGTTGGAGGAGCACCAAAGGTGAAACGTCGTGACATGATCTCCAGGGTCCTCACCACCTTTCCCCTCAGACTTCGGAATGTCCAAAGGGACCTTGGTAGGGACCGGGGGCCAAGTAGGGTCGTGACACACTGGATCATTTGTGAGCTTCGAAAGATCCGGGAGATTCAAGCGTGCAAGGAACGGGAGCTGCGGCTGGAAAGCTTGATTATAAGCTCCCATAATAGGTTGGTTGAACGGAACTCTGTTATAGGATGGACCAAAAGCTTGACCATGAGGATTAAACTGCTAATACTGAGGACCTGACGGGCCATAATCTTTCCCATGGCCATAAGGTGGATAACCTCCTCCCGCCTGACCCATTTGAGAGTAAGCAGGTATATGCGCGTTTTGAGCACCATATTAGGGTGGTGGGTGATACTGGTGTCCAGCACCGACTGTGTTGTAGTAAGGGTTTCCCCCATGAGTATAAGGCATGTATGTACTATTCATAGTGGAACCGTGTTGTATTGACCGTAATGGTATGGTATGTTCCCACCCCCAACATTAGGATTAGCTTGAGCAGTCGCGTGGTGACCAAAAGCATGAGAAGCATTCCCAACTCCAATATGGGTGTGACTAGTAGCAGGGTTGGTGGTGTGATGTCCATGTGGATAGGAAATATTCCCACCCCCTACATTAGCATTAATAGTGGCGGCAGTGGATGCAAAAGTATGCGGTATGTGTCCACCCCCGTGGTTGGGAGGAACGGTATCATGTGCAAAAGTAGTCCTAGGTTGACGAGTAGCGATATGTGTATTAGGTTTTGGATGTCGAGTCGTATTCCGAACAGCATTCCGGTTAGGTTGGGTATTCCTAGGAGGTGTTCATGTTCCAGCATTAGCATTGTTAGGAAACTGACCAGTCCCCATACTATTTGAGTGGGTGGACAACGTAGTGCCCCCAGCAAGGGTAGTGCCCCCAGTGGGTATAGTATGGCTAACACTTTGACTAGTGCCAGCATGAGTACCAACCGTAGTGGAAGGTTCTATAGTAGTGTGACTGGGCATACCAAAAAAGAGTGCGGTGGGGTTGATCATAGGGCCAGTATCATCATGATTCTCAGGTCTCCCGTATCTATAATCGCGTGGAAACGAAAGAACGAAAGGCTCGTCATGTTCTCCTTCCTCGGGTAAGTTGGGCATCCCGTAAAGATAATTATCCGGGTTTGAAGGATCAAACGGATCCCGGTCAAGTGGATTAGCACAAATAGAACCAGGTTGAGTCTCAAGTGGATCACCTCCTCAATCCTCGCAAGGAGTATGGGGATCGAAAGTATGCTCAACTCTACCCGAAGGAGTAGAAGGGTCTTGCCCGATATCAGGATGTGCAGTCATGTAGTCTTCAACGTAAGTCACGTAAGAATCTGAAGAATCGGAGGGAGCCCTCCGGCGTCCTCTAGCAATACGGTGTCTAACCAAAGCTGGCTTTAAAAAATCCAACCGACGGGACCGAAGGAGAGTAGGGATCCGCGCCACGTTCTCTCCAGAGAGAGACACAATGTCTCCTAAAGGCCAACTATCGATCAAAAATAGTAAATCAAAAGCACACACCTAGAGAAACTACAACCAAGAGTAGACAAACAGAGTGGCTAAATGAGCTCCCGACACTAGAGCCGGTATGTCTCGCCTAGGAGAGGCTTGAGACTCCCAAACTATAGCCGAAGGTAACAGAATCAGTTATAGAGACACCCAGGCTTCACTGTGTCGACAGGGTCAAGTCCACTACACGAACACAACTGTGTTGTCCAATCCCTGTCTGACTCAGGACACAAACAGCATAACCACTGCAAGTACCCTGTGCGGTACCTAGGTAAGGCAACTATGTTCACCACAATATAACCAATGCTTAGGGGGACAGTCGCAGGTGGGACCCGTCGTATGGGTAGGGTAGCTAATCCTGAAGCACAAGAGGATGAACCTCCGGTACCCCCAGATACGAACAAATCCTGGATATATCTCCCACATTCAGTCGGTATCAAAGGGATATCTCTTCAACCAACTTCCCGTGACCTCGTGCTTAACTCTGGATTGAGTAGAGATTCCTGAGAACACCGATCTATACCATGGATTCCTCCACTCCCTGGTCAGACACCTAATGTTTCCTCTAGTATTCTTGGATTGCTAACTCACAATGATATATTCCAAGACTCTAAACCTATGCTAGTTGGTGTACCCTATAAATAAAATCAGTCTAATCAATTTTATGATTAACCATTAATTTTAGTGGCTGTGGTTACTCGAGGGATATGATCGTGAAAATAGTGATGTGTAGACTCAATAGTATGCAAAATCGTCCAAACCTAGACTCATCTATCCAATAAAACAATGTCACTAATATGCAAAGTCAACCAACAATTCCGAAATAAAGATGCAATCTTTTATCTTTTCGATGCACAAGAAGAACCTAAAATGAAGGCAACAAGCACTCAATGCAAGATGCAGTACATGAAAGTAAAATATTTTTGTATTTTCGCTTATAAACAAGAAGGAAAATGCAAAAAACTAAATGAATATTTTTGTATTTTTTCAATATAAATGAAATGAAAAAAATGCAAGCAAAATCCTACTATTCAGTCACTGAAGTGCCGAGAAGATCACTAAGACAACCCAGCAGATCCTAAACAGCAAGACTCAGCCAAAGGAAAGAGCTTGTTAACACCCAAAAAGTGCTCACTAGCTCATTTACCACATTATATGACTCATTTGTCCATTTTCCTACCATATTTCCATTAAAAATCCCAAAAAACCCATTAAAAAGCCTCCAAAAGGCCTAAAATGCCTCCAAAAGGCCAAAAAACCCTCAAAATAGCCTAAAAAAGGCTAAAAAACCCCCTTTTCCTCCAAAAATAGCAAAAATCCCCTAAAAAGGAATAAAAAATATAAAATAATGAGGAAAAGGAGGAAAAAACCCTATACAGCTGCCCAAAACCATGTGTTCCCCAAAACCATGGGTCAGCACTCCACCACCAAAAAACTATAAATAGGTGATGGAGATCCCTTATTTCATATCCACAATCACAAGCACCCTTACTCTGCCAAAATCTCTCTCGAAACCCTAGTTCACCTTTGAACTATTTTCACCTTGAGAGCCACTTTGGCCCATCCCCAACATTGGAGAAGGAGAAAGGAGCATTCTGAAGCTTGGAGCATCCTCTTGGACACTGCAAAGGGCTTCATCAACCTTGACACTCAAGGTAACATCAATACAAAGACATTCTTTCATTTTGGTGTTTATGCTTCATGCTTGTCTTAGAAATAATTTAATTTTTTGTTTATTGCATAATTAGTTTAATATACTGAACTGCTACTAAGGAGTCCATTCTCCTTAGTAGGTGCTCATTGGCACAAGCTAGGGGTAAAACCCTAGCTACAGTTTTGGCGACTCCCCTAGTTTTCGAATTTCTGGTTTCCTTTTTTAAATTTTTTCTTTCGGCTGTCCCTTTCGGCCGCTGCATACCGCGTCTTTTTCCTCTGCAGTTGCGTCCCGACCGCGCCTTTCAGGTCTTTACCCGCGATCCGACCGTGGCTCTCAGACTGCTTCCGACGCTCTGCCGGCGGATTCAAGTCTGTTACCTGCGATCCGACCGTGGCTAATCAGCCTGTTTGCCGCGATCTGACTGCGCCTGTCGGCCTTTTTCCTGCGTCGCGACTACGGCTTCCTGCCTCTTTCGCGCGTCCCGACTGCGCCTGTTAGCCATTTTTACCGCGACCCGACTGTGTCTTTTTCCAGTTTTCCTGCGTCCCGACTGCCACTGTTGGCCCGATAGCCGCGACCCGACTGTGCCTTTTCCCCTGTTTCCTGCGTCCCGACTGCAACTATTGGCCCGATAGCCGCGACCTGACCGCCGCTGTTTCATTCAAACCCGCGGTCGGCCTGTTCTGACCCGCCACAGACCCGCGGTCTGATTTCTGCTCTTTTTCTGTTTTTGAGCCCAGCCCCTCTTGCTGCAATATTTTCTGCATTTGAACAGCCCTCTGTCCCACCTGCAGCCTACTTCCTTACAGCCTTTCTGCAACATAATTTCTGTTCCTTTTACAGAATCTTTTTAAAATTTCAGTATTTTTATTTCAGAAAATTTTGCAAATTAAAAGAATCAATTTCAGCATTATTGATAGATTGGAAGTTGCCCTCCCTTGTGGCACTTCTGTTTTTGGGTTCAACACCTCACGAGCACACACTCTGTCACATTAAATCAAGTGAGCCTTCAAAAGTACCTAACTAAACCAACATTCTAACCCCACTTGGGGAACATAAAAGAATCATTGTAGTTAGGTAGGATCAGGGGGATAGGCTTCCAATAACACCCCTTGGTTATTTCACTTGAGACATAGTTGTTGTCCAACTAGGGAACCAAAATCCCCTAGTACTTTTTGGCACGGTCACGACCAGTTTATCAGAGGGCCTCTCCCTTAGGAGGGTTGAATTCGGGAGACTGGTTCCGGAGGCCTGAGTGGAATACCGCACTCCATTCAGTAACCGAAGGGCTACCTTTCGCGGTTCGCGGGATATCCCTGTATAGGGGTATTGCGGTCAACGAACTAAACGGCAGATTCACCTTTCTGGACGTGTCATGAACGGGGTATCTTAGTTGCCATTCTTCTAGGATTGACTACCCGGTGTCCCTCCCGGTAGGGGGATATCATAGCCACTTGGCTTTCCTACTCATATTGTCTAACTTGGATTTCATCACCTTGCAGAGGATATGTTTAGTTAAGTCAGAATACTTTTAGTTAGGTGTTTGCATGCTCCTTTACCTCCCTTTGGTCTAGTGAGTCCACCATTTTTCTTTTTTAGGAAACCTGCTGCTTGTTGGTATTCTGACCATCTTTGTTGTTACTCCACCTATTGTAGCACAGCTGTTGCAGTGGGTGTTTTGAGTTGGTTGTTGGCCTGAGTGCCTTGATTTTTAGCTCTCCTTCTGCACACTCGGTTGCATTAGGATTTTTGAGCTGTTTTTATACTCACCTCAACCCACAGAGATTTAGACACCATCTGTCACCATTGAGTCCCCGAGACATTCTCGGCGCCTCAGGGGCGAGCCCCCACAGCACGGTTCTCTCGACACCACTCGTCATAGATTCCGATCATTGTCCGTTGATACCACTCATCACAGATCTAGAGCCTTGTCACTTGACTCCACCCGTCAGCGACGTAGGTCTCCGTCACCAGATAGTGACGCACCTTACTTTACCTCTGATTCTGACGAAGAGTCTGAGAACCCTATTTATACTGCCCCTACTAGCCCCATGGCTGGTACGACTTCCACTCCATTTGCCATAGGGACCATTGGTGGCACATCCACCACTACACCAGTTACTACACCTGTTTTTGGTATGCCCTCCATGGGGCAACCATCTACCGTTCCCCTCACGGTACCTATTCCCACAGCGGGAATACCTATCCCCACTACATCAGTAGCTCACACTACCCATGGTGGTGCTGGACCATCCTCCACTACCTCAGTTCCCCCACTTGGGGGCACCACCCTAAATCTTGTCCCTCCACTTGGGGGCACTGGCCCCAACTTGGTCCACAGCACTACTGTGTCACAGCCTTCTTCCAGTTTGCCGTTCTTGGCTAGCCTCAACCTACCTGACCTGGCCAGATTGACCAATGATCCTATTCGACACGACCCTATGTGGCCTCATATGCCTACCAAACTACCCTCTGACATCCCTAAATTCGAGGGTAAGGCCGGTGAGGACCCACAAAACCACATCATGTCTTTCCACCTATGGTGTTCCTCTAACTCCATTGTGGATGACTCTGTTCGCCTCCGTCTCTTACAGCGCACCTTCACTGGCTCTGCAGCCAAGTGGTATATTGAGCAGCCTCATGGGACCCACGCCACCTTTTCTTCCCTGGCCTCGACCTTCCTGCAGTTCTTCCAATTGCCAGTCCGCTATGACGCGGGCGTTGAGATCCTTCTATCTTGTAGACAAAACACGGCTACCCATATCACGGACCACATCCATGAGTGGCGTAGACGCCGTAGCTTATGCAAGATTAAATTAGATGACCGCATCTTCCTCGATTGGTTCCTCAAGTCCCTGCTTCCCGTCATTGCTAAGGATGTAGCTTCAGAAAGACCCCAGTCTGAAGAAGAGGCCATCCTTAAGGCACAGCAGTTCGACCTCATTTACGCCCAGTCGGGTTACCTTTATACCATTATACCTGACGCCCCTCGCGGCGAGTCCTCCCATCATGATGCGCCGGGGGCATCCCACGCTGCAGATGGTATCATTGGCCGTGTTTCTTCGCATCCCCAACCATTTTCTATAGCACGTCCTACCCCTGGCCCCGACCTGTCGCGGGCTACTTCACAGTCTGGAGCAACCAACTCGTATGCTCCCATGACACATCACCATTCCCATGGACCTTCGTGTCCACCTCAGTGCTTTGGGTATGCGACTCCTGCTTATGCTCCTTCAGTCGCCCCTCAGCCTTACTACCATCAGCAGACCGCCCCGGCTCCTGCGCCTTCACAAGCCCCACCAGCTTATTATCCGCCCCAGGCAGCCCCTGCGGCACATCCACAACCTGCTCCGCAGTCCTATCAGCAATCCCCTCAAGTTGCTGCACCTGCTCAGCCTCAACCTACATATCATCCTCCGCAGCCTGCTCCTGCACCTGCGCAACCTCAAAATCCACCTGCTGCCCAAGGGCAAGTTTACGCCCAACATAACCCGCAGCAAAACCAGAATAACCAACGTAACCAGGGCCAACAGAACCGCGGCAAGGGCCGTAATCAGGGAAACAACCAACCTACAGACCAAGCAGGTCAACCGGCTAATCCCCCTGACAACAACAATGCGGCCCCCGCTAATCAAAACCCTGATCGCCCGCCCAAGCAGGCCAAAAACCCCAATCTGCGAACGAACCACCCTTGTTCTATTTGCGGGGTCTATGGACATTACACCCATGCTTGCCCACACTTGGAGCGAGCTCGGCAGCTTTGGGTTGACGAGGCCCATCGCCAAGGGCATGCGGCTCCCCAAGCACCGCCCAACCCCCCCCAACCTCAGCAACCCCCTTTGGTGCTGCAAAACCCCTTACCGACCCAAGGCGTGGTGAACACTCAGCCGTTGGCCCCTCAAGCTAACGTGCAACCCCAACAACAACAGATCACCTACGCTGCCCCTGATCAACCCATGTTTGACTCAGGTACCCACCACTTATTGATGATGTCATCAGCTGACGTCAACCTCCAGACCCGTCGGAACCAATATGGCTCCACCTCTGAAGCCACTCCCACGGATAAAACTACTAACGCCCACCCCACCGATCAGGCGTTACGCATCCCTCCGCCTCCCACAGACGGCGCTGCGAAAGCACCTCGTTTCCCGCTGCGCCGAATCAACAATAACCCTAACGCACGCGCTGCGTCAAACTACAACATCGTAGACGACCTAGCCCAATCTCCCGCAGCCATGTCTGCGTTGGAAGTCTTGAAGAACTGCCCTTCCCAGCGCAAGACTTTACTTTCCGCCATCGGGGGGATTGACCCAACTGATTCACATTTGATGGCGTTTGATTTAGACCAGTCTGAACCACGCCTACCTTCTAGCTTAGCCTTCCAAGTTACAGTCTCCGTTAGGAATCTTGTTATCCATCGGTGCATCATTGATGAGGGTGCTTCCACATGCGTTATGTCTACATTTGTATGGCAGAAGCTAGGATCCCCTCCTCTCCAGCAGTCCACCACTGCGTTACGTGCCTACGACGGTCGTTCGGCCCAGCCCCAAGGCCTTCTACCCAACGTTCCAGTCCAGTTAGGTGGTAAAACAGTTCTTATTGACATAGAGGTAATCAATGCCCAATTGGATTACAACCTTCTACTTGGCCGCAGCTACATGTATGCCATGCGGGCGGTTGCCTCTTCTGTCTTTCGCACCATGATGTTCCCCCATGAAGGACGCGTGGTTAAGATTGACCAGCTCACCTACTATGATCCCAGTGCTCCAGCGGCACCCGAAAATGTTCTCCCCATGGTTGAACAACCTGTTTCTCCTGCCTCCACCTCATTTGTTTCTTCTACGGGGCCTGGAGTCTACTCAGACGCGCCGATGACCTCCACCTTTCAATCCATTCCTCCGCCATCATCTACGCCCGAAATGTCTGACTTATGTACCTTGTCCCATGACATCCTACCACCTAACAATCAACCATCCTTGTTGCCTAAACCACCATTGGTACCTAGTCACATTGGTGTTACACCGATCCATACGATCCCCTTCCTAGTTCCTCCAGCAGGAGTAGTAAGCGCCCCGGTCATGGCTACCCTTAGCCTCCCTGGGTTAACATTGGGATTACCTGTATGGTACCTTTCGCCTCCCGTTCGCCCGCCGACACCAGATGTCGTCCTCCAGCCGGTGCAACCCATGGCTACTACCACCCACCCACCTCCCGGGGTCCCTACCCCTTCGTCCTCCACGACACCTCCTCCTCCTCTTCAACCCACTGGGGGCAGAGGTCCACAACCTTACACTGCTGTCCCACCTCCCAAGACAGTCAAGAACCCTCCAGTGTTTCGTGCTCCTCCCAAATGCTCGCTGTGTGACGAGTTGGGCCATGCGACCCACCAATGCCCACAGTTACCTGCATTACAGAAGCACATGCAAATGCTCGATGATGACCCCAACATCCCAACAGTCGAACTAAACCCCACTCCCAAGCCTAAAGATAAGTCCCTACGTACCAACCACTCCTGCGCCATCTGCGGTATTTACGGGCACTATTCACATCATTGTCCCGATCTCCCGGATTACAGAGCGGCTCTCTATGAGATGAACAATCTGGACCTTGAGACGGCACCACCTACCATTGAGGAGATCTACCCCCCGGTCTCTCCCCCTTCCGAAGAGGTTAATATCATCTACATGATCTCTTCAACCAACACTTCTACTACCCCCTCGTCAACCGATTTGACGACGCAGACTTTCCGTACTGATGAGGAGATTCTTGAGGCCCTAACTGCCCCGGATTATCCTTGGGATGATATGCACCACCGTTCCTATTTCATCCCAGAAGCGTCTTCCTCTAGCACCGCTACCCAATACGCGGTCGAATCCAAAGACTTCCTCCCCACCAAGGTTGACTGGTTCAAGGACCCTATCCCTGCTCCTGATGCCTTCGAGGAGGGCAACATGGCCAACATCTCACCTGTCATCCAAGTTGATATTGCTGCTCCAGGTCGTGCCCCTGAACTCATTACTTTAGGAGCATTCTGCAGTAAACAAGAGATTGAGGACTACACACACCTTTTCAAAGAATTCCGTGATGTCTTTGCCTGGTCTTATACCGAAATGCCTGGTCTTGATCCCGCAATTATAGAGCACCACATTGACACATGGCCTGATGTAACCCCCGTTCGTCAGAAACAGCGCCCCATTCATCCCTCAAAGCTCCCAGCTGTCAAAGCCGAGATTGAGAAGCTGCGCAAGGCCGGGTTCATTTACCCTATTGCCTATACCACATGGGTTTCAAACCCTGTTCCAGTTAACAAAAAGCAAGGCACCATCCGCGTATGCACTGACTTCCGTGACTTAAACTATGCTTGTCCCAAGGACAACTTCCCCATGCCGTTCATCGATCAACTCATAGATGCGTGTGCAGGACATGAGGTCCTCTCCTTCATGGATGGTTTTTCCGGATATAATCAGATTCAAATCCGTAAGGAAGATCAGTACAAAACTGCCTTTACTACCCCTTGGGGCACCTTTGCCTATCGCGTCATGCCTTTCGGCCTCAAAAATGCTGGTGCCACTTTCCAGCGGGCCATGACCTACTGTTTTCACGACTTGGTCCATATCTTGCTAGTCTACCTTGATGACCTTACAGCTCGTTCCCGGAAACGATCAGACCACCTTAACGACCTTCGGCAAATTTTTCTGCGTTGTCGCAAATACCAAATTCGCTTGAACCCACACAAGTGTGTTTTTTGCGTACCGGCAGGCCGATTGTTGGGTTTCATTGTTTCCCAGAAAGGAATTACTGTTGACCCTCTAAAAGTCCCAGCTATTTTAGACCTCCCCCCTCCTCGCACACTCCGGCAGCTCCAAAGTCTACAGGGGCGATCTAACTTCCTTCGACGCTTCGTTCCTGATTATGCCACTACGGTACACGGTTTCTTGCGCCTACTCCGCACCCACGTACCCTTCGTCTGGGATGCGCAAGCAGAAGCTGCATTCGAGGCCCTCAAGAAGGCCCTCACACAAGCCCCTCTGATTTCCCCTCCGGACTTCACTCGAGACTTCATCCTTTACGTGTCGGCCTCCGAGCATGCCGTATCTGGAGTCTTAGTTCAAGAAGACGATTCTCACCAAGAGCACGTCATTTACTACGTTAGCCAGACCTTGTCTGGTCCACCATTACGTTACCCATATGAAGAGAAACTTGCCCTCGCAGTAGTCTTTTCCGTTCAAAAATTGCGACACTACATCTTAATGAGTCATACCACCGTCGTGGCCAACTCTAACCCCATGGTATATCTTCTGAACAGGCGGCTACTCCAAGGTCGTGTTGCCAAATGGGTCATTATCCTCCAAGAATATGACCTTACCTTCAAAACACCTAAGAGCACTAAAGCCCTCGCGCTTGCCCAGCTCATCACTGATCTCCCTTCCTTTCTCCCGGCCAAACCCATCTCCGATGAGTTACCCGACAATCACCTGTTCACTATCTCGTCTGATGACCCATGGTACGGTGATATCTTGTTATACCTACGCACACAGAAGTTCAGACCCAAAGTTACACGAAATGGACGCCGTCGCATCCGACACCAGGCCTCTCGATATCTCCTCTTAGGCGATGTCCTCTATCGGCGCGGAGTTGACACAATTCTTCGTCGTTGCCTTACCCATGAGGAAGCTGAACACGTCCTTAATGACTGTCATAGCGGTGCCTGCGGAGGCCATTTCTCAGGGATGGCCACCGCCCAAAAGGTCGTCCGCGCCGGATACTTCTGGCCCACACTTTTTACTGACTGCATCACTGCGGTCAAACACTGCCATAACTGCCAACTTTTTGCCCCCAAGGCCCGGACACCTCCTGCTCCGTTACACCCAGTCGTCACCGTTGGTCCCTTTTGTAAGTGGGCCATAGACTTCATGGAATGCAGACCCCAGTCTGCCAACGGCCACAAATATATTGTTGTCGTTGTTGATTACTTTACCAAATGGGCGGAAGCCATGCCTACCTTCAATTGTACCGCTGACACTGCTGCCCGCTTCTTCTTCAACCATGTCATCGCTCGATTCGGGGTTCCTAAGCAGTTAGTCTCTGACCATGGTTCACACTTCGAAGATGCCGTCTGGCGTGAGTTATCCACCCTCCTTAAGTATGAGCACCAATTCTCCTCTGCTTACTACCCCCAAGGGAACGGCCAAGTAGAGGCCATCAATAAAATCCTTAAAACCATCCTCCAACGAACAGTTGACAAGCATAAGTCCAATTGGCACCACATGTTGTTCCCTGCTTTGTGGGCTTATCGCACCTCCACTAAGACCGCCACTGGTTTTACACCATTTCATTTAGTTCACGGTATAGAGTCTGTTCTCCCCATCGAGTGTCAGATCCCTGCCTTACAGATCGCCGTTGAGCTTCTCCCTGACACCACCCCCCTCGAGCAACGTCTGCTGCACCTCGAACAAGCCGATGAAGACCGCCGGGCCACTCTCCAGAACATCGAAGCTGCCAAAAACCGCTCCAAAACCGGTTATGATAAACATGTTCACCCTCGAACTTTCCACGAAGGGGACCTAGTCCTCGCCTATGACCAAGCCCATGACAAAACCGGTAAAGGGAAGTTCGAATCTATGTGGCAAGGCCCTTACGTCGTGCAGACCTGCCTCGGCAAGGGGGCATACATCTTAGCTGACTCTGAAGGCCGTCCTTTGCGCAACCCTCGTAATGGGTTGTATCTTAAGCGTTTTTACCCATAAAAAAGAAACCCGCGGCCTCATGGGTCTGCGTTGTACAGTACTTTCTTTTTTGTTTTTTGTTTTTACAAACCGTTTCCACCATTGGAATCAGCGCGACGTGACCGTCATGATGGTCACCTCGTTGCATTATTTTTGTCCTGTCACTTTTTACCCATTTTTTCAGACGCCACTAGTCGCCTCGGTTTGCGTGCCACATCGGCCGTTCTCCGTTTTTCACATATTTTATATCATCGGATTCAGTTTTCCGACCTGGTGATGATGCTAGAGATCATTTCTCGCCCTCACCTCCAGTTTTTCCGGGCGTTTTTCAAAATGCCCCCGTCACCTCGGTTTGCGTGCCACATCGGCCGTCACCCGTTTTTGACATCCTTTATAATTGCCGGATTCATTTTTCCGAGCTCGTGATGATGCTTGAGATCATTTCTCGCTCTCACCTAGTACAATTTCAACATTTTGTCCCAACACCTTGTTGCCTCGGTTCGCGTGCCACATCGGCCGCCATCGGATTGTTCCACATTTTTACATGAGCCATTCACTCCTGTCATACTGCAAATGTTTCGTTATTTTGCCACCATTTCATCTACCCCGCAAGGAGGTCCATCAGTGTTCCCACCTACCCTCGTTCTTGGTCATCATTACTCAACCTTGATTGAACACTTCCTCCTTGCCTGGCCATTCCTTTTGTTCGGTATAATTTTATCCCTTTTTCGGGCCGGACAAGTCCTTTACGAAAAAGGCACTTAGGGAGTTTCCGTTAAGCTCTTTTCTGACTCCTAAAAGAATGAAAAGATCGCCGAGCAATCTTGCTTCCTTTCATGCTCGTTAAAGTACCTGAAAGGGCGTCTATCTGGTATAAGTTTAACCCTTTTCCGGACCTGGTAGACTACTTACGAAAAAGGAATACTCTAGTCACACCGACTAGAAGAGTTCTTCATTGCATCCTTTTATGCTTCTTTGGGCCTTGGAGACTAAACCTACGAAAAAGCAACCCCCTGGAGTCTTCTTACTTGCTTTCAGACTCTCTAAAATTGAAAGCAACCACGAGCATGCACTGTCCTGGGCTCGTAAAATCCACACGACAGTACCATTTCACTACCTCAGAGTCTTCTTATCGCTTTCAGACTCCTTAAAATTGAAAGCAACCACGAGCATGAACTGTCCTGGGCTCGTAAAATCCACACGACAGTATCATTTTATCCACACACTTCTTCTAGTTCCTTAACCCATGAAGAAGTATCCTCCCGTGCCTCATGGCACTCAAATCGATCATCTCGGCAGCACCCCCAATTCGGTCGCCTTTGTTCAGAGTATTCTGCAGTCTCCTACCATTTTATACCAGCTTGAGTCTCCCTCAGCCAGTTATTACCCCAGATTCATTACAGCTATGATCCCTTTTCCCTGAGTCAGTTTCATATGCTGCCAGATCATTCCCATTATCATACTCTGAACAAAGGAAGTTTGAGTCCACCCGCTCTACTTGCCCAGTTGTCCCACCACAGTTTATCAGTCCTGCCATCAGCACTATCACATTTCGGTCTTGTACCTCGCGCTCCTGTCAAGGAAACATCATTGCCTTGATAGGGGCAGGTCTCCCTCTGTCGACGACAGCTCCTCTATTCCAGAGGATAGGCCCAGAGGTCCCTACGCCTTGGACTTATCACCATCTGTGGTAAGTGCCTACGGATCATTCTGAGAGGAGACATCATTGCCTCTCTGCGTGGTTGTTCCTCACATGCTCGACTTCAGCACCTTGATCGCATCGTTGAGGATCGCGTAGGATTATATTCCATCAGTTTTTTGTCGAAGACCCCGGATTTCCCCCGACTCTAGCACATTGGTGAGTCACTTCGGAACGCCCAGTTGTATGTTCCCGTGGATGTCTGGGCTGCGTTGGCGTTTGTATTCGGAAGCCATCCAGTTTCATGCTTCCTTGAGTACCCAGTTTCAGTCCCAGATCAGTTCCAGTTCAGTGTACCATGGAGAGTTTGACCCCAGTCACTATGATCCAGCCGCTCATCAGTTCCTTTGGTACCACACTCAGTAGCACTGTTGATTGTTCCAGTGCACCAGTTCTGCAGTTCACACATGACCTGCTCAGCAGTACGTCTCAGATTTGTGTCCCCTCTGGACTCTTATGATGTACACAGTGGTCATGTACCTTACAGGTCCCTCTTTTTTCGGGCCTTACAGTTATATTTATGTATCTTGATACGAGCATGGGTATGCCCGCCTCGTCCATATATTGAGATTATTCCTCAGTCAGTATTTGAGGTCATGTATATTTCAGGTCCCCATTTTTTGGACCCCATTGTTGTTATTATGTTATATCCTGATACGAGCATGGGAATGCCCGCCTCGTCCATATGATCAGATGATTCCTCATCCATTATTGAGGTTATGTACTTTTAGTTCTTGCAGTTGTTCGGGATCGTTGTTCTGGGCTTCAGTTTGTTTCTTCTCTTCTCTCCACATCCCAGGAAAACCATTCATGACTTATGATGTCCATCGGCCATACGATGAGCTCCTGACCTCGCACATCAGGGGGCAATCTGTTAACACCCAAAAAGTGCTCACTAGCTCATTTACCACATTATATGACTCATTTGTCCATTTTCCTACCATATTTCCATTAAAAATCCCAAAAAACCCATTAAAAAGCCTCCAAAAGGCCTAAAATGCCTCCAAAAGGCCAAAAAACCCTCAAAATAGCCTAAAAAAGGCTAAAAAACCCCCTTTTCCTCCAAAAATAGCAAAAATCCCCTAAAAAGGAATAAAAAATATAAAATAATGAGGAAAAGGAGGAAAAAACCCTATACAGCTGCCCAAAACCATGTGTTCCCCAAAACCATGGGTCAGCACTCCACCACCAAAAAACTATAAATAGGTGATGGAGATCCCTTATTTCATATCCACAATCACAAGCACCCTTACTCTGCCAAAATCTCTCTCGAAACCCTAGTTCACCTTTGAACTATTTTCACCTTGAGAGCCACTTTGGCCCATCCCCAACATTGGAGAAGGAGAAAGGAGCATTCTGAAGCTTGGAGCATCCTCTTGGACACTGCAAAGGGCTTCATCAACCTTGACACTCAAGGTAACATCAATACAAAGACATTCTTTCATTTTGGTGTTTATGCTTCATGCTTGTCTTAGAAATAATTTAATTTTTTGTTTATTGCATAATTAGTTTAATATACTGAACTGCTACTAAGGAGTCCATTCTCCTTAGTAGGTGCTCATTGGCACAAGCTAGGGGTAAAACCCTAGCTACAGTTTTTCAAGGTTGGTGAAGCCCTTTGCAGTGTCCAAGAGGATGCTCCAAGCTTCTGAATGCTCCTTCTCCTTCTCCAATGTTGGGGATGGGCCAAAGGTGGCTCTCAAGGTGAAAATAGTTCAAAGGTGAACTAGGGTTTCGAGAGAGATTTTGGCAGAGTAAGGGTGCTTGTGATTGTGGATATGAAATAAGGGATCTCCATCACCTATTTATAGTTTTTTGGTGGTGGAGTGCTGACCCATGGTTTTGGGGAACACATGGTTTTGGGCAGCTGTATAGGGTTTTTTCCTCCTTTTCCTCATTATTTTATATTTTTTATTCCTTTTTAGGGGATTTTTGCTATTTTTGGAGGAAAAGGGGGTTTTTTAGCCTTTTTTAGGCTATTTTGAGGGTTTTTTTGGCCTTTTGGAGGCATTTTAGGCCTTTTGGAGGCTTTTTAATGGGTTTTTTTGGGATTTTTAATGGAAATATGGTAGGAAAATGGACAAATGAGTCATATAATGTGGTAAATGAGCTAGTGAGCACTTTTTGGGTGTTAACAGAGCTCCAAAGGAAAAAACCAAGAGGCTAAAACCAAAGATTGGTAAAAAACCAAGAAGGATCAACCAAGAGAAACGAAGATATCCGGTCACAACCAAGGCATGAAACAGTCAAGAAAGAGGCCAACAAAGACTCAGGGACCAACCAAACTCACCTAGCAACAACCAATAGCCATAAACCAACAAAAGTCGGAGTTACATGCTACTGTCGAAGGAAATCCTGCGGGTACCCATGAGCAGTCGAGTAAACAGAGGCGAGTAGACGCGGGCAGAACTAAGCTAACCCGGGGGTGAGGAAAGGAAAATAGGCAAATAAAGAGTCCAGAGGATCAGAAAAAAGCAATTTTTCTACAATGTATCTTAATGGCCAATCGGTGACACAGAGCTTCAATAAACAGCAACTCTAATTATGGACTAATGCTCAAAAAATTTCCCAAAAATGGATGTTTTCCCCAGCGGAGTCGCCATTTCTGCATTGGAGAAAACTCACTATGGCTTGGGAATACCACAACAGACAGATGACTACCAGAAATCTACTCAATTCTCAAAGCAATGCTATTATAAATGACAATGTTAAGATAATGGAGAAATGTAACCAACCTCGATCCAACGTTTGATGTAGATCCCCGTTGGAGCTTTCAATCCACACACTTGTAAATCTGCAAATTAGTCTTGACAGCCCATACCCAACAAGTACATATAATATATAAATGGAATTAACATTATCAATAACAATGGTCCATAATATCATAAGCAAATGTAACCCAATGTATAATAAATGACATTCACACCATGAATGGACGAGAATATGAGTATTTCTATTAATGAACAAGAAGAAGTACAAAGTGATACGACCTCTTGCCGACAAACAATCTGAACCAAGACCTAGATCAATCCACTTGTGCCTCCACCACTTCAATCCTCCATGAATGGCAAACTCAAACTAGAAAGGAGTTTGGAAGGTGAACATAAATGGTTCACAACTACAAGGATCAATGAGTGCAGACTCAAGATAGGGAAAAAATCCACTAGAGTTCTCTTACGATTCTCCTCTTCCTCCCGTCCATAAGCCATATGTGCTCAATATATAGTCCTCTCAAAGGTAGGTGAAAGGACACATCGAGGCGTTAATTGGGCAGATGGAGAGCCAAAGGTCACCCAATGACCGCTTTTTGGGAGTAAAAAGTAATTAATAGTGGTTTTTACCATTTTACATGCTACCCGCGGGCTATAGGGATGCAACTCGCGGGTACGCCTGCTATAAAGATGCAACAGGCAGGTAGGAATAAAAATAGGGCAAACTGGTATCACTGAAGGATAAAAATGGATCTGAGTCACTGAAATGGATCGTACAGGTCAAAGAATGTTGATGCTCACAGGGTGGAAGATTTCTGTGTAACATCTTTCTTAGTTGTTTCATTATCATATAGGAAAGATTCAACCTTAATCTTATCTCTACAACTATGTGGGGAAACGATGGGAACAAGGGTGCCATATTCTTCCAAGTCAATTACTTTCAAGAATGTAGTTTGATCTAAGACATCTCCACAAATATTTTAGCCACATGTGATGCAAAGTCCATATATAGTGGAGAAATTTGATGAGGTGAGATCTTAGGATATCGCTTATCCAAAGGTCAATGAATACCTTTATTCATATAAATATGATGTCATAGTTTGTTTTTTTAATGGTTTTTAGCCTCATAGGAGATCTATATCAATGAATCTACTCCACTAGACTAAAAAATGTGAGGTATATTTCTATGCTAAATTTTTACTTTGGTTTTGTATGATTTTTTAGTCATCATGATTATCAAGAAGTCTATAAATAGGGGTCATTGTTTTGGGGAAGAGTAGGTCTCTTCATTATCCCATGGTTCCTATATTTTGACCCCTCTACTATGATTGTTTCTAAAATGCTAGTCTAGTTTTGTCTCCCAAATTTGGCATTTCCTTATTAGAATCCTTCAACAGTCAAAGCTTTTGGAAATTCCTTGCGCAAATTTATAAAGGCATATTTTGAGTGGGCTCAACTGGGTATTTTTGCGTGTGCTCAAATTTGTGTGAATATTGGTCTTAATAAAGGTCTTCTACATAGGAAGTATCTCAAACAGGAAAAAGGAGAGTGGACTCAAGTATTGTATTATGAAACCACAACACCTAGGTTAGCAAATCTACCATCAAATAAGACATTTGTGGGAATATTTTCCTTAGTCTAGAACTCATTCAAAGAGGAAATAGAGTCATCCTTTTCAATATAGAAGTTGGTAGCCATATGTGTTTCCACTTTTGGATGCTAAAGATGATTTCAATTTAGAATTTTTTCCTTCGATGGAGGTAGGAAACAATAACAAAGAAGAAATCAAGGAAAAAAATGAAGAAATAAAATAGTTGTTGAAGTTTCAAGATGAAGTAATGATTTCTATAAATTAATCCATTGGAGAGCTATTTGTCAATGAACATACAATTGGTGTGATAAAATATCTCATGAGTTGAGTCTGAAAGTTTATATTTTGATAGCGAGATGGATGTGCACAAATGATATGCAGGTAGTTGTTATAGGATCTCTCAGGGGGGCTAGACAAAGGACAAAAAGAATAAAGAGAAAGGGCTAGATTGAAGTCAATATCTCATGATAGCTTGGGGCACATGTTGTTTTGTGTATTTACTTTTGATATAAAATGTTATTATATATATAATGATTACAATATAGATCCTTATGAAGGAATCATGCAATGTTGGAAACCATTTGAAGAATGCAAATTTTTTTTCCTAAATAAAATTATGATTTTTTTGATGAAATAAATGACACCTCAACTTGCAATGTACTCTTTTTTTGGTAGTTCTATATAATATCATTTTCTTTTTCTATGAAATTCACATAGTGGGAAACCCTCCATGTACTTCCCCATAATCTGCGGATGGTAAATGAAGTAAACCATCAGCCCTAATTATGGATCCTAACCCTAAGGGAATCAAGAGAGATTAACATGTGACCTCCCCAACTTTGAGGGGAGAGATCTCACGTCTTTCTCATGACCTCTTGAGCTAACCCTCAAGGCTAATGCTTTGAAACATATTTAATATAATTGTCTTATTTTTTCTAGCAAACTCAACAAGCCATGTAAACTACTCATATCTTCATGTTGAATTAGTGCTTCTACCTTAATTATTTCATACACATGACAGTGTATCATCACATTCACCATGTCCTCTATTTGTGATTATTTGTAAAGTAAGCATAAACATTCTTCCATATTTTTATTTTTTTATCTCCCTATGCCTACTACTACATGATGAGAACATATCCTGAATTAAGAAAATGTTTTTATGAGAAATTAATATGAATGGAAAAATAAATTATTTTTTATACTTGAAGATATTATGATATAGTTCCATGGTTTTTCCCAAGGTTTTACCCAATAATCAACCCAAAGCTCTAGATTAATTGGAACTCTAAATTTCTATATAGACAAATTTAACAATTGAAGGATATTTATCACAAGATTAGATGACTCCATCCCTTAACCCTTAGTGACAAAAGATGTTCTTATCTTTTATAAAAGGTAGCCACCACCTATCAATGCAAGTGTCATGATACTTTTTTAATGATATATGTGCTAAGGGGCTTACCAAAGAAAGTCATAAAAGCATGCTTAGGGATGGGATTGAGAAGGTAGGTCCAATGGTGAACTTCAAGACTTATTATTTACTATAGATCCCTTGTACAAAGTTGATGGGCACAAAAGTGGCAATAGAGAATTTTAGAATGCATGCACATGTTAATGAAAACACGCACAAGTTTCTTTTAAAACTTCGTTGGCACCTTTCAAACTTCGACACAAGTCAACATGTAGTCTACCAATTAAGCATTCAAAAGAACATGCACATGGTTTAGAAACATGTATAAGTTAATAGCATGTGTGCATTATATTTAACATCAATGTATTATTTTAGTCATTTTTCCATAACTTTTTACCTTGATAATTGATTTAGGTGTTCTTTATCTCGTTGGAAAGATCTCGAAACTCTATAATGTTTATGTTGTGATTCGTTTTTGTCTCTATATAGATAGTTTCTTATTTCGAAAAATAGAAATGAATCTTTGTGATCCAGGTGGATATTAGTGGCCACCCACCTTTCCAATTGGCTCAAAACAGTTTTCTGGCAATTTTGGTAATGTGCTATTTTTAGCAGTTTTTCGGGTCCTGAACTTTCGGGGCCGTTTTGAGTCCCTAAACGACCTTTTTTGGCGATTTGGGGGGCCAAATGGTTGCCTCCGGCACACATTTGGCCCTAGTCAAAAGTTTTAAATCTCGGATAGACCTTTCCAATGGGCTACCGAGCGCCCCAAACGGAGATCGTATGCAAAAGTTACGACCCCGGGAAGTCGATGTACTAACTTACCCAAACGGGGCCCACATGACTTTTGGCGCTTCATCTCCTAGGGTTAGGTTTTTGGATGTCTAGGGTTTTTGACATTCCTGTTTATTGTAAAAGGCCTTGAGAGCCTCATTGTAACCATCTTCTTGCGAAATGATCGCAGCCGTCACATCTCTTCTCAGAGATAAGCTGCCACCATTCCAGCAAGCTTGTTTTCCGCTGCATTTTACAGTTTTAGCTTATTTCCTTATTGAATAGAAAACCAGTGTTACTGTATCTCTGTTATTTTGTGTTAAGCATCTGATAATAATCTGTATTCATTTCATTATGCTCATAAAATCCGGATCACTTTGGGCCATGATGGGTACCTCAAACCACCACAGAGGTCATCTATAGGGGGTATCTTGGCCTCCAATGGTAATATGGTTGCTCTTAGGAGGTTTTTCACGAAAGCAATGGGTCTCGAGGACTTGATGATTTTAAGAAAATGAAATTAATGATTTTAAATGGCTCAATATATAAATTTTCATCTATTTGGGTGATTTTTTGGTGGAAAGATTGGATGAATTGGCTTGTAGGGCATATTTCATGGGCATGTCTCATTTTGAAGATTTGTGGTAAAAAATCATCTGAAACCTTTTCGATCCATTTTGAGGGATTAAATAGCATTTTGTTGGTCCAAACCATATAGAGGATCAAGATTCTGTATTCTACAAATTGATACCTTTCCAATGGTGCGAGAATCTCCTTAATCAGAGTCAGTATGAGGAAGTTATGCCTCCCAGAAGTTTACCTATACAATTGACCACCATGGTACTGAGTGGATTCCACGTCAACTCTCATTTCTCGCACATGTGGAGCTAGTAACATGTTGAATTTCAAGAACATTCTAGAAGGTCCAAAACCCTAACCCTAATTTGCAATCAAGGCATGGAAAAACCATGTAATTAACACTATATGACTATCGAGCTATACATATCGGGTCGTTAGGAGGAAAAGGGGTTCCATTGTTTTGATGTTATGCATTGTTCCATAGTTGAGAAACAACATGGGAATGGATAGTAGAGCAAAACAAAGTAGGAGATCATGTAGTAGCCATTATATCCGCAGAGTCATAGGTAACTCCATAAAGAGTACCACTTTTTTTGTATTTGTACTGCTTAATGGAGAAGAAAATAGCAAGGCATAGTCCTCATTTCTAGCTTTGTTTTTCCCCGGAGTGGGTTTTCCCAGGGTAAATCTTGTGTTGATTGTGTGGATTGTGTATTTCTTGCTCTATTTATTTTCCTAGTTCCAGTTATTTAATAAGCAAATAAAAAGAACTAAATTTTAAGATTCGTTGTGACAAACTATTCCAGTGGAATATCCACAGCAGTTTACAAATCAGTTAGGCTCTAAATGGAGCTTATAGGGATCATGAGCCATGAGCGAGGCCTAAAACCACCAGATGTTCCATCTAAAGGGGATATTCAACCTTCAAGTGGAATTATATAGTTGCTAATATAATGCCTTGGACAATAGGGATGCATCTCAAGGCCTCATTAAAAATCAAGGCATGAAAATATGGCCCTTAGGCCCTAGATGAAGCATTTAGGGACCAAGGGCCATGACTAAGGCCAGAAACCAAAATGCATACATTGGATATGAGAACATGTCCTTAGAGGGATATGGGTTCCATTAAGAGGTTTTGTATACTAGTAATGGGTCATATGGCCTTAACAATGGTTGGGGGAGAAATCTAGGAAAAATAGGCCCAAAATTAAGATTTTTGAGTTAACGGGCCATGTTTAATGCCTCAAACCAAAACACATATCCTCTAAAGTGGGTATTTAACATACAAGTGGGATATATATGTGATTAGTATTTTTTTCATAGTGGTAATAGGCCTAAGGACCTTGACCATAATTAACGGAGGAAAACAAGGGCTTTACATCATAAATGGATCTCTGGGGATCATTTGCCATGAACATGACATAAAACCACAACATAGGCCCTTTAGAGGTGATAGTTGGCCTACAATTAGAATATGTCTATCATTATGAGGTCATGAGAGCTAATGTGGGTCTTAAGGAATTAGCCATTGTTAAGGGAGAAAACTGAGCATGTAGGTCCTATATGAACCATTTATGGATTAAGGGCCATAAACAACACTGTAAACCACACAACATGTCCTTTATAGGGTATAGGGGATCATTTTCCTTAAAGTGATATTTGGGTACAATTACAATGTTTTATTCATCAAGCATGGATCTTAGGGCTTAACCATGATTGGGGAGGAATGATATGAAAATCTCAAGATCTTTTTAACCAATAAACTTGCATGTGAAATTTGCATGAAAACATTCATAAAATTGCCTTAAAAGATGATTTTAAAATGCTTAAAATCAACACATAAGCACATAAAGACAGATGCAAACCAGAAAAATAACACAACAACTGATAACGGAGTTCATCAGACCCCCTCGCTACGTCCCCGGGCCCCTTCCAATGAGAAGGTCGTTCTTTATTAGTCTTCAAAGCTTACAAATGTGTGTTCTGGAAACACTTTTGTTTTTTTGTTAGTGAGAAGCAGAAATAAACATCACCATTGAATTCCTTGCGAAATTCTGAGAAAAACGAGTATAAACTCGACCACCTTTGGCTGGAAACTTCTCTGGCACACAAAACGAGAAGACAATTCTGCACAAAAAAACAAAAGCACTAAATGTTCTGTACTTCGTCTCAGGAACTGTGCCCATACTCCACCTCGAAAACTATGCAGGCTCCGTGCTCTATAACTCTGAACTTCGATTTCTGAACACCACCATGGCTTGGCCTTCGTGGCCCTTTTATAACTTGGGCGTTGCTAACACCTTCAGCAAACGCGCCGCTTATTACTCAATTGAGGGCCTGTGGCCTAGTGGCGAAAACGCGCCATTTGAAGGCAGAGGCCCCGGAGACATGTATCCCATGTGGTATACTCGACACCCAATGTCCATAATACTGCTTGCAGAATCTTGTATCACTGGTCAGAGTTTCCTGAGAGAAAGTGCGTGGACAAGATTCGTAGGGTCATTCATCCTGTTATGGAGGAAGGTCATGTTTTCAGGTTCTTTGATGGCGCCTCTCAAAGGGGCCTGTGTGTAGGAGGTATCTGGATTCGTTGTAGAAACACTCACAGTGTCCATCTTCATGTTGGGTTGGGCGAAGGAGATGGATTAAAGGCGGAGCTCTTGGCTCTTAGATGCCTGTTATGGTTTGCTTGGAGAAAGGGGATCAAGAATTTGTTCATTTCTGGAGACTTTGTGCTGGTGGTAAGCTGGTCTAATGGGTCTTATGCCATCCGTGCTATCATTCTTGATCATTGGATGGAGGAGGTGAATTTTTTGAGGGCTTCCTTTTACCACATCACCTATCAACACATCTATCGAAAAGCAAACACGACAACAGACCATTTATCAAAGGCTGGTATTGACCCTCTGGATGGCTTCATACATTTCAGCGAACTGATGGAGAAGGCCACGGTTGACCAAGGCTGGATTCGGTGCTTTTGATCTTGCTAGTGGTTCTGTTTCAGGCGATCAATTTTTGTCTTTTGGTTCATTTCACTCGTTTGGGTGATGGCCTCGTCTGCTCTTGTGGGCTCCGGTGCTTATGAATGCTGATGGACTGCATTCTGTCTTTTGTTGGTCTGATGCGCATTGTTCCTCCGGATCGTTTGATCAGTTTGACTTTGTTTTGCATTCATGTTGTAATCTTGTATTATTACTCATAATAACAAGTTTACTTTTTGTTTTCACTGAAAAAAAATAACATGTGGTATGTTATAATAATTCCATATTATATGGTTTATAATATATTTCCTTTTTTTAATATTTAAACTTTAACAAAGTTTAAACCATGCTTGTTTTCATGGAACATGGAGCTTGTGGTGGCCTTTCCATTCTCATGGCTTTAACCATAACTTCTTTAACCATATTTTTTAACTCTTTGGACCATTCATAACCATTTTAACCATTTTTGCTAACATTTCAAATACCAACAACTTCTTTATTCGAAGTCCGTTTTTTAGGAAACAAGCGTCGTTGGAAAGATGTCGACAAGCCCTTTACCACGGTAACCTTTGTACTGTTGTTTGAAGACTTTAAATTTGAACGACTTTAGAAAGATCCACCTGGATCAAGGAATCAAGGGTTTTGACACTAAATGAATATTCTTGGGATAATAAGCTATGGTTAAGGCCTTGAACCACAACATAGGCCCACTAAAGGGATCTTTGGCATATGAGTGGGATATGGGTTCAATTAGGAAATTTTACGTAGTAAGAATGGGTATCAAGGCCTTGACCATGATTGGGGTGGAAAATAAGGTCCATAGTCCCTAAATGAATCATATAGATCTCAGTGGACATGAAAGAAGTCTCAAATCACCACAAAAAATATCTACAAAGTATCTTTGTCCTTGAGTTTGATATGGGTACCATTAGGAGGTTTTACACATAAGGGATGGGTCTCGAGAGTTGGTCCAAAATCAATATTCTAGGGCTCTAGTCCCTAAACTATGCCTGAAACCACCACCTATACTTGTATCATCAACTTATGGTGGGATATGAACAATGAGATATTTTGCATTCCAAGTATGGGTATCAAGTACTTGATCATGGTCAAGCAAGGAAAACAAGAACTCTATGGTCTAAATTAATCTTCTACACTTATAATACATCAATGATACCTTGAAGCACCACAAAAAACCTCTACATGGAATATTTTTCCTCCGAGTGAGATATGGGCCATGAATGAGTCCTCGAATCACTACATAGGCCCTC
Organism: Larix kaempferi; assembly: GCA_027924585.1. Classification (NCBI taxonomy): domain Eukaryota; kingdom Viridiplantae; phylum Streptophyta; class Pinopsida; order Pinales; family Pinaceae; genus Larix; species Larix kaempferi. Next base: position 676,897 of record BSBM01001255.1, read on the forward strand.
TAAAGGGGATAATTCAATTATTATTGGGATATGGGTGCCATTATGAGGTTTTATGCACTAAGGATGGGTCTTGATGTATTGAGCATCGTAAGTGGAGGAAATAAATGGCCTCAAGTCCTATATAAATATTTTGATTATCGTGTCCATGAATTTGGCCTCAAAGCACCGCACATGCCCTCTAAAAGGTATCTTCGACCTCTTAGTGGGATATGGGAACCAATACGAGGTTTTGCATATTAGAGATGGATCTTGGGGTCTTAACCATGGTTGAGTGAGGAGAAAAAGGGCCATATGATGTAAATGAAGTTTATAGGGCTCATGGGACAAAAGAAGGTGTTGAATTACTAACACATTGTTTAGAGAATATATTTAGCCACCAAGTGGGATATAGAGGCCATTAGGAGATTTTCTTCACTAGGGATGGGTCCCAAGCCGTTGAGCATGGTCATGTGGGAACCATTACGAATTTTTACACACTATATGGTTCTCAATTCATTACACGTGGTCCAAGGATAAAAACCAATGCCTCACATACCAAAATATGCTTTTGTAATTCATGGACCATGCATAGGGTTTGAAACAACCATATAAGCATTGCAAATGGAAAATTTATCCCACAAGTATGTATGGACGCCATTATGAGGTTTGGCACACTAAGGATTGGTATCAAGGATCTAATAGTAGTTCAACGACAACCACTAGCGCCTTAGGGCCTAAAAGATACTTTTAGGCCTCATGAACCAAGCATAGAGGCCCTACATAGGGAATCTTTAGCACACAAGTCTAATATGAGGTTTAATGCACTAGGGATGAGTCTCATGTCCTTATAAATGGAATGATTTTTTTACTAGTGACATATATGCACCATTTCAAGGTTTTGTACACTAGGGATGGCTATCAAGGCCCTCACAATAGTCTTGAGAGTAAACACTATAGTTATAAATGTTGGTCATTCCATTTTTATTCTTTGGAAAATAGAAAAAGTGTAGAAATATCAAAATTGTATAGCATGAAAGATGTAGATCTCTTCAAGATCTTTCCAATGATCTAAAGATCGTGAAAAAATGAGGTTAGGGAAAAGGTTATGACAAAATTATCATCCTTAAAAGGTCAAATTTGTGAAGGGGTCTAATTTTTGTATTTATCTATATTTTTAAATAGTGTGTGTGTGTGTTATGGAATGCACACTCGTTATTAGTGTATGCACATTTATAAACTATGTGAGTGTTCTATAACATGTGTGTGTCATTTGAAAAAAAAAAAATTCGAGGGGAATGTTTCTACTCACCAACATGTTTGTTGACTTGGTTACGTCAAATTTAGCTTTGGCACGATGACACTGGTGGTTTGGGATGCAACGTCGTCATTTTTCCATAATCAAATAGAATACACAAATCCATCAATAATGAAATTGCACACATATAGATCCGAATATACAAATTCCAACTATATAATTTCTTTTAGAAAATAATATTATTTATTTTTTACTTTAACATATATCAAAATTTTAGAATATATGTATTTTGTTCCTACTACAACTTTTTATTTCCTTACCCTTTCTTTACAACTTTTTATTTCCTTACCCTTTCTTTTTAATTGTATGTTGCAATAATACAAAGAGAGATCTACCATTATTAAAAAAAAATAAAGATGTTTGATTATTGTAAGGCCCTGAAACCCTACAATAATGTTGACTTAACCTTGTAGTTTTAAGGTTATGTTGGACTTCTTATTAAAATAATGTAAAATTAACATTGAAAAAATTAATAAAGCACAAAAACAAATTGTTCTTTATAATTATATAGTTTACCTTAGAAAATTATATTATTTAAGTGCTCAACTATTGTACCAACATGAATATATACATTATATTTTGTAGAAAATTTACATACAATTGTTAGAAAAATTAAAATTTCACAATCATACAAAACTTATATATGGTTTTTTATAATTGCAATGTCACTAATGCATTATGAAAGATTATCATTAACTTACACTCACCCATATTTATTTGTGCTAAAATTTTAATCATATATGGTTGAATCCAAGTAAGCATCCATTTATGAAAATGGAGTTATCTTTTTAAATTTTAATATATTTAATTTTCTTATAGCAAAAATTAATAATAAATATTTTATATTATTTTATTTTATTCAAATTTTAAATAATTCAATTTTCTATGTAGAAAAGAAAAAGTATAGATACTTTATATGATTTGATTTAATTTAATTTATAATAGTTTGATGTTCGCATGTTTAATTGTGGTTTAATATTTGAGAAAAATCTTAGTCGATATAGAGCTCTTGTGTGTAAAGGTGTCTAAATTGATTGAGTGAATATTAATGTACAATTATAAAGATATTAATTTGTAATGAGTTCTACCCATTGATCTCATTTAGAGCATGATTTCCATGTATGCCTGTATGTGTAGGATTATGGTAATTATGACAAAGTATCTGATATTTAAAGTTTGTATTGGTCGGTGATCTTCTCGGTGGAGGTAATTTGTTTGAGGGAAGCTTAATTAGTAGGATATATAGAGTTTGAAGTTCATTCGTTGGATTATGATAATTTTTATGGGTGAAATTTTGCCAATTGACTATTTTTGGGTTTTTCTTCAAAAAATAAATTCGCTATTTGGTCGTTTTTAGTCTTTAATATTGCCTATATTTACATAAAATATGTTTTTTTATCATAATATTTGTCAAAATTTACAAGTTTTGGTAATAAATTGTATGTTCCATATTTAATATTCACCTACCTATCTATATATATGTTTTTTCAATCCATAATAATTGCCTAGAATAGTACACTTAAGTATACTATTAGAATCCTTAAAAAAATACACTGCGATGGATTATTCAGATGATTCCCTATTCGAAGCTTACATTTTCGTTAATGATCTAGAGATACGGTCATGGGCCCATTCAAGCTTCTTCATTGGTTGTGGATCTGGCAATTGTCCCTCCTCATTCACATGGGAGAGCTCAGTAGGAGAGGAAACGACTTTACAAGACAAATCATTTCATAAAGAGGGTTTTTAGTGCAAAGGATATGGATTCGATCCCTTGGTAGGCCATATCTGTGTGGAGCAGGTACAGAAGGATCAGTTGGGGGAGTCGCCGAGAATTAATGTCGAGGGTAAGGGCTGTCATAAACTACCGAAGTATGGCATTGTTTCTGCTATAGATTGAAGCAAAAGGAAGTGCAAGCTTGAGGTTTTATTGAAAGTTGTTTGGACTTTGTGGAATTAGTGTCAGGTGGTGATCTGGTGGCTCCACATCCCCCTCAAAAGATGAAAAATATTGTTCACCCTTGGGGGGCATGGAACTCATTTTAGGAAAGAATAACCCTGTCATGGATATTCCTAAGTTCGATGGTCGAACCCTGATAGGGAAAGTGTGTGGTTGGCAGGTTGGGATGAAGAAGATGGAGACGTGGATTTTGGAAAACTAGACACCTTTAGTGGGATGCACGTTGAAGGTAAATATGCTCACCCAATGTTGGATTGGGTTCAGTTTCTGAGAGCAAAAGGACTCACAGAAGATTCTTCATAGGGTTTGGATCCTAGGTAAATATATGTTTGTCATAAATAAATGACACCCCTTATTCAACCCTTGAAAGGAGTTCACATCTTCCATGCTTATCTGGATCAAGCTACCATGCCTTCCTTTGGAGTTCTAGACTTTGAAGGGTCTCAAGGCTATAGGAGACCCTATAGGTAAGTTTTTCATAGTATATGAAATAATTCTCCTGTCATAGTCAAGATCGGTAGCTCGTATTTTAGTGGAGATCGACTTGCGATTGGGATTGTGTGAATCAATGGAATTGGTGCTTTAGCATAGTTCTTTTACACGATACTTAGACTGTTTAAATGTCCCCTTCCAATGTGTTATATTCCACCTTTATATACTTGTGTTAGCATATCTATCAAATCAGTATAAGAAGTAGGTGTGGTGTAGGAAGGACAAGTCAGTAGGGGGGAAGACAAACTCAATACAATTGAATCGGTCTAGAATTTTGTTATCAAACTTAGAGATGCAACAAACATGTGGAATGGGTTAGAGGATTAATGAGGTCCCTCATAGAAATATCATGTTGAGGGACTTCACAATCCCTATTAATTATAAGAAGCAGGCTAGAGTGGAGACTCAGAATCCAATCTAAGATTTGTTCGAAGGGTTCAATCTATATTTAAGCCAATTTGACAAGCCCGGATAGTATTTGGAAGAAAAGGGATGTGGCTTCCCCCCCTCTTGATAAGTCTTTAGACTTTGTTACTATTCTTTCACCTCTTTTAGATTCCAATATCGACCTTCTAGATGCAATTAATCCCATTGAAGTGCCCAGTCCTTCTCTATTGGGAATCCCTGGGATAGGAACTCTATCAAAAGGGCTTGGAGAGCATGTAGTGGATTTATCAAAGGATAACGATGTTACTTCTCTCCTTGATAAATAAAAACGGTGTTTGGTAGCAAGCTAGTCATCCTTTAGGAGAGGGGAAGGTCTCGATATGTTGAGATCCTACTCAAAAGGGGTAGTGGAAACTAGAGGATTAGGGTTTTATGAGTCTAGAGAAGGCCTCCCATTGAAAGAAAGGAGAAAATTGGTAATGCACCATGCTCAAGAAAAGGCGAAGAAGGAGATCAATCAAGGAAGGAATATGAGTATCACTAGGTCCCTTAGAGCGAAGAACGCCCCCACATGACATCGCATATTAATATTATTTCCATCAATATGAGAGGCTTGAGAGGGAAATCCAAATTCTCATCCCTCAAAAGGATTTTAGAACTGCAAATTACAGATGTTTTGTTAATACACGAGACAATGTGTCAAGGTGATTTGATTGTTTTTCCCTTAAGACAATATTTTTTCAATGGGCATTCATGGCTATTGATTATGAAGGTCACTTTGGAGGCTTGGTGTTTGGTTTAAAAAACACTTGTGAAGTGGAAAGTTCTTTTGCTTTTGTCTCTGGTCTTGGGGTGGAGATATTTTCAAAATCCTTGGATTGTTGTTTGTTAATTCTCAATATCTATGGTCCTTATGAGAACTACCAGGTTTTTTGGGAAAATCTTAGTCGCATGAGGTGTTTTCAAGTCTTAAATCTAATCTTGTAGGGGATCTTAACCTGATTTTATCTGGTGAAGAAACCTGGGGGTGGGATGCTCGTGAAGATCATTTAGCTTCTTTCTTCAAGGATACTTTTGAGGTTGTTGGATGGGTGGATGTTGAATCGATCCAATTTAGTCCAAACAGGTGTAAAAAATGAGCCAGTGAGGAAGGGATATCCAATAGGTTTGATCACTTTCTCGTGCATGAAAATATTTTAGATTCTATAGAAGTTGTTCAATCATGGGTTGGGTCCAAATTTTTTTTGGATCACTGCCTGATTTTTCTTGAATTGGGGTATACAGAGAACAAGCCTCGAACTCCGTTCAAATTTAACTCCAGTTGGTCCACGGATCCATATAGTTTAGCATAATGTTAAGGAGTTATGGGTTGCTATCTGGGATAACAATGGTCAAATCGTTGGGATAAAATCCGTTGTCTTACTTAGAAGAATCAAAGAAAAAATTACAAACTGGGGTAGAGAAAAGCATAAAAAAAGAGATGCAAAGATTGTTGAAGTTGAAAATCAATTGAGCTATGTGTCTTAGCACATCCTAATGGACTATTTCTAAAGGAAGTTAAGCAAGAAATCATGTCTTTAGAACTGAAAAAATAAAAATAAAAAAATAAAATAAAATAAACAAAAATAAAAATAAAATAAAAAATAAAAAATAAAAATAAAATAAAAATAAAATCTACTTGGGGATAAAGAAATTGAATGGGGGGTCAAAAGGAGATCATTATGGATAGTGGTTGCAGATCATAATACAAAGTATTTTCTTAATTATGTGAAACACTGGAAGGATTTGAACACAATTTGGGAATTATAGGCCCTAAGTAAGGTAATAAGGTGCAGATTTTTCACAATCTGGAAGACTCAGTCGTCTGACATTTCAAAGCTCTTTACTTAGACTTGGGGAACCCAAACATTGGTCACACTCTTCATGTGAGTAAAAAATACCCTCATATAGTGGAGGAAGGTGAAAATAAATATTTATATAAGTTGGTTTCGAAGGAGGAATTTCTAGCAGTCATGAGCCTTTTTTATCGGCGCAAAATCCCTAGTCCAAATGGTTGGTCACTGGATTTTTTTGTTGATTTGTTTGATGTTATTAGGGAGGACCTGCTTAAGGGTTTGGAAGAGGTAAGGATGTCAAGTAAAATTCCAGGAAGCTTAAATATAACTTTTCTTGATCTTATTCTGAAATTTGATAGGCCAACATCACTCGAGGAGTCCGACCCATTTTGTTGTGTAATACTGTCTATAATATTGTGGCCAAGATCATAGTCATCTGAATCAAAGCAATTCTCTCTCAAGAGATGTCGCAGTCTAGAAATTTGGATTTCTAAAGGGAATATTGATCCACAAAGTAGTTGGGTCATCCTAGGAAGGTATACACATAATGAGAGTTGACAAAGAAATGGAAAAAAACCTTAAAATAGATTTGGCAAAGGCATATGACAAAGCTTCCTGGTTCTTTCTTAGCGTTCTGCTTCATCATATTGGTTTCAATATTGAAATGGTTAATTCAATTATGGGTTGTGTGGTGTCCTCATCTTGTGTTGTTTTGATTAATGGTGTAGGGTTAAGTTATTTTAAGCCTTATATAGATTTGTGTCAAGGATCCTTGTTGTCTCCATACTTGTTCTTGTTAATTTAGGAAGGTCTAAGTAAGATATGGGTTGACTTTCGTATGCAATGTAAGATCCTCTATTATGCTCTTCTAGCTATATAACGTAATATAACATAAGGCAAAATGTAGGAATGTAAATGGAGATGGAGTGAATATGGGAATGAAATGTAACACATTAAGTATGCAAGATGCAATTAACTATATCGTAATTAAAGGAGAAAAATGACAAGTTTTATAAATGAAATTTTGTTATAGCTATATGTGGTCACCCTTGACCATTAAATAGAGCTAGGCCACATTCATGCATTCATTCACTAATTTGTAGCTCCTCTTCATAAGTTTTTAATCATTTTCCCTTATACCTATTCCTTTCCTTCATGCAAGACATGAGTGCCTACTCAATTCTTTAATGCAAGGCATGAGTACCTAATCTTTGCCTTCATGAAAGGTGAGTGTACCTCATAATTGCCTTTAGAAACATGCAAAATGCACAAAAAATATGGTTTTTGAGCATAAAATGCATAGGTTGTACTACTCCTAACTACTTGAACCAACGTTTCTCCATACAAATAAGAGGTTCAAGGGAGGAGGAATAAACATGGAGACATATGTCAGCGAGGACATGTTGGAAGAATAGATAGAGGACCAATCGTGTCATTAGCTTTGTTGTCCCCTCTTTCAAAGCCCCTTGGTTTTGAAGTTGATGCTAGCTTTGTGTTGGGCTTAAATTCCACTTTGTTTCTCAAACAAAGTAAATTTGGCACATATAGGTGGACTATTAGGGGATAAACATACTAGTTTGGAGGAACTCAAACTTAGGTAACAAAGGTGTAGACATTGAATTATCAACTATAATTGTATGTATCGTTCATTATTAATAAAATGTGAAGAGTGGAGATATCTCTTCCCCCCTCTCCTCCCTGCCTAAATTTGATTGTAAAGTGTTGAATTACTTGCATCTAAATATTCATTTGGTGGTGGAAATAATCTCCTAAAAAGTTAATTAGGATCAATACATCATTTCATTTTCTTATATTGATTTCTATTATTATGACTACGAGGATTTGAGAAAGGTTGTTTCTTGTGTGCAAATCATTGAAGAATAAGAATAATAAATTGGAATACTAAGAGTGTCTTCAAAATTGTGTACAAAGAACTTATGAAGGACAACTATTTAAATACAAGTACTTGTGTTTCCTCATTTTTTAAAGTAGTTATGCCATATATAATTTAATGATTCTATACATTATATTGGTATCTTTTGTTTTCTTTGTCAGTGACTTGAACTTAGTTATGTTAAACTATAGAACACGCAAATAAGAGACACAAAATGACAGAAAAGGCTTCAGCCATTCTCTAACATTGATCTTTCATAACAATGATGGTATTACATAGTACATGGATTATAGTCAACTCAATATCTAGATCTCATTGACAACTCATAAGTGGATAGGTATGACAACTCATAAAGAGATACGAATAACAATTCATATAAGAGGTGATCTAGGAATTTGTGATTGTATAGGGACTTATAGTCTAACATCCCCTCCCCAATCACAAGTTTGAATAATTATACCAATAAAGTAACAAGAACTGGTATCATCTTCAATCTGAAACTTTTGAACTGAGATTTGATGGACATATGCTTGAAAACCTACCAATTTGGATGTTGAAATTTGAATGAGAGATGAAATTTTGGAAGTGAATCGCTGCCATTGCTAAACATTCCCTGATTTTGCTAGAACAAACTGTCATTTTCTACTAATTTGGTGAAAAAATATGATCACTAGTATGCTTTCAATGAACAAATATGATCATCAAGCGCTCTATGAGTTTAGACACAATTAAGTGGCGAACATCCCGTAAATAGTTTAATAGTTTGTTGAGGATACCGGTTTACATGTGGGAATTCTTTAATGTTAATTTGAGGATTTAAAGAGGAGCTCAAATGCCATGTTGAACTTCCTTGATTTGATTTGTATCATCCAGTTGTACTAGTTCATTTGTGCACACAAAGCATCAACTTTTTGCAATATATCATCTATATTACAAGTTGTGTCAATTGTGTTCTTAATTTGCATTCTTACCATTTCTTGATCCTTTTCAATTAACTTTAGTTGGATTGCTTCAATCAATTTATCCTTGAGATCAATCTATTTGTGAATATCAACAACCTAGGTATCCAATTCATGTAAGTAGTCCTATAGTTCTTTGATTTCTTGGTTGGCATTTTGTAAATGCTTTCCACCTTTACCCATTTTTATTTTCAATATTCACGCTTGCTTGCACTTGTTTGTTTTCATGCTCGCTTGTTTTTATGTCAGGCTCACTTGCTTTTATGTCACACTTTAGGCTATCAAGCACTATCAAGAATGCACCCCAAAGTCTGATACCATGTTAAACTATATAGCAAGCAAACAAGAGACACAAAATGGCATAAAAGGCTTGAGCCATTCTCTAACATCGATCTTCATACAAATGAGAGTATTATATAGTACATGGATTATATTCACCTCAAGATCTAGATTTTGCTGACAACTCATTAGTGGAAATGTATGACAATTCCTAAAGAAATAAGAATAACAATTCATATAAGAGGTGATCTAGGAATTTACGATTGTCTAAGGACTTATAGTCTAACAAATCAGTGGGGATTATTCTTACAATAGTTGTTGGAGACAACTCTTTGAGTTTCTCTTTTTAGATTCTCCCTTCTACCTTTTCCATTTGTTGAACTAGGCTTAGTCTTACCTATTGCATTTATCTTTTCTTACTTTTAAAAAAGTAATAATTGCATTTTTAATTTTTTTCTCATCTTATTTCCTTATTTTTTCCTTAGAAAAACAAATCGTAATTTTATTAATGAGTATAAAATTACATTTATAGGTATATGCATAGCATATATTTTTAGGAATAGAAGTCTATCATCCAGTGGCTAATAGACAAAATATATTCACAAAAATTGTAGCTATCATCATCTGATAAAATCTAGAGAAAATAAGAGCTAATATATATTCTTTCGTTGCTTATCTTTCTGTTCGAACATAATCCCGTCCAAAATTACTGCTCAAAACACCACACTACTCATGAAAGATTGGGCTAGTTTTCATTAACCAACAAAAAGAAGTACCTTATAAACCTTAATCACTGTCAAAAATTTCTTGTTCATCCATTGTGGGCACTATTATCTATTGCTAGTTTCCCCCTCATCGATGAAGGGCGATGATAAAATTGATAAGATTGTTCCTATCTTGACTCGATTACCTGAATCTATCATTTACCCAACTCAATGCCTTCAGGAGCCTGCTTCTTGGTTACGCTCCCTGTACACATGTTTGCATGAAATGGAGTTAAAATTTCCTACAATTTCCTGAATCTCCATCAAAATGGGGCTCAAATGAAGATTTGTGCATCTTTGAATTTTGTTGAACCAATTAATAACCAACAAAGAATCACAAAGATTTGCAAACTTTGACGATCATTTTCTATTGCAATTAGCATTAATGTTTTGAGAGAAAGGATTTCAGTATAGTTGTTTGATCCACTTCCAAATTCCATGGAGATGTTGAAGCAATGGTTTTCTGATTTATGAATAACTACCCCACCCCCACAAAGGGAGCCATCTTGTTGAGAAGCTCCGTCGAAGTAGGCCCATGGGGTACCCTTATCAAATGCTTCCTTTCTAATAATTATGATCGGCGGAGCTTCTTTAACTTGTGGAAAAAATCAAAGTATGTTTAAACTCAATAAAGTTCTTCCGTCTGGAACTGAGAGTTTATCATTGAAAATATGAGCATTATGGACAATCCACAATCCCCAGTTTATGATAAGTGGTAGAGCTTTGTATTTGTTGTTGGATGAGTTCAATATCCACTGTTGCAAGGCTTGATCAACGATGGCTCCCTCCCAAGTGAAGTTTTGAGAGGTACGATTTGAGAATTCCTTCCAAACTTGTATGGTGTAGGGGCAGCTTATGAAGAGATGTCATGCTGATTCAACACTATTTTTACAGAGGAAGCACCAATTTGGACCTTCAAAGAATCGCTTTTGGAGATTATCCCACGTTGGGGATTTGTTTTCCAGAATGCACCACATCGGCAACCTTGCTTTGGGAGGGCACTTGAATTTCCAGACAGGCTTCCACCACCAAAGAACCTCCCTATTGTTTGCTTTTGTACTGAGCTGTGAGTATCCATTTTTGGGGATGTATCTACTTGAGGGATCGAGGATCCATATAAGATCATCTTCCCGATCCCAGATCCTTACATGGCCATCTTTGAGTCCTTCCAGATATTGATTCCAAGATGCGGCCTCCTCATTACTTAGTTCCAGATCTTCAGGGGATTGCCATCCTTGGTGCCAAAGGGTAGTTGCTTGTGGCTTGGCTGCTTGATTTAGAGTGTAGATTCCTTTGTTGTGGAGATGGTCCAAAAACTATGGAGGAAGGGAATAAAGACCTCTGCACCCAGGTTAAGGATCTTGCCCAATTCTCACATTGATACCATTCCCAATTCTCCATGCTAGTCATTTTTCTATTAAGTCAAAATATTGCAGAGTGGCCTTCCACACAATCGAGACATTGTTCTTTCTTTTATTAGGTGATCTGACCCAATCAATGACTATCGGGGGATGAGTATACCTTTGTTCCACAACCTGATTCCACAAAGAGCTGGTAGTGAGCAGCCTCCATCCACATTTCACTGTTAAAGATCTTGAGAATCAATGGATAATTTTTAATCCCCATCCCCCCATAGATTTGGGATTGGTTAATCTTTCCCATATTACCCATGGCATCTCATACTGATATTTTTTACCTCTCCAAAGAAATATGACACATAGTCTTCTGGCCATTTCCAAAATGCCTTTTGGAATCCAAGCTAGCACCATGAATAGCTTCAAGCACGGATTTTATTAAGACCAATCTTCCGGCACTCGACAACCATCTATATGACTAGATATGGAGCCTTTTCTCGAGCTTTGATATTAACTACATCCAATCCTTCTTTTAGTAGTTATTTGGTTCAAGTGGAAACCTAGATATTTCAAGCCCTCATCTAGGTTACTGCTTTGAAAGGCAAAAAGTGGATTCTAGATCTGGATTTCCTCGTCATCCATATTGAAACACGTCAGAGTGGATTTTTTAGAGTTAATATCCATTCATGTGGCTTCACAAAAGAGTTTCAGAACTCTAGCTAAGGATTATGCATCTCTTCTGGACCCATCGCAAAAAATCAGGATGTCATCAACAAAAAGTAGGTGGGTGATTGAGAGGGAGTTTGAAATTTTTTGCCCTCTGAAGTTTTCGTTCCTTTTGGCCTCCCTTAAGGCCCTTCTAAGTCCTTCAACAACAAGCGGGAATAACAAAGGGGAGAGAGGACAACCTTATCAGATTCCCCTATTAGCTTTGAATAAAGGAGAAGCCAAACCATTGATGAGAACAACAAAGGAGACTGAGGTTATGCAATTCATGACCCAAGTAATAAAAGGAACTTCAAAACCTAAGTGAGTTAGTAGGAGACGAATGTAGGTCCAATTTACCTTGTCAAAGGCCTTTGTGTGAGGCACCTGCAACAATTAATTAACAAGAATACACGAAATAGCAGAAATGACAGAACTCAGAATCACTTTTGTATTGATCACAGGCCACTTCGAGGGGGCAACCTCCTTTGAGCAAGCTCAATACAAATAACTTCACGGTGCCTTCATAGGTCTCAACACACACTTATATACTAATTCTAGGCGCCAATACTATGGGTCGAAACCATGGGCCGTTACAAACTATGGATTAAAAATACTACAGGCGGCTTACAAAGCATATGCGCCAACAACAATAACACAAACTATTGATTAACAAATACTACGGGACGACTTACAAAGCGTCCAACAACAACATACTAACAAAGTAAAGACATGGGTTCCTAACACTTTGACAGGTCGATTTTGATGATCGCTCCTTTTTCATTTTGCTTATGATACTGTGGAGGACCTCTTGAGCCACTCCAATGGCCTCATGAATTTTTCTTCCATCCAGGAACCCAAATTGTTCTTCAAAAATGTGATTGGAAAGAATGCCCTTGATCCTTCTAACAATGATTTTGTATATGCCATTTTCTAGAGAGATTGGTCTGAAGTCATAGAAGGATCTTGGATTGTCCACCTTAGGGATTAGGGAAATGAAGGTGGAATTGAAATATTCAAGTATTCTTCCGGATTTTCAAGATTATTCCACTACTCTCAGCAAATCAACTCCTAGAATATCAAAGGAGTCCAACAAAACTCGATGGGCCACCCATCTAGTCCAGGGATTTTGTCTCTTTGGAAGGACTGTAGGACCTCCAACAGTTCTGCTTATGAGATTTCATCCATAAGCTCCCTAATTTCCTCTACATCAACAAATCTTGGGAAGGCTTGGGATATCCTCAAAACTTCCAAAATGGAAGCTCGTTCCGGAGCCTTGAAAATAATTGTGAAGTGGGTATTTGCCAAGTTGGATAGTCCTTTGAAGGTTTTAACCTCTCGGTATTCTGAGTCTTTCATTCCCCAAATGGTGTTTCTGATCTTGTGACCATTAGCAGAAACATGGAAAAAATTTCTATTCCAATCCCCATTGCTGAGCCAGATTTCATGATTCTTGAGCCTCCAAACTTCCTCCTATTTCGCAATAAGCTTTTTATTGTTCTTTTCAAGTTGTTGGAGCAATCTTTTTGGCTTATATAACTGAGCTAGAGGTTTCCAATGTAGACCCAGGTACTTCGCAGTTCAAGATACCAACAAAACCCCTATTCACTGACCCTTTCGGCAATAGACTACGAACAGCCTAAGGTCTCACCCGAGGCAAAGATGAGGGGATGGTTGCGAAATCAAGTTTCCACAACCTGGTGATGCGAGTTTCAGAGGGACGGATGCGCAGCGCTATAACAGGCTCTTGCTATGGACAAAAGACTGCGCGAAGCCTCTACTTCATGTCGGATACCTCGGAAAGCCACAGTGCTTGCGCAACCAGCACGTCCAAAGACTGCGCGGTATGGGATACTTCCGACATCACGGCGATAAGTTATTGACAACTTACCTCGCAGCACTTACTTTGGGCCGGCATGTCAGCTAGACCACGCATGCATCCCAGGACTTAATCAACTCCATTCAACCTTACTTAACGATATATCTTTGTTAAACAACACTTAGGCTAGTACCGTTATGATATATATAGATGAATGAACATGCGATACTGCACGCACCAACGCTACGCTCAAATACAGTGCTTAACTATGTGATTATTCAACAGATTCATTCATTCAAAGACTTAGATGTGCTGAATACTTAACATCCATCCACACATGCATTACTTAACATATCATTCCCATCATTCCTGTGGAGAATACAAATAAAAGCAACCACATAACAGATAATTGCAACATCAAGCATCCATACTAAGCAAATGAGCAGTTGTAGACACAAACAATCACACAACACAGAATTTAATCTAGTTCACCCCCCGGATGGAGGATACGTCCACAAGAACTATTGTTATATTTATCTTTTGGGAAGGGTACAACAGTTCTTAGTCTGCACACTCAGCTGCAGACTCTCTTCTCTCTCATATAGGTCTCTTCGCACAAAGCTGCAGAGCCTTTACAATAGCTTCAAGTTCAAAGATTCTAAAAATGATCAACAATGAAGAGCTAACCCTTTCCCATACAAAAATGCCTTATTTATAGATCACGCCCATGGGTCATGTCTTTATAATCAGTAGGTCGAAACCCTAAGGTTTCCAAAACTGGCGTGGCTAACTGCCACCCTAGCTGTCGCCATCGACAGCTTGCTCCGCCTGCTCTAGGCCGTCCTGTTGGGCCACTCGTGGCTCACACACTCGTCTGACAACCGCAGTCGTCAAAAACGATTACAACTGCATCGTGGCCTATCCCTTTCCACTCCTTCCTTCTACTTGTTGCCATCGGCGTAGTGGCCTAGCTTCTCAACTGCTTGCCGCCACTCTCTCTGATAGGTCCCTTCCATCCATCTTCGTGTCCCAAAACAGGTCGCTTTCCTCTACCTTCCACCTGTCCTTTTCCCAAAATAGGTCACTTCCTCATCTGACCTTTACCTATATCTCTTACCAAAAATAGCTCTTGCGCGATACCTACGCATCTGCATTTTGGGAAATCCTACTTATCTATTGCCGATGCACGACATGTGAAATTACCAAAACTGCTCACATGCCTTGTCGCAACGCGCAATGCGCACTTTCTAGCACTTGTTCCAACTTGGGCCCCGCCAACAGGCCCCTAACACTCACATGTGGTGCATCCCGATCCACTTCTGCCTTCAGACAATGGTGCTGCATCTTCCGGTGCACCAAGATTTGAATTGAAATCTTGTAGAATAATGGCTAACTCCACAACCGTATCCTTGGCATGTTGCTCAAATCCTCGAAGTGTCTTCAAAGTGGCCTGCGAGACCTTTTCTTTGGCCACCTACTCTTTCATGGTGCCTTCTTCCGTCTGAAGTTCTACAAACTTCTCATTGAATTGCTGCATCAATTCAAGGCCTTCTTGTTCAATGGGTTGCAACTTTGCATTTTTTGCAGCCTCTCTCTCTTAGCGTGACCAACTCTTTCTGCAGGTCCTTGATTTCATTATACCTTTGGACTTTCTCTCTAGCCGGTGCAGTTTTTAACTCTGTGCTTGCAGCGTCTACTCGCTGCTGTGTCCGCTGCAAGTCCCTTTTGATATGTTGAAGCATGGGATCCTCAGTCAAACAGGTCAATGTAGTATTAACTCCTTCAAGTAATTCCTCGCACTTCGTTACTTCCGACGAAATGCTATCCATGGTTGCCTGTACTTCCTCCACCGGAACTGGGCATTGATCTGGTGGAATAACCAGGTGCCTAGCCTCCAATTCTACAATCTTCCCTTTATAGGAAGTCTTCATCTGCATCATATCTGATGTAAGGGTTTCTACCTTTGCCCCCAGCTTCTTGATTGTATCCTCTACATCATCTTCTTTTGTGCATTCATCGATCTTTGCCCAGACCACTGAAACTGTCTCCTTCAGCTTACAGTCTTTCTCCCTGGATTCGGCCAGTTCTTGCTACTACGAGCTGATTCTTGCTTCAGCTGATTGATATCTTCAGTGAGCTTTGCGCTCTGATCATATGAGGTAAGGCCTCTCTCATGAATCTCTTCCGCAATATTTATGTGAAATTCATTCAAGTCTTCTAGGGGCAAAGCCCCAATATTAAGGTCAACGCGCGCGAGCTTTACTGCTTCCCTAACCGCTTCATTTGGGTAAATAAGGTAGCCCAAATCAAGGGCCAACACATGCAGATACTTACTTATAGTAGGAGGTGGCCTCCTTAGTATGCTTGTTCCACCTGCCTTCCCTTCGGAGTCTGAATTGTGTTGGCCCAAACTTATCTCTGCAACCATTGTCGTGACTGTTTCCATATTCTGGATCAAGCTTATCTGCAATTGTTCCTGCTTGGCTTCCTTCTCCGCGTCGGTCTCTTCCCACACTTCCTGTACCTTTGTTGCTATTATCTCGCAGTCGTTCGGGTGTAGCTGTGGGCCTAACTCAGGTCTTTCGGCCTTCCTCTTTGTACGTCGGCTTTGCGGTTGCGCTGGGCCTTCAGTGGCCTTTCTTTTTCCCGTTTTTGTCTCTGTATGTTTACTCTGCGCTTCCTCCTTTTCCTCCTCAATGGGAGTACCAGCTGGTAGCCCTCCCTTCTTATTTCCGTTGCCTGCTTTTGTTTCTTCACTATCTTCCTCTTTGCTCTCCTCATTTGAGTCTTTTACATCGATTTTCTCTTTGAAGGGATCAATATGTTGCTCGTAATCAAATTCATCATCTCGCAATGCGGGAACTTTCCAGTCCTCATCCCATCGCTCTATCATCTGCTCGATCGTCTCCTCATCTAGCCAATAAAACCATGGATACCATAATTCTTGATCTGTGTCAGCCTTAGGCTGAATGTGTGACCGATGCCTCTTTACCATAAACCTCATGATGCAGGTGTATTTGTCGGCCAATGGCTTTGCGAGTCGCGGCGTCGAAATAATTGTGTCCCACAGCTGGTGATAATAAAGGTAAAATACTTCATTTGTCTGGCACTACCTGGACACCTTCGAGCTCACCCATAAATTGGCGAAGTGCGTTCCACATCCCTGTCCTGCTAAGGTTGGGGCACCTTGATACCCATCTGGCTCTTTCCAGCCTACAAATTCTATCAATATTAGCATCCAAGTGAAATGGAATGGGGTTGCATTATCCTGTGTGTCCTCAACATCTGCTAGAAACTCGTTGAGTAGGTACTGGCACCAATTATAAGGTGTTCCGCGCAGTGTATTGGATGCGAGTTTGATTGCGACCATGGGTATCTCAGGTGGTATACACTTGCGCAAAATATTTCCTGCAAGCAACTGGGTAGTAAAATTTGTTGTGCGGTCATTGATATCAGCGGTTGGGAACCCACGTCCCTTCCGCACTACACCGAATTCTTTTGCCACGTCGGTGCTCAGACCTCTATCCTGCGCCCTTTTGACCATTAAGTCGGCAGGGTCCTCATCTCTCTTATTCAGGTTTGTGATCTGATGGATCAAGTCGATACTGATGTCGACGCGCTTATCCAACCATAAGTACCCTTCATGTACACAATTTAATAACATGCGCACCACCGTCGAATGCTCAGTTCTCTTAGTAAAATGTGGCATTTGGAGTAGGTTCAAGAGCCCACATGATTGGATGGCCTTTATCCAATCCTATGCGTGCAAGCTTTCGACACCAGTCTGCGGATTCATCGTCCTGCTGAGGTAGCCGTCAGGTCAAAATTGTGGGTAGTTCTTTGGATTTTCCAACGTGTTCTCTAGTAAGTCATGGTTATCCAGTTTACATCCTGACACTTCTCCCAGTAGGTTTTCCACAATCCTTGCCCGAGTAGAATTGGGTGGAATTGGGAGTTCATATGCAACATTCTTCTCCAAATGCACCGGTGGGGCATCGTCTTTCCATGGAGGGATATATTCTGGCACCAGGTAAATGGGTTGGTTCTGGACTTTAGCTGACTTCAGCTTCACTAGTGCAGCGGACCCTCCCTACTTTGTAGCTGGTTGCTTTCCCTTATCATCCTACCTTGCTGAGCTTCTGGAAGAAGCTCCTTGTGTTTCCGTCATGATTCCTTGAATTCCTGATGGCTCAAATAACCAGAACAGACTCTGCAAATCATTCGGCTCGCTCATACGCTGCTCTTCTTCGCTCGTCTCCCTAAAAGTTCAAGCAATGGAAAATACTTCGTAAAATGGAGAATTGGCCGAATTAGGTCTATTTATAGCCCTAGCTGGTATGGTATGTGGCCTTCGACGGTTGCCAAGGCACTTGATGCAATATTTATTATCCAGATCACCCTATGATTTCGACCCTACCATCCAATCTTTGCGATCGTGCAAATTTTGTTTCCTTAAATGCCAAAAGGTTGCCGGGTAACCAGACTGTCAACTCCATCGAGTCAGCGTTAACTGCTCAACCTACCAGCCGGAATCTGGTGCTATAGTGGTCACGTTGGTCTTTATGGTGCTCCAAAGTGTCTTATCCGCTCTTAAATTTTGAATTTTGCAAGTGCCGCCAAATTGGTTGACGGCCCTCTAACCGACCAACACATGTTATGGTAATGGTTTCCGTTATGATGTGTTGGTGGTTTTTCCACGAGTGTCGCTTCCAATTGCGCATGCTACTTGCTTTTCTACGTGACTGTTGTTCCACCGTGACTGCGTGACTATTACTTGGACTTGTGCGGCGCAGCTCTCTCTACTCTTTTTTTTTTGCACGCAACTTCAGTAGTGTTGCGCAGTACGCCTCCCTTGATCATACAGGATTTTTCACAGCCGAACTATCATGGTAAAGCTTTATTATGCTACCATTTATCAAACTAGGAAAGATATCTCTGGCTAAAGTAGCTAACTAGACTGCGCCACCGTTAGTAACATGCATTACAGTATATGGGCCAAGCCAATGCATCTTAAACTTTCCAGGAAATTTCATGAATTTGCTATCATACAGGAGGACTAGATCACCTACCTGGAAGTACTTGTTTTTGATGTGGCGATCGTGCCATGATTTTTCATGCTCTTTCTGTACTTGTTGGTGGAATCCTGCGATGAAGCGATCTTCCTCTAGACCAACCAGGTGGAGCAATCTTTCTTCCAGCGCTGTGCGATCTGCCATCCTTGTAAATGTAGCGATCCTCAAGCTGGGAACAATATATTCCATTGGCATGATTGTCTCTTGCCCATAAGCCAATTTGAAGGGTGTATGTCCATTCAATTTCTTGCAGGTGGTCCTGTATGCCCATAATACGGACAAAATGCGCAGGTCCCAATCATCGCGATTGACATTGCATATCTTGGTTAGTGCATTCTCCAACACTTTGTTAAATGCTTCAACAATTCCATTCACATGTGGATGATAAGGTGTGTTGTGCTGATGATGAACGTGGAACTCTTCGGTTAAAGCTTCGATGGTTTTGTTCATAAAATGAGTGCCTTGATCACTCATCAAAATCTTTGGGCATCCGAACCTTTTCATGATGTTCTCATAGATAAACTCCGTCGTTGTAGCTGCGCTACAATCTTTCACTAACTTCGCTTCCGCCCATCTGGTGAGGTAATCGGTTGCAGTAATAATGTGTTGATGTATATGTAACTTCGGAATGTATTTCATATATGTATGTTGTATGTACTCCTATAGAGATGGTATTATTCCTCTATATGGAAGTGTCGTCATTTATATTGTAAGTGTCGTAACTTATACTTGATGGGTTATTAGACCACCTTGTTGGGGTCGGCCCTGTATAAGTCACGTGGGTCGAAGGGTTATTAGACCACCCTATTGGGGGTCGGCCATGTGGGTCAAAGGGTTATTAGACCACCCTATTGGGGTTCGGCCCAGTCAGCATTATATTATGTGGTTAAGTTCGAGCCTACATGAGTTAGGTAAAAAGGCAAGTCAAGTCAAGTATAAATAGAGTGCGGGAGGCACTCTATTTGCTCACTCACTTCTCACTCATGCACTCAAGGAGGAGTGGCACACTTATGGAGGAGGAGGATCTGCTGCTAGGTTGTGTCTATCTCTTATGGTTGGTTGTATCATTGCTCTATCTATCTCTGAGGAAGTTATTGGGGTTTTTCACCTTTATGGTTTTCCCAAGTAAATCTTTGTGTCTCTTGTGTGCTTGCATTATTGTCTCCATGATTGATATGCTGTAGATATGCTGTACATGTTGTTCTCTCAGTTAAGATCCTAGATCATATTGAAGTAAATTCAAAAAATTTAACATGGTATCAGAGCTAGCCTAAAAGAAGGCATGATATGGCATGTATGACACTTGTTGCACTTACGATGCTAGGGCTTCATATAGCAAAAACCAGTCATCGTAGCACTTTCGCTATAAATCTGTTTTGGAGAAGTTTTCGGATCTGAAATTGTTACAGGACAAATATTAAATCTCCAGGTACCTTGTGTCCAAAGGACAACCTCTAATTCATTGTACTTTGTGATTTATGATCTGTACAATATAGGGTTTCTGCCTCTTCCAGATCGGAGTCAAAATCAGGTGACCATGGGAAAAAGGTCATAACCTGGGCTAGGAAGCTCCAAATGAAATTTCGTAAAAAGTGACAGGTATTACATAGACTTTAATATCTCAGGAAACGTTTTCAGAGGCCGAAGTTGAACCAGTGACACGTGGCATGCCGTACAAGTTCGCTCTCCTGTATTATCCCATAAACAGGTCATGTTGTGACACTTGGAATAACTCTCTCTTAGAGAATCCAATTGAGGTCAGACCTATCAGGATGGAAAGACAACAGGTCAGGCTATCTCAGGAAACTTTTTCAGATCCTGTGGATTGAAAAAATCATAGTTACACCAGAAACAATCAGGTACGTATTTCTGTCAAAACATAATTATTTTTGAGTACCTTCATTCATGGCTTCCAGAATTTAGGGCTTCAGAAAAAGTTGGAATTTTTGTAATCAGAGACCACGGCTGAATGCTACTCATCAAAATAAAAATTTAGAGACCAAAATCAGAATTTTTGGTTGGAAATAAGGTCGGGCTTGATCAAACCCTAGTTTGGGACTTTGATCAGAAAAGTGAAAAATTAGGGTTTCTGTAAAAATGGGAATTTTTGAAATCTGTGACCACGGCTGGAAGCTCCTCAGAAAAATAGAATCTTAGAGCCTTGGTTCAAACCTTTTGATTGGGAATAAGAGTGGGCTTCATCAAACCCCAGTTCAGGGTCACGTCTAGTGAATCCGGAAGTTTCAAAGGCAAAATTGAGGAGTGAAACTTTGCAGTTTTCAAATTCTAAATATACCAGCTTGATCAACTCATTAAGACGCATATTTCTATCCTTTCGGAAGTTTGAAATTCAAAGTTGAATTTTTGGGGTTTCTCTGACAAACCCATATCTAGCTCCAGTTCCAGTTCTTTAAATCAAGTGGATAGGGTTAATCCTAGAAGAAGATGGATTGGTCACCTGCATAAGTGAAGGAGTTCCTGTTTCAGAGGGAGATGAGGCTAAGGCTTTACATAAGAAGATTACAAGTGATCTCGATAGGTATGACTCATCGAGGTATGTTTCGATAGTTGTTCATGATTAAGTTTATGGTATGTTTGTCTTCATGTTATTACGGTTAAGTACAATTTTGTTTTTAGATTTGTCGTATCACCTTAACAAAATTATGAATGCATGATAGAAGATATTCATTGGTTAGGGTGTTGACACTTATGGTTGTACTAATGCATTATGGTGTTGTATGAGGTTTATGTTGTCTACTAACATGAAAGGTACACCAAGAAAGACAAATCATGTTCTGGTCCAAGAACATATGATCATGATAACATGAGGACAAAGATTCATCCATTGTCATGGATCTCATAGAAGATCCATTTACGAGGTATGTATGAATTGGTTTTGTAATAGTTAACCTATGAGATATACAGGTTACTAGCACAAGTCATTGAAGAAGAACAAGAAGACATCATGTGAGTATGTTAGACATAAATAGCTAGCATGCTAATCCAGGTATGTTTTTCCTATATCAAGATAGAATCCTACCTTGTGTTAGGATCTTATACTGTTGTGTTATTTGATAATGATTATTCATGAAGTCATAGGTTTGAATAAGTCATGGCTGTATGCATATTATATTTCTTACCATAATTGATGATATGACTAACCAGAAGAATCATGAAGGTATAGGTTTGAATAATCATAGGTTTTATGCATATTATATCTCTTATCTTGATTGATGATTCAACTAACCTGAAGAGTCATAGGTTTGAGTAACTACAAGTTTAGACATGTTATGTTTCTTATGATTTGACTAACCATAAGAATCCTACATAAACCTTGAATGCTAATGCTTATTATTTTCTGTTTGAAATGATCATGACTACACATGCTTGAGATTATTGTGTTTTAATAGTATACTAATGAATGTATGATTTTATATGAGTTCACAAGGATAACACAATCATGATACTAATAAGCATGCATAGGGACCAAGGATGAATGTAAGTTCAAGGAAAGGTAATCCAGGAAGCAAAGATCAAGAGGGAGCACACTCCAGTTGTTCCTGCAAGAAAGCAAAGGAACACACTTCAGTAGTTTCTGCAAGGATGCAAATATTCAGAGGGAGTTGACCATCTTTCCACAACAGAAAGGTGTAGAAGAAGCTACTTCAGATTAGGACTCTAGCAGCTCCTGTAAGGAAGCAAAGACTCAGAGGGAGTCCACCCAACGAACAAACAAAGATAAGTATTTTAATTTCTTGCATATTTGTTTGTTTAAATAAAATTGTTCAATGATGTATATGCTCATGTTCCTAGACTTAGGATATGTATTGTGCATATTAGAATAGTTGCATTGATGAACAGTATACTACTAATATACATGGGTAAGTGGCCTATGGCACTGTACAACATTCCATTGCTACTTATCTAGAATGAAACCTCTTTGTTGACATGTTGGGAGTTGTGCACACTCTTAACAATGTTCTGGTAGAGATTGGAAGGCATCTAGAAAGTTATGGGATATGGATAAATGTTGTATTGAAGCATTGGCTAAAATAATTGCATGACTGTATGACATATTTCTTTATGTGTAAGAATTTGTTCTGAAAACTATGAGATGTTTCTAATCATGCAATTTAACTTGTTTTGTAGGAAAGACCGTATATCTTCACCTACAAAAGGACTACAACATTTGTTCCAGCAACAAAGATATCTATTGAAAATATTGAAGATATTGAAGTTCCCAGGATCTGGGATGAAGAAATGGAATGCCATGATCCGTCGATCATGAAGAATGATGTTTGGGATGTAATCCCAAGACCTGAAGGGAAGTTTGTTCTGACTTCCATATGGATCTATCAAGATAAAGCATGTTGTAGATGGCAGCATAGAGAAATATGAAAGTGATGAAATAAAAGATACACTAGATGGATTTCAAGACAGCTTTCTTAATAGTTGTATGTGGAAGACCTGTTTGTAACAAGAGATGATAGATTGATTTCCGACACGCAGCGGAAGCTTGCTGCTGAGTTCGAGTTGAAGAACTTGGGGATGATGCACTATTTGTTTTGGCATGGAGGTGTGGCAGAGTGCATATGGAATCTTCGTTGGACAAGTGAAGTATGTAGTAGAGATCCTGAAGAGGTTCGGGATGATGGACTGCAAGGATATGGCCACACCTATGGCATCGAATCTGAAGCTTCTATATGATGCTTCATCTGAGCCGGTTGATGTCTCCATGTATCGGCAAATGATTGGGTCCTTGATGTACCTGACGAACACGAGACCAGACTTTTGCTTTGCTGTGAACACATTAGGCTAGTTCCTTACGGATCCGAGGAGTGTTCACCTGGTTGCTGTAAAGCATGTTCTGAGGTACCTGAAGCGTACAGTGGATTATGGGCTCAAGTATGAAGCGAATCAAAAGTTTAACCTGCAGGGTTATGTTGATTCAGATTGGCTTGGCAGTGCTGCAGATATGAAGAGCACATCTGGGTGTTGCTTCAATATGGGATCAGGTGTGATCTCTTGGTTTAGCAGGAAGCAGTCCTGCGTAGCACTGAGTACAACTGAGGCTGAGTATGTTGCAGCCTGTTCAGCTAGTTGTGAGGCAGTATGGCTACGGAAGCTACTGTCAGAGTTATTTGATCTCCCGCTGGATGCTACTAGTATCTTCTGTGAAAACCAGAGTTGTGTGAAGCTATCCGAGAACCCAGTGTTTCATGACAGGTCGAAACACATAGAAATCAAATATCACTATATCAGGGATATGGTACAGAGAGGAGCTGTGAAGCTCCTGTATGTTGCGACGGACGAGCAGATTGAAGATGTGCTAACAAAGCCACTAGCCAGGGTGAAGTTCGAGTACTTTAGAGAGAGGCTTGGCGTGCTTCAGATCGAGGATACTTCGAGGAAGAAGTGAGGGACACATTTGTTGAAGCCATTCCAAGCATGTTGGAAGGGGGATCCTTCACATGGCTGTGGATGTAAGCGCTGGATGATGAGCATCAGGATGATGTTCTGTTTTCTGCTTGGATATGATCAGTTGGATCATTATATGTATGTATGTATGCATCATGTTGGATGCTGGATATGATCAGGTAGATCATGTGTGTTGATGGATACATTGTGTGGATCACGTATCTTTGTATGATCAGGTAGATCATGTGTGTTGATGGATACATTGTGTGGATCATGTATCTTTGTATGATCAGGTAGATCATGTATGTTGATGGATACATTGTGTGGATCATGTATCTTTGTATGATCAGGTAGATCATGTATGTTGATGGATACATTGTGTGGATCATGTATCTTTGTATGATCAGATAGATCATGTATGTTGATGGATACATTGTGTGGATCATGTATCTTTGTACGATCAGATAGATCATGTATGCTGATGGATACATTGTGTGGATCATGTACCTATGTATGTATCAGATGAATACTTGATGTGCATCAGATGGATGCATTGTATGATCAGGATGATCGTGGATGGCGAGCTTCTCCAGATGACATGCAACAGGATGTTGTAGTGATGATGATCAGGATGATCATGTGTACATCAGGATGATGTTTGATGAGTATCAGATGATACTTTGTGGCCGTGGATCAGGTTGTGCAGGAAAGCATGTAATTTGTGCCCTGGGAGATTTGCAGATGGTCTTTCGAGGTTTTTCCTATGGCATGTAATTCGGTGCCCTGGGACATCTGGAAAATGCTCTTGCGAGGTTTTGCTTGGGAGGACATGTAATTTGTGCCCTGGGAGATCTGCAGATAGTCTTTCGAGGTTTTTCCTATGGCATGTAATTCGGTGCCCTGGGATATCTGGCAGATGCTCTTGCGAGGTTTTGTCCTATGGCATGTAATTTGCTCCTGGGAGATCTGGACAGGATGAAAAAGGCCTCAAATGCTTCAGCCAGGTTTTTCCATGACCACATGTAATTTGCTCCTGGGAGATCTGGACAGGATGAAAAAGGCCTCAGATGCTTCGGCCAGGTTTTGTGGTGGACCACATGTAATGTGCTCCTGGGAGATCCGACAGGTAGAGCTGTGTGCTCATAACAGCCTGGGATGCTTCAGCCAGGTTTTGTGGTGAGATCACATGTAATGTGCTCCTGGGAGATCCAACAGGTAGAGCTGAGTGCTCGTAACAGCCTGGGATGCTTCAGCCAGGTTTTGTGATGGGTCACATGTAATGTGCTCCTGGGAGATCCTACAGGTAGAGCTGTGTGCTCGTAATAGCCTGGGATGCTGCAGCCAGGTTTTGTGACGCACGTAATAAGTCCTGAGGATTCCACAGTATGGCCAATGATGATGAAGACCTGCAGGTGGTGGGCCTACATCCAGTATGAAAAAGGACTGGCTCTATAGAACTTCCTATGACGAGTAGATTCAGAGATTGATTGAGATAGCAGCAGCAGTGATGATGATGATGACTCAATGACGATTATCCAGTGACGATGATCCAAAGAAGATGACTTGTGCTAGAAGAACTGTGATGAGAAATACCTTCCTAGTTAAGAGGGAGTGTTGATGTATATGTAACTTCGGAATGTATTTCATATATGTATGTTGTATGTACTCCTATAGAGATGGTATTATTCCTCTATACGGAAGTGTCGTCATTTATATTGTAAGTGTCGTAACTTATACTTGATGGGTTATTAGACCACCTTGTTGGGGTCGGCCCTGTATAAGTCACGTGGGTCGAAGGGTTATTAGACCACCCTATTGGGGGTCGGCCATGTGGGTCAAAGGGTTATTAGACCACCCTATTGGGGGTCGGCCCAGTCAGCATTATATTATGTGGTTAAGTTCGAGCCTACATGAGTTAGGTAAAAAGGCAAGTCAAGTCAAGTATAAATAGAGTGCGGGAGGCACTCTATTTGCTCACTCACTTCTCACTCATGCACTCAAGGAGGAGTGGCGCACTTATGGAGGAGGAGGATCTGCTGCTAGGTTGTGTCTATCTCTTATGGTTGGTTGTATCATTGCTCTATCTATCTCTGAGGAAGTTATTGGGGTTTTTCACCTTTATGGTTTTCCCCAAGTAAATCTTTGTGTCTCTTGTGTGCTTGCATTATTGTCTCCATGATTGATATGCTGTAGATATGCTGTACATGTTGTTCTCTCAGTTAAGATCCTAGATCATATTGAAGTAAATTCAGAAAATTTAACATAATGTACCTCTCACCAGTTCGTTTCCCTGGTGAGTTAATAAGTCCCACAAAGTCAATGGCCCATTTCTCAAATGCCTGCAAAGTTAACTGTGGATTCAATGGCATTTCAACTCTACGTGAGGGCCTCCCTGTCCTTTGACAGACATCACAATTATGACAATGTTCCTTCGCATCTTTATGGATAGTAGGCCACCATAGCCCTGCATGCAATATCTTCTGCACAATAGCTCTCCCTGGGTAGTGACCTCCTGCTATTCCTGAATGTGCATCAGATAATATGAATGGTTTCTCATGTTCTACTACACATCTTTGCAATACTTCATCGGGTCCCAACTTGTATAGCTATCCTACAATAATGGTGAAGTCTGCGATGTGCACTACCAGTTGCTTCTTCCGCTGCGTAGTGAACTCTATAGGTGCAAACCCTGTGGTTAAAAAGTCAATGATGTTCTGATAATAGTCATCGGTAACCTGTATAGCAAACAATTGTGCATTGGGCAGATTGTCCTCCAAATTTGTAGGTTCTTCTCCAGACTCAATCCTTGACAGATGATCAAGTCCTAAATTCAACCTGCCTGGCTTAACAACAATTTCAAAGTCATACTCTTGAAAGAGTAATAACCATCTTCATATGCACCCCCTAACACTGGCTTATTGACCAGGTATTTCAAAGCAGAATGGTCAGTGAACATAGAGAAGTGCGCACCAAGTAAGTAATGCCTGGACTTCTGTTGCACATATACCATCGCGAGTCCTTCTCTCTTAGTAGTGGTATAATTCTTCTCAGCGGAGGATAATTTTCTGCTGGAAAAGGCAATGGGATGATCAATACCTCCCTCTCTTGACTGAGCTAACACAATCCCCAATGTGATACATGATGCATCCACATGGACGTGAAATGGCTTCTCCCGGTTTGGAAAAACTAGGATTGGTGCAGTGACCATCTTCTCTTTTAATGTGTCAAAGCCTTGTTCGCACTCTTCATTCCAGATGAACAGTACATATTTCCTTAACAGCTTCTCCATAGTTGCGGTGATCTGTGCATACCCCTTTATGAACTTTTTGTAATAATTGGTATGTCCTAATGTAGTGCGCAACTGCTTGATTGAATTTGGTGTGGGCAAGTTTACAATGACTGTGATCTTCGCACGATCAACCATCAAGCCGTGTTTGCACACAATGTGTCCCAATAAAATTCCATAGGGAACACAGAACATACATTTCTTGAGATTTAATGAAATTTGATGCTGTTTGCATTTCTCCAACATCATTCTAAGGTTAGCAGCATGGTTCTTCAGTAAACCAAAAATCGTCCAGTCGTCAAAATAGAATTCTAGAAACTTATGTATAAAATATTTAAATGCGGCGACGACAACTATGGAAAAGATGGCGAGTGCATTCTTCAGACCAAATGGCATCACTATCTATTGGAACGACCCCCATTCTGTAGCAAAAGTGGTTTTGTGCCTGTCTGCTGGATCAATCCTGATCTAATGGTATCCGGAGAATCCATCAGTAAACGAGTATGCCTCATTCACTCCAACATTATCAAGTACCTCATCAGTAAACAGTGTAGGGAACGGATCATGCATTGAAGCATCGTTCAATTTTCTCAGATCCACACAAATCCTGATTTCTCCTTTTGTCTTCTTATCCTATATAACCATCGGGATTATCCATTCAGATTCTTCTACCGGGTCAATGATCCCTACATCGAGCATCTTATCGAGTTCTACTTTAACTCGTTCTTTGTAGCGCGGATTTAGTCTATACGGTCTTTACTTTACAGGCTTCGTGCCAGGCTTAAGAGGAATTTTCATCACTCCTAAGTCTCCCAGAATACCTTTCATCTTTGTGAACTTGGTCGGTAATAATTCTCGATAAAGTAATATGCCCGCGACCTCTTCGACTATGTCTTCATCCCAATAGACTCCAATAGCTGCGAACTTTGGCTCTTCGCTGGTGCCAATGTTCACTTTTATTGTTTTTAGAGGTCCACTCATATCTGGAATTTCCAGTGGAGGTCCTTCTACCTCGCGTGATCCCTTTGATTCAGGTATCTTTATGTTGCGCGGGTCCTCCTCATCACTGTCTGCTTTATCCTCGGGTTCTTCAGTGAGGTTGTAACAATCAATAGCATGCTCTAGTTTCTCCTCCCATTCAGGCTGTAGGCGCATAGGTACGCCGTTTGCTCCAAATAATTCTTCCAATTTCATGTTTCCCTGCGTGCAGTCTGGTTTGAATATTCTTTCCTTAATGAGCTGCAACGCGTCATTGATGCTCGGATGCTCGTCTTCAAAGCTGAAGTCCTGCTGGAAGCTCGCAGTGAGGACATACCAATCCTCTGTGCCCCTACGCAACTCCAGGTCTAGGTACCACT
Organism: Larix kaempferi; assembly: GCA_027924585.1. Classification (NCBI taxonomy): domain Eukaryota; kingdom Viridiplantae; phylum Streptophyta; class Pinopsida; order Pinales; family Pinaceae; genus Larix; species Larix kaempferi. Next base: position 705,774 of record BSBM01001255.1, read on the forward strand.
TCTTCGGAATTGGTTCCTCCAGCGTGTGCAAAAACAAATGTACCCATTCTATCTGTGGCCTTTCTACCCAAGCTTGTACACAGGATTTAACATGATCCCTTCGATCCGTCTGCCCATTATATTTTTCAAAAGGCAGTGTAACCTTCTCAGCAAACCTGATCTACATCTTGATTCTGCACTGATCCCATGTTGTCAGTGTCTGCTTATGCGTGGCCCACCATCTGGCAGGTGTCTCGCGCAGTGCCATGTCTAATGCTGATACTTTGTATTCATCTGCAACTGTTGTAGTATACTCTTTGATAAAGCAATAAACATTAGATAAACCATCATAGGTAGGGATTGGAGTTACCTTTTTACCAATCCAGCGGAGTGACTTTGTGATTGTCGCGCATCTCCTGGAAGATACTTCATGTAATCTGCTTTACCAATTTTCTAGTCGTGCATCAGAGTCTGAGATGCAAGAACTATCACAGCGCCAGCTGAGCGTTCCATCTACAGTTAGATTAGTATAATCAGCAGCATTGGTGGTCATCTTGTAAATACGGTCCAAGTCTTGGGCTCTATATTCCTCCTGAATCGGTTCCACATATCATTCACCCTGCGAGGGGTCCAATGGAGTGATGACCCTTATATCATTGCATTCAAATATCATTTTCATGGTCTTCAAGTTTATAATAGTAGAGTTAGTCATTGCCTAGTAAATACCCAATAGCGTTGGATAAGGATGGTTGTCATCCACGATTTCAATCACTTCGAAATCGGCATAGCTGCGCACTCCATCAATGTCAACAATAGTGTTGGGAAACCTCCCCAAAGGTATAACTATCCCTTGATTGGCCATTCTTAACTGTATGGGTGACCACTGTAAATTTGGTCTGCCCATCTGCTGCCATGTCTGCTTGGTCAAGACGTTCACCTCAGATCCAAGATCAAGAATGATCTCATCCATCTCATAGTCCCCAATCTGTGTAGTAAACCTCATTTCCCTTCCTGTTCTTTTGGGACTCCTAATGTTATGGACTACGCCATGGGTAGCCCCCTTCTCACTTCGTGGCTCATATTGATTTAGTAGTTTTTCAAATTCCACAAGAGCATCTGCGCTCTTCAATAAATTCATGCAGCTCCGTAGGAACTGCACAACAGAGGTGCTTGTATATGTTGCAGCGATCGTTCGATCATATGATGCTGGCATATCTTCTATCTATGGTGCTTCACTGCGCAACAGGATTCTTGTTGACTTAGGTGTTGACTCTCTAAAGATATCCCACACTTCTGTAAATTCTCCTTTATTTTTCTGTAGGTCCAGACTCGGTGTTTTCCCTACAACTTTTCTAATCCATATTGGTTCACCAAGGGTCTTCTTAGCATCCGCTATTCCAGAAGTCGAAGCTTCTGTGCCTCTCTCTCTTCCTGTATCCACACCACTACGAGTTACCACGTTTATGCTCGGATCCACAGTTCTGGTCTCTGCTGCGATCAACTGAATGTTGGGAGTTGGCGGTTCTGTCCTTCTTCGTTTCTACATTTATACCTCTAGCACAGGGCAGTCTTTAATAACATGATCGAATGATTTACAATAACTACACGTAGTGCATGGGTTTATACAATCCCGAGATACATGACCTGGCTGGCCACAATTATAGCAAATCACCTGGCCTCGGCCTCGCCCTTGCGCCGGACCGGCATTTCTTCCTCTCCCGTGGTATCCACCACCACAGCCTCTATATCCAACCTGCTCATAGTGGGCATTCTCTTTTTTTGGATGATTTTCTTCTTGGATGCAGTACATTCCAGCACCTCGCATCGCTTCCATATCTTACTTTCTTTCATTCATAAGCTCATATGCACGACAGTTGGATTCATCATGTCCAACTGATTTACATAAATTACAGTATAAGTTTTTAGGTGTTTTTACATATTTCTATATTAGATAGCAGTCCTTAGGTCGGTGTCCTCTAGTTCTGCAAATTTCACACCATGGCGCCTGGTTCTGATTCATATTCATTGGGTTCGACGCACCACTGTTGAGATAATCTTGAAATAAGGGGCAATGTTCTTTGGTGTGACCTTCCCCTTGCACCCTGTACACCAGACCTCATGTCGTGGTTCATATCTTTGTTCTTTTCCATTCTTCATACTTTGCAATTCTAATGTCAACGTGGTTAATTGGTTCTATATATGAGACATCCCAGAACTACTTTCTCCAATCGGTGAAGCCTCCAGCTTCATTGCGATCTCTAAGGCCTCTGGTTGCGACGCAAACTTCTACTGCATCAATGGTTGTCTGATGTGGGGCAACAGAGCAGTGATGAACCATTCCTTATGTTGTTGCAGAGCTATAACAAAGCTTACTTGGTATAACAATGTCTTAAATTTTTGGTCAAATTCCCAGACTGTTTCAGTAGGTTTTTGCTTAATTTCTTTTAACTCTGTTATGCACTGCGACTCAGATTTCGGTTTCTTAAACTCTGCTACGAGTGCAACCTTAATTTCTAGTAAGGTTCTCGGTTGTGCCTGAGAATATTTCATAAACCAATGCAATGCTCTGCCTCTGAAAGTAGTGATGAGCTGCGCTCTCTTCATAGCATCATCCTGAACTTGCTTTACACTCCATACGGCTTCACATAGAAACCAATGTTGATCAGGGTCTTCTAGACCCATTCCTTTGAATATCGGCAGTTTTATGTCGTTATCTGTCATTCTCCTTCCTGGTTTTGTAGCACCCTGAGTGGCGCTCTGACTCGGGTTCTGATCATAAAAAGTAAATGGAATACTCGGAATAGTTCTACGGATATTACTCTACGGAATATTCTGATACTAGGTAATCTGAATTGGGATAGTCTGAGTCAGGATGGTATGAGCACCCACTCATGCGATGCTACCTATATTGACGTTCTGTGGGGTGGGTTGCGTGACGCTCGCAGCGGGTGGGTTCTGAGATAGGGGAGGTGCAGTATTTGCAATCGGAGGGTTCTGCGGCGTAATAGGGTGGATGTTAGCTGATGACGGTGTGGTCTGATTGGTAAGGTCACATGGGATTTCGGTATTCACACGAAGTCCAAGTCCTCCAGGATTCTTTTCTTTATTAAACTTATATCTCTTTCCACTTCTCAGATTATGGGTTTCGTCGTCAGAATCACTATATATACTTTCTACCATGACAGATTCAAAATTATTACTGCATTCTCAAAATGCCTTTCTCCGCTAAAAGCATTTTAATGTATAGACTAAGATTGTTTAGGTACTTACCTTTGAATCCTTCGAAAAGGTATGCTTCAGCTTGGTTGTATTATTTCAGCGTATCTACAGCAAACTCGGTCACAAATCCTTCAAGTATGCTATCAACCCAGAAGTCGACTACTCGCGTCAGTGGGATGTCTATTGCTTTGAGCTGCGTCGTGAGATCTGGAGCCCACTCTGTAGGTACTCCTCCTTGAAAACAGGTTTTCCTCTCGGCGAGACGCGATATCCACTCATGCAGCTCGTTTCCAAATGAAGCCCATAATATCTCGTGAATATCTTTCCACAAATATATGTTCAACCACTCTAAGTCAGATAGACGCGGGTGTTTGTTCTCTTTCTTTGCAAAATCTCTTTCGGTCTTATCACACCAATCCCAGATCTCCTTCTTTTCTAGATGCCAATTGTCTGAACCCAATGGGAACTGGTAGTCTTTGTCACACATTACTTTCCAAGCACATTGTTGGGTAAAATATATGCTATCTAATTCAACACTTAATTGTCAACCCAGGGAGGGAGCTTATGAGATGCAAACACTATGTGTGCAGGATTGAAGGCTTGAACTAACCTAAGCTGACTAAAGATGCAAATGTGCTAACATGCAACTATATGATTTTAAACTACTTTCATGACTTTCATAATTCAAATGCAAGAATTTATTCTATCTATGAAAACAGGAAAACTGAGTAACAAATGAAACAAGTAGAAAACTTAATAAAGATATTTAACTGAACTAGATTTAATTTGGAAGCAAGTAGAAAACTTAATAAAGATATTTTATATAGAAGCAAGTAGAAAACTTGAGAAATATATTTTATTTCTGATCCCAATCTTATATCATGAACATTTTCATTGTTTGTATGAATAGAAATTAATCCTATGATTAATGAAATGAAAACTATCAAACTGAAATAACTAGAAAATGGAAATTATTAACTATTATTTGAAAACAAACTATACTTGAAAATGAACTGATAAATTCTGAAATAGTAATTAATTAACAGATCAAACATGAGAAACTTTAACTCTGGAAGAAGGTTAAAAGAAGGTGAAAGAGGATAGTATGGAAGTAAGAGGAAATGACAAACTTAATTAAAAACTTTATGTAACATGAAACAAGACATTAAATTACATCTAAAACTATTAATTAGAAGCAAGAAGCATTATAGTTGAGAAGCAGAAGAAACTGGATTCTGAAAAACACATAAAATAATGCAGAAAGTAAAAAGTCCGAATGACGGTCCGAATGCCTGTCTGAATGGAGGAAAACTAGTTAAGCTAAGGAAAAGAAGAATTTTGGATGACTTTAATTAACAGCTGGTTGATGCACATGATCCTACAGTGCAAAGGACGCAATAGATTGACTAGTTAGAGGCTAAGCTAACAAGAACCATTTAGTATAATCATTATCTAAGAAGAATAAATATTTCTATGATATATTGGAGCAAAATGATGGAAGATAGAAGTCACTTACAGCGACAGAGGAAGGTTGATTAACTAATGAAATTAACCTACAGCTACAAGAAGAAAGCTAACAGAGAAAGAGGCTAAGGAAACTAATACTAACTATGGAAGAATGTGAAGCAATATTTAACTACAAATGATGGAAGAAGAATAAAAGCAACCTATAAAACATTAAACCTTGGTCGACCGTTCCTAGTTCAAAAGAAGAGATTATATTAACAGCAATACACAGTTTACAGGAAGACAAAGGAAGAACATTTACAGACAAACAAAGACAATTTAAACAACTAAAAGATAAACTATTTAATTGCAGAAAGAAAATAACAAAACAAAAAAACCTCTGGTTGATGAGGGGCCCTTCACAGCAATCAGAGATGGAACTAAATCGACTTAACCACTATCAGCAGAGCATCAACGTACTGAAACTTTCATTAATCTGAGAAAAATTACACAATGTTATATGATCCTCTAAACTGTAAAAATTGTGGACTCTGAACTATGAACTAACTACTAACTTTGTTTCTCTATGCAAGCATCTATTTATAAGTTACAAATGGATGAGAAGGTCCACAGAGTCGACCTCTCTAATAATAGAGGCATTTTATGACTGTAACTGGTTGCTTTAAGTGATACATGACAACACAGAGGTCGCCTTCCTGCTTTCACGGGGTCGGTTCCTTCACGCAGCTGCTGCAGTGTCTATCTACCTTGGATGTGGAACGAGCAGTGTGTTGGCGGACTGAGCGTGGGAGGATGGGCTTCTTCCATAACGATGACGTGAATGGATGTGCGTGATCCCAGGCTAAACGAGCAAGGAAACCGACGTAGAGAGTGTTGACGTGGGTGTGGAATTGTGCTGGTAGGATGGGCGAGCATAGGGACGAATATTCCATAACCATAGCTTATTAACCATGAGAACCATGTGGCTAACAGAACCCACGTGCCCACTTTTGTATTTAACGACCTGAGGTATGCCAACCGTTGATTTTGCAGGCTGAACGGGAGGCTGAACGACGGGCTAGACGTGGCTAAGCATTAGCACGTAAACACGCAGTCTGAATAAAGGTCTGTTTGAAAACCATAGCCTGTAAAACAAAACTGGTCTGTTTGAAGGTCCAAGTGGAAAAAGTAATAACTTATTTAGCAAAAAGATGATGAAAATAACGTCATTCAGAGTGATTTGATGATAAAAAATAGTGACAAAAATGGACGTCAACACACACTATTGCATCACTGAGTCTTAGCCGAGCAACGAGACCATTTGTTGGCTTATATAACTGAGTTAGAGGTTTCCAATGTAGACCCAGGTACTTCGCGGTTCAAGATACCAACAAAACCCCTATTCATCGGCCCTTTCGAAAACAGACTGCGAACAGCCTAAGGTCTCACCCGAGGCGAAGCTGAGGGGGTGGTTGCGGAATCAAGTTTCCACAACCTGGTGATGCGAGTGTCAAAGGGACGGATGCGCAGCGCTGTAACAAGCTCTTGCTGCAGACAAAAGACTGCGCGAAGCCTCTACTTCGTGTTGGATACCTCGGCAAGCTGTGGTACTTGCGCAACCAGCGCATCCAAAGACTGCGTGGTATGGGATACTTTCAACGTCATGGCGATAATCCATTGACAACTTACCTTGCAGCAATTACTTTGGGCCGGCGCGTCAGCTAGACCGTGCATGCATCCTAGGACTTAATCAACTCCATTCAACCTTACTTAACGATCTATCTTTGTTAAACAACACTTAGGCTAGTACCGTTATGATATATATAGATGAATGAACATGCGATACTGCATGCACCAACGCTATGCTCAAATACAGTGCTTAGCTATGTGATTATTCAACAGATTCATACATTCAAAGACTTAGATGTGTGGAATACTTAACATCCATCCACACATGCATTACTTAACATATCATTCCCATCATTCCTGTGTCGAATACATATAAAAGCAATCACATAACAGATAATTGCAACATCAAGCATCCATACTAAGCAAATGAGCAGTTGTAGACACAAAACAGAATTTAACGTGGTTCACCCCCCAGATGGAGGCTACATCCATAAGAACTGTTGTTATATTTATCTTTTGGGAAGGGTACAACAGTTCTTAGTTTGCGCACTCAGCTGCAGAATCTCTTCTCTCTCAGATAAATCTCTACGCACACAGTTGCAGAGCCTTTACAATAACTTCAAGTTCAAAGATTCTAACAATGATCAACAATGAAGAGAACCCTTTCCCATACAAAAATGCCTTATTTATAGATCACGCCCATGGGTCGCGTCTTTACAATCAATAGGCCAAAACCCTAAGGTTTCAAAAACTGGCGTGGCTGACTGCCACCCTAGCTGTCACCATCGACAGCTTGCTTCGCCTACTCCAGGCCGTTCTACTGGGCCACTCATGGCTCACACGCTCATATGACAACCGCAGTCATCAAAAACGGTTACAACTGCATCGTGGCCTGTCGCTTTCCACTCCTTCTTCCTGCTTGTCGCCATCAGCATAGTGGCCTAGCTTCTCAACTTCTTGCCGCCACTCTCTCTGATAGGTCCCTTCCGTCCATATTTGTGCCCAAAATAGGTCACTTTCCTCTGCCTTCTACCTATCCTTTTCCCAAAATAGGTCACTTCCTCTTCTAACCTTAACCTATATCTCTTACCAAAAATAGCTCTTGCGCGATATCTGCACATCTGCATTCTGCACAATCCTACTTAGCTATTGTCGATGGGCGACATGCGCAATTACCAAAACTGCTCCCATGCCCTGTCGCAATGTACAACGCGCACTTTCTAGCACTTGTTCCAACTTGGGCCCCGCCCAACAAATATATTTGAAGCTTCATTCTCAAATCCACCCCTTTCTAAATCATATAGAGTGTGTAGTCTCTCTTCTATATTCTTTAGCTCCTGCTCATCTCTAATTCATTTTTCATGAGCCCGCCGAATAGTAGCTTGCTTTAGGGATTTCATATTCTGAGCAAAGTAAGCTGCAACATATCTATTTTCCTCTGGATCAGGGCGCTGCCAAACATTTGCTAGAATATTCCTAAATTCCTCATCCTTTAGCCAGCTAGAGTTTCACTTGAAGGGGCTTGGGGGATTTTCTCTTTCATTGTTGATTTCCAGTAGGATGGGAAAGCAATTTGAATCCCCTCCTGACCCAACCCACTGTCGAACATTTTGGCATCTGTCAGGTAAACCAGAACTAATGAGGAACCTGTCTAATATTTTGGAAATATAATTTTTCCCGCTCCTCTTGTTGTTCCAAGTGAGCTTCAGTTTGATTGGATGTATGTGTATTAGCCCCTTACTCTCGAACTGATGTTGGAAGTAGCCAACCAAAGGATCTAGGACAACCTTTTTCCCCCATATTTTAGAGACTCCTATGTAAAGTTTAGGTCTCCTCCCAGAATGAGGTTTGGATTATGCATGAAGGATTTTGCACAAAGTGAGTCCCAGAAGGCTTTCCTCTCCCCATAGGGGCCATAACAATTTACCACTATGAAATTCAGGTCACTGCCCATGATCTGAACATCAATTCCCAAAACTGAATCCCATCCCCAATAATCGTGCACTTTAATAGTGGAAAGTTTCCAACCAATAGCTAGTCCGCCTGATCTTCCTCTTGCATCTAAGGCTTGAAAGTCGCATCCTTTGAATAGTTTCTTTAGATTGTTATCTATCTATACACCTTCTCCCAGAATTTCTTGAAGAAGTATGAGGTCTGGAAAGTTGTCCTGGACCAGCCTCCTGAGTGACAATTTTTTGGAGGGGTTTTGCAAACCCCTGCAATTGAAGGAGAGAATGTTCATTCTAGAACCCCTAATAGGGCTCCTGCTACTCTAAGCGCCCTTTTGATTGAAGATTGTTTTCCAGCTGCTACCTCCAACATGGCTCGTTCCTGGGCCTTGTGAATACTAGGTTTTATGCCTCTTCCTTTCCCTCCAACTGTGGTATGATGGACTGTGCCCAAACTCCCTTTCTCAGTAGTGTGTCCAGAAGACCTAGGCTGAAAATTGTATCTGGATTTTGATGAGGTGGGATTCAAAGATGGTACAGATATCTCACCAGGCCTCCTATGGATTTGGGAATGGGATGTCCTTTGGAGTGGGTTTGGAGAAGGGGTAATTGTGGGGTTTAAATGTAAGGAAGCAATCGTGTGCGTGATGAATGAAGGATCAACAATATGTGCACCACATAATTCTTTAATGTTATTAAGCATACATATAGAGGATGAATCCTGAAGATATAGAGGGCCATCGATCATTACTGGTTCCTTTTGTTAAGATTCAATATGCTAAGACAGAAAATATCAGCATTACATTCCATTTCACAACAATAGCATATACAAGATCACTGAAAGAACAACAAGCACAGCATAAACACAAGAGACACAGATTTATCCTGGGAAACCCTCATGGGGTAGAAAACCCAGCAAAGCTTCCTCAATATAGATGACCAGCAAATACAAAGATGTAATCCACAAACATGAGCTCCTTCTCCTCCATAGCATATCTCTCTCTCACCTATGCGCCAATCACAAGTGAGTGAATGTGTGTTAAATGAGGAACACACCTCCTCTATTTATACACAACTCCGTCTTGTCTTTTACACAAACCAGGTCGGCCCCAACTTAACCACTTTACATAATGCTAACTGGGCCGACCCCTCTAGGGTGGTCTAATAACCCTTTAACCCACATAACACATACAGGGTTGACCCCCACTAGGGAAGTCTAATAACCCAAGTTACCACATTATCCACGGAGGAATAAAACATCTCCGGGTATACAATAAGGTCTTCATGGAGGAATGAAACATCTCCGGAATAATAAAGTACAAATATAATATTCTTAGAAGTTACAATATCTCAACACTCCCCCTTAATGAGAAGGATATTATAACAACATCTGCAGGAGCAAGGAGTCATCAACATCATACATGATACATCTATAGATCATTGGAAGCTTTCTCAACATCATCAGTAACTCAACCAGTTACTAGAATATCTTCAGGTCTTCAATATTGGAGTATCAGCATCATCAGTATTGAGTCTTCACCTTCTGCAGCACTCGATCAGCTACAACATCGTCATCATATGGATCACCCGATCAACAGCCTCATCATCTGGATCTACTGATCATCATCATAACATCATCAACTGGATCCTCTCGATCAACAGCATCTGGATCATCTCGATCGACAACATCTTAATCATCTTGATCAACAGCATCTGGATCATCTCAATCGACAGCATCTAGATCATATCGATCGACAACATCTGGATCATCTTGATCGACAACATCTGGATCATCTCGATCGACAGCATCTGGATCATCTTGATCGATAGCATCTGTATCATCTTGATCGACAGCATTTGGATCATCTCGATCGACAACATCTGGATCATCTCGATCAACATCATCATCCGGATCATCTCGACCAACATCATCATCTAGATCATCTGGATCAACACATCACATCATCAACTGGATCCTCTCAATCAACAACATCTCGATCATCTCGATCAACAGCATCTGGATCATCTTGATCAGCAGTATCATCATAGAAGCATAATATACAATACACAAGATCCTATTACGGGATGATCAATCCCTCTCACTTTAGGACATAGGTACAAGGATGATACAATCCTGATCAAATTCCCAGGATGATCAATCCTTATCAATTTAAGACAAGTCCCATGTCTATGGACGATGCAATCCAGATCAAATTCCCATGATGGTCAATCCTTATCAATTTAAGACAAGTCCCATGTCTATGGACGATGCAATCCAGACACATACATTTTGAGCTAAATGTTCAAGGACAATGCAGTCCTATCATCAATTCTTGGAGACAGATGTCTACGGATCAATTTAGGGACCTAAGTCCAGGGACGATACAATCCCTCTCGTCCACTAGGGACCACTTCTCGGAGACATTTGTCTATGGATCTATTCAGGGACCGAAGTCCGGGTATGATGCAATCCCCTCTCGTCAACTAGGGACCACTTCTCAGAGACATATGTCTAAGGATCAATTCAGGGACCAAAGTCCGGAAATGATACAATCTCCTCTCGTCTACTAGGGACCATTTCTCGGAGACATATGTCTATGTATCAATTCAGGGCCTGAATTCCGGGGATGATACAATCCCCTCATCATCTTAGACCAAGTCTAAGTACCACTTATCGACCTCATCGTCGGCACAGGTAACCTCATCATCGACATTACCGTCGGAACAGGTAACCTCATCATCAATACATGTATCCTCATCATCGATATAGTATCCAAATATCATCATAGACCATATCACTCCCCTTTTCGAGGAGGGTACTTCTGAAATACACCAAGCTTGTCTCGGAAATACTCAAACTTTACTCGAGACAGAGGTTTGGTCAATACATCAGCAACTTGTTCGTCAGTGCTCACATACTCAAGCTTGATAGCTCCTTTCTACACCATATCCCGTATATAGAAATATCAGATCTCTATGTGCTTTGACTTATTATGGAACACTGGATTCTTTGTCATCTTGATACAACTCTGGTTGTCACACAGGATCACAGTGGGGTCCATCTCTAAGTCAAACAATCCTGATAACATCTTCCGAATCCATATCGCTTCACAACTAGCAGAGCAAGCAGCTATATATACTGCTTCAGTTGTGCTGAGAGCCACACTAGACTGCTTCCTGCTAAACCACGAGATCATGGCAGATCCCAGACAATAACATCCACCCAATGTGCTCTTCCTATCCGATACACTTCCTTCCTGGTCAGCATCTGTGTAGCCATACAATCTGAAATCATGATCTCCAAGATAACATAGACCAAATTCTATCGTACCCTTTAGGTAACTCATCACATGCTTTGCAGCTATCAGGTGAACATGCCTAGGTTCCACTAGATACTGTCTCAAGGTGTTCACAGCAAAGCATATATCTGGCCTGGTATTCATTAGATACATCAATGACCCAATAATATGTCTTTACAGAGCCACATCCACTAACTCTGATGAGTCATCAACTTAATAGATTCAAGTTGGAATCCATGGGAGTGGTCATGGCTTTGCATTCCAACATATCAAATCTTTCCCTGGTTGAGAAAGATTCTTTTTGGGCCTTGCTATACTTCCAGACCTAGGAAGTAATCAATCCAAGATCTTTCATCTCAAATTCTGTAGCCATCTTCTTCTTGCTTGCCATGATTTGTTTCTCATTTCCTGTTAGAAAGAGATCATTCACTAACTCTGCATTGAGTGATCTTCTGCATATCTATTAGTGCCATCTCCCATCAGATGGTTCTACTGATATGAGCCTCAAGATCATTCGAAATCTGTGGTGAGTTCCTTCTTGCATCCATCTAAGAGAAGAATTTCATCTGTATATAGACACCATCTTCAACCTTGTAGCAAAGGTTGAAATCTGCATCACCCATGGTGATCATTAAACTCATCAAATGACTATCGATCCTGGGTACCCATACAGAGCTTTCTTCAATTGAATTCTGGGAGTTTTCTTGATTCACACTTCTTCTTCAATTACACCATTAAGAGAATGGTCTTATCTAGCAAACATCTCGTCATGATCCTCTTTCTCTTTCTAAGAGAATCTTCTATCCACGAGCCTTCTATAGTATGTTTGATTTGTAAGTCTTCTTGTTGAACATCCATCACTTGTTCTTTGGAACAGGCGTTCATCATCCTTCATGGTCTTTCCTACAAATCAAAGTTAATTACATGATTAGTAATACTTCACAATCATCAAATAATGTTGACATGATAACCTATTATGCATACAGATATGATTCACATAGTTATGCAACTATATTGACCAATACTTTGGCACAACACTTTTCCATATCCTGTATGGATACAGTGGTTATCTATATGCCTTCCATCTCTACCAGAACATACTATCAAGAGCGTTCACAACTCTCAGCATGTCAGCAAAGAGGTTTCATTCTAGACAAACAACAATGGAATGTTTGTCCAACTTACCCATCATATGCATATTAGTATTATAATGTTCAATGATATATGAATGCTTACACTATGCATGATATATTCTAGGAATACAAATATGCATACAACTATTCCAAGCAATATCATTTACTATCAAATGACAATTCAAGTACTTATCTTTTATGGTTTCCTCCCGCTTGATCTCTATATGTCTTTGAACTTCTTATCCATCCTGGACCACTATGCATGCTGAAGTGTGCACGAGTGTCATCCTCATGATCTCATACATAATCATACATTCATTAGTATAGTCTCAATACTATCAAAACATGATAATATTAAGTATGTATGGTCATGATCATTTCATTCATAGGTATAATTATCTAAGATCCTAACAAAGTAGGATTCTAACTTGATATAGGAAAACATACCTGATTATCAAACTTGGTTATGTCTTAACATACCCAAAAAATATCTTCTTTGTTCTCTTCAATGATTTAGAGACCTTGTGCTAGAACCTGCATATCTCATAGGTTAATCATAGTAGAACAAAGTCATACATACCTCGTAAGTAGAGCTTCTATGTGATCAAAGATTATGGATGAGTCTTTTTTCTTCATGTCATCATGGTCATAGAACTTGATTTGTCTTTCTTGATGTACCTGTATCTTGTTAGCAGACAACATCATCCTCATACAACACCACAAGTGCATTAGTACAATCATAAGTGTCATAACCCTAATCAATGAATGTCTTCTATCAGTCACATGCATTCACTATCAAACAATCATAATTGTACTAACCTCAATAATACGAAGAAAAACATATCATAAACAGATTTCAGCACATACCTGTATCTCCTCAAGTCATACCTGCCAGGATTGCTTTTAACCCAATCCACTTTGATTTGCTGAAACTAGATCTGGAGTTGGATTTCAAACTTCTGAATGGATGGAAAGATGTGGCTTTCTAAGCTGATCAAGCTGGTATAATTCAATTTTGAAAACTGCAAAATTTGACCCCTCAAAATTGCCTTTGAAACTTCTGTATCTTCTAGACAGGATCCCGAACGAGGGTTTGATGAATCCCACTCTTCTTCCCAATCAAAAAGGTTCGATCCAAAGCTCTAAACTTTGATTTTTCTGAGGATATTCCAGCCGTGGTCACAGATTTCAAAAATTCCAACTTTTGCAGAAGCCCTAATTTTCCACCTCTTCGATCAAAATCCCGAACTAGGGTTTGATCAAGCCCGACCTTTTGCCCAACCGAAAATTCGATCTTGGTCTCTAAATTTTGATTTTGATGAGGATAATTCAGCCATGGACTCTGATTCCAAAAATTCCAACTTTCTCCGAAACCCTACATTCCCGCAGCAGTGATAAGACAAGAATGAAGGTGCTCAGAAAACAATTATGTTTTGACATAAATATGCACCTGATTTTTTCTGGTGTATCTCTGCAATTATGAATCCACAGGGTTTGAAAATTATTCTTGTGGTAGCCTGACCTATCATCTTTCCAACCCCATAGGTCTGACCTCAATTAGATTCTCTGAGAGAGAGTTATGCCAAGTGTCGCAACGTGACCTGTTTATGGGATAAAATAGGAGAGTGAACTTGTACGACATGACACGCGTCACTGGTTCAACTTCAGCTTCTGAAAACCTTACCTGAGAAACTACAGTCCGTTCTCTACCTGTCACTTTTTATGAAATTTCATTTGGATCTTGCTATCCCAAGTTGTGACCTTTTTTCCTAGGTCACCTGTTTATGACTGATATCTGGAAGAGGCAGAAACCCTAACTTCTACTAATTATAAATCACAAATTACAATGAATTAGAGGTTTTCCTTTGGAAACAAGGTACAAGGGGATGTTATATATGACTTGTAAAGGTTTAAGATCTTGAACCTTCACCAAAATTGATTTATAGCTAAAGTTCCACGATGACTGGTTTTTTCTATATAAAACCCTAACCTTCAAATTGTCGCAAGTGAAGCAAGTGTCGTAAGTGCCATAGATTGCCTTCCTTCAGGATAGCTCTGATACCATGTTAAGATTCAATATGCTAAGACAGAAAATATCAGCATTACATTCCATTTCACAACAATAGCATATACAGGATCACTGAAAGAACAACAAGCACAACATAAACACAAGAGACACGGATTTATCCTGGGAACCCCTCATGGGGTAGAAAACCCAGCAAAGCTTCCTCAATATAGATGACCAGCAAATACAAAGATTTAATCCACAAACATGAGCTCCTTCTCCTCCATAGCAGATCTCACTCTCACCTATGCGCCAATCACAAGTGAGTGAATGTGTTTTAAATGAGGAACACACCTCCTCTATTTATACACAACTCCGACTTGTCTTTTACACAAACTAGGTCGGCCCCAACTTAACCACTTTACATAAGGTTGACTAAGACGACCCCTCTAGGGTGGTATAATAACCCTTTAACCCACATAACACATACAGGTCCAACCCCCACATGGGAAGTCTAATAACCTAAGTTACCACATTGTCCACAAAGGAATAAAACATCTATGGATATACAATAAGGTCTTCACGGAGGAATGAAACATCTTCGGAATAATAAAGTACAAATATAATATTCTTAGAAGTTACAATATCTCAACACCTTTCCTTGCCTTGCTTGAAGCAATGGTTTCTTCCCACGAATTGCTACACTACAACCTCTTACCTCATGATCGGGATTGATTCTTCTAGCTAACATATCTGACTCCTGGCTTGGGTGCCCTACGATCTTTCTGCCACTTTTTTGGGCCGGAGAAACCCTCCCTCCCGATTCCTCCCACATTCTATTTTTGAAGGAGTCGCTTGTACGTCTACTGTCGCTTCTTGCTTGAAGGGAAGCAAGCACGAATCAATGAAATTGTCACATACCCCAAGTTATCGACATTTTATGTTATTGAGAAAACATTATGTTTTATTTTATTGTAAAGTTTTATGACTATTGACCAAGTGGGGTCATGGATGACTGTAATTAATTATTCTGAATATTTATTAGTAATAAATAAAAGTGGAGACAAATATCCAAAGGAGACTGTTGAATGAGTGTTCATTGACCCACTAGGGGGAATGGACTGTGGTGGAGATCAAATTGACACTTGGCAGCATCCTCAACTCACTTCTAACTGTTGCAGGGGGCAACTTCCCTACTTTTGTGGTCATGTTCCCCAAGAAAGTGGAACTGAGCAAGTGGCTCATTTACTGAAATAAACTGACCAAAAGACCTAGGCATGCTATTTATCTACCCATCAAATTCAGCAGGAGGCTGTTCATTCTTACCTTGTGATAATTTCTAAGCACAAGAGATTTGATGAGGGGAAGGTTAGAAGTGATTGAGTAAATTAAGTCTGCATTCTTAACTAGTGCAACGACATTGCTAAGTTCAATATTGCTAAAGGCAGGAAATACTACTGCTGAGTTGCAAGGGAATTTATTCCAGTATTCCACACAGCATCTTCGTCCTAGTGGTTCAGTGAACAGTCTCGGGGGTCCTAAGGCAAGTGGCTTAGCTATCTTCAGGAGTTGGTTGGGTGGAACGGGCTCCTTTGGCTGTTTGTTTCTTCTTCTACAGTTCCAGGTTCATATTGTGTTATCTTTTCTACTTCTGTTATATTAGTAAATTAATTAGGAATGCAATGGTTATCTGCTCTTTCCATTTAACCTAAGAGATTCTGCTTGAGTTAATGATTATTTTATTTCTGTAAATTTTACTGATAAGATAAAATGCAGTATGAATGACGAAATTAAAAGGATAGAATGATTGAATATAAAATCACCTTTTTGCATTTTTCCACACACTGTAACAGTGTCGTACTCTAGTACAGAAAGGGGTATTTAGAGTAGAACAGAATGATGACATGCATAGGATAAATTTAAATGATTTTTTTTTTTTACAACAGAGTTACCACATTTCAGTTATGCATCGTTGATTCTATTTAAAATAGATCTTTTTGAATTATAAACAGAGGTTACATTTCTTCCAAATACTTCCTATTTTTTGTTTATCATTAAACCCTTTTTCTGGTTATAAATAATAGAAGTATCAAAGGAAACTTATGCCTAATCAAATAAGTAAGAGAAATCTTTTAACAATAAAACAGACCCTATATAACTCGATTTCTTCTGCTCACAAGCAACACACACACACACACACACACACACATATATATATATGATCATGTTTATCGTATCACTTTTTACCTATCATAGAATTATACCTAAAATAGTCTGAATATCATATTAGCAATAGTATCGAAATGACCCTCACAAACAAACCAATTAAATACTATTATTACAGTGGACAGATTGTATCTCCACACTCTAGTAACTTTCTTCTAAAGATTACATTGATCATTCCCTTGGAGTATTGTTTGGACCTGCACAATAATAGTATATGATTTCAGGATTTGAAAACAAGCCTTCACTCCAACAGAGAGTTTTAGCATTCACACATTTATCAAAATATAGTATAAATATTTTTCTTCATCAACAAATAAGATTTACGATATTTAAGATTTCATATCTTTTCGTAAAACGAATCAATTTTGGAACCAAGGTATCATGTCAC
The DNA here is from genome assembly GCA_027924585.1 of Larix kaempferi. Classification (NCBI taxonomy): domain Eukaryota; kingdom Viridiplantae; phylum Streptophyta; class Pinopsida; order Pinales; family Pinaceae; genus Larix; species Larix kaempferi. Next base: position 723,047 of record BSBM01001255.1, read on the forward strand.
AACCGTTTTTGAAAATCAAGGTAATATCAACACAAACCCTAGGCCGAAAGCATAAATTAGAATGCAGTAAAAACATAGCAAGGTTGAAGACCTAAGGTTATGGTTTCACAAGTATCACATTTTCCCTTGTCGGGCTAAGCACTAAGCTTTCGTATTAACAAAATAACTGTGACTTACTTAAAAAGTTGTTTTATAAAATGACTGAATCCATTTAGAATTACATAGAACTCTTAGTTCAAAACCCACTGAACAAATTCATGGTATTAAAAATCCAACTCTGAACCTTAGCGAAAAACACCAAATACAATGGCTGAGACAGCATTAAACATTGAGCTAAAGCTCAAGGAGCAGAGCTCCCAAATAATGTAGCTTCATAGCTTAAAACGAGGATTACAACCACCTTCTACACGTGATCTGGATCTTGGGGGCTGAGACCCAAAAGACTTGAATTCCGAGAGAGGAGGAGAGATAGCTTCAAAACTGAAGCGAACAATGAACCAGCTGTGAGAAAGACAAAGTAGTGAGATCTGGGCTATGAATAAAATAGATGGACAAACATAGAATAAATATGCCACATGGAGGAGTGAGGCTCAAAGAGGGTTCTTTGAGCCTCACCTCTCAAACTATACTAAGAAAGACACTCAGAACCAACACCCCAATAATAACTCAATAAAATAAGAGAAATGTAGGATAGAAACCAAATGAGTAACTTGTTATCATGAGAAGGATTACTAGGCCTTTATATAGCATTATTACAATGTGTCTTGAGGCCATACCATGGGCCAAAACCATGTGCTACCAAATACCATGGATATGAGAGGGTGGACTCTCCATTTAATGCTTTTATGATAAATGGGAGAGGGTGGCCTCTCCATTTAATGCTTTAATGGCTTATACATATGAATTTAGACCATATGCCCCCTAAAATTCGGATCATTCCTCCCCCCTTAGAAAATGATGGTCCCCATCATTTCATGCTAAAAAGAGACCCGTGATTACAATGTGCTAGTTACCAATGAAGAGAAGGGTTTTGTGTGGTTGACCCATAACCGTGGGTTTTGCGAGGTTGACCCATAACCGTGGATTTTGCAAGGGTGACCCATAACCATGATGGAAATGGAAAGCTTGATTCCAATGAAGAGAAGAGTTTTGTGTGGTTGACTCAGAACCATGGGTTTTGTGTGGTTGACCCATAATCGTGAGTTTTATGTGGTTGACCCATAACCATGGTGGCAATGATAAGCTTGTTTCTAGTGAAGAAATGGGTTTTGTGTGGTCAACCCATAACCGTGGGTTTTGTGTGGTTGACCCACAACCATGATTATAATATATAACTGTGGGTTTTGTGTGGTTGACCCATAACCATGGGTTTTGTGTGGTTAACCCATAACCATGGGTTTTGTTGTTACATCATAATCTTCCACCCTGTGAGCATCAGCATTATTTGGCCTGTAGGATCCATTTCAGTGACTCAGATCCACTTATATCCTTCAGAGATATCAGTTTGCCTTATTTTTATTCCTACCCGCCTGTTGCATCACTATAGCAGGCGTACCCACGAGTTGCATCACTATAGCCTGCGGGTATCAAGTAAAATGGTAAAAACCATTATTTATTACTTTTTACTCCTAGAAAGCGGTCATTGGGTGACCTTTGGCTCTCCATCTGCCCGAGTAACACTTCGATGTGTCCTTTCACCTACCTTTGAGAGGACTATATATTGAGCACATATGGCTTATGGACAGGAGAAAGAAGAGAATAGCAAGAGAACTCTAGTGGATTTTTGCCCTATCTTGAGTCTACACTCATTGATCCTTGTAGTTGTGAACCATTTATGTTCACCTTCCAAACTCCTATCTAGTTTGAGTTTGCCATTCATGGAAGATTGAAGTGGTGGAGGCACAAGTGGATTGATCTAGATCTTGGTTCAGATTGGTTGCCGGCAAGAGGTCGTATCACTTTTTACTTCTTCTTGTTAATTAATAGAAATACTCATATTCTCGTCCATTCATGGTGTGAATGTTGTTAATTATGTGTTAATTATACATTGGGTTACATTTGCTTATGATATTATGGACCATTATTATTGATAATGTTAATGCCATTTATATATTATATGTACTTGTTGGATATTGGCTGTCAAGACTAATTTGCAGATTTCAAGTGCATGGATTGAAAGCTCCAACGAGGATCTACATCAAACGTTTGGATTGAGGTTGGTTACATTTCTCCATTATCTTAACATTGTCATTTATAATAGCATTGTTTTGAGAATTGAGTTGATTTCTGGTAGTCATCTGTCTGTTGTGGTATTCCCAAGCCATAGTGAGTTTTCTCCAATACAGAAATGGCGACTCCGCTGGGGAAAACATCCATGTTTGGGAAAAAAATTGAGCATTAGTCCTTAATTAGAGTTGATGTTTATCGAAGCTCTATGTCATTGATTGGTCGTTAAGATACACCATAGAAAACTTGTTTTTTTCTGAGCCTTTGGACTCTTTATTTGATCATTTGCCTTTCCTCACCCGCGAGCTAGCTTAGTTCTGCCCGCGTCTACCCGCCTCGGTTTACTCTACTGCTCGCGGGTACCCGCAAGTATTCCTTCGACAATAGCATATAACTCCGGCTTTTGTTGGTTTATGGCTATTGGTTGTTGCTAGGTTGGATTTGGTTGTTCCTGAGTCTTTGTTGACCTCTTTCTTGACTGTTTCATGCCTTGGTTGTGACCAAAACTCTTCGTTTCTCTTGGTTGAGCCTTCTTGGTCTTTTACCAATCTTTAGATTTAGCCTCCTGGTTTTTTCCTTTTGATCTCTTTCCTTTGGTTGAGTCTTGCTGTTTAGGATCTGTTGGGTTGTCTTAGTGATCTTCTCGGCACTTCAGTAACTGAATAGTAGGATTTTGCTTGCATTTTTTCATTCCATTTATATTGAAAAAATACAAAAATATACATCTAGTTTTTTGCATTTTCCTTCTTGTTTATAAGCGAAAATACAAAAATATTTTACTTTCATGTACTGCATCTTGCATTGAGTGCTTGTTGCCTTCATTTAGGTTCTTCTTGTGCATCGAAAAGATAAAAGATTGCATCTTTATTTCGGAATTGTTGATTGATTTCGCATATAGTGACATTATTTTATTGGATAGATGAGTCTAGGATTGGACGATTTTGCATACTATTGAGTCTACACATCACTAGTTTCACGATCATATCCCTTGAGTAACCACAGCCACTAAAATTAACGCTTAATCTTAAAATTGATTAGACTGATTTTATTTATAGGGTACACCAACTAGCATAGGTTTAGAGTCTTGGAATAGATCATTGTGAGTTAACAATCCAAGACTACTAGACGAAACATTAGGTGTCTGACCAGGGAGTGGAGGAATCCATGGTATAGATCGGTGTTCTCAGGAAGCTCTACTCAATCCAGAGTTAAGCACGAGGTCACGGGAGGTTGGTTGAGGAGATATCCCTCTGATACCGGCTGAACGTGGAAGATATATCCAGGATTTGTTCGTATCTGGGGGTATCGGAGGTTCGTCCTCTTGTGCTTTAGGCTTAGCTACCCTGCCCATATGACGGATCCCACCTGGGACTGTCCCCCTGAGCATTGGTTATATTGTGGTGACCATAGTTTCCTTACCTAGGTATCGCACAGGGTACTTGCAGTGGTTATGTTGTTTGTGTCCTGAGTCAAATAGGGATTGGACAGCACAGTTGTGTTTGTGCAGTGGACTTGACCCTGTACACGCAGTGAAGCCTGGGTGTCTCTATAACTGATTCTGTTACCTCCGGCTATAGTTTGGGAGTCTCAAGCCTCTCCTAGGCGAGACATACCGGCTCTAGTGTCGGGAGCACATTTAGCCACTATGTTTGTCTGCTCTTGGCTGTAGTTTCTCTAGGTGTGTTTTTTTTATTTACTGTTTGTGATCGATAGTTGGCCTTTAAGGGACGTTTTGATTACATATTCTCTCCGGAGATATCGTGGCGCGGATCCCTACTCTCCGCCAGTCCCATCGGTTGGCTGGTTTAAATCCAGCTGAGCTTTCATGCCGTGTTGCTAGAGGACATCGGAGGGCTCCCTCTGAGTCTTCAGATTCTTATGTGACTTATGTCGAGGAATTCATGGCTGCACATCCCGATACTGAGGAAAAATCTTCGACTCCTTCGAGTAGAGTTGAACATACTTCTGATCCCCATACTCCTCGTGAGGAGTGGGGAGGTGATCCACCTGAGACTCAACCTGGTTCTATTTGGCCTAATCCACTTGACCGAGATCTATTTGATCCTTCGAATCCGGATAATTTTCTTTACGGAATGCCCGACTTACCCGAGGACGAAGAAAAGGACAAGCCTTTCGTTCCTTCATTTCGACGCAGTTATAGATACGAGATGCCTGAGTCACATGATGACACTGGCCCTACGATCAACCCCACCGCACTCTCTTTTGGTATGCCTAGTCATAGTACTGTCGAACCTTCCACTACGGTTGGTAGTCACCCTGGAACTAGTCAAAGTGTTAGCCATACTATACCCACTGGGGGCACTACGTTGTCCACCCACACACATAGTATGGGGACTGGTTATATTCCTAACAATGATAATGTTGGAACACGACCTAGGATTACCCAACCTAATCGAAATGTTGTTCAGAACATGACTCTCCATCCACAATCTAATACACATGCCGCTACTCGTCAACCTAGGACTACTTTTGCGCATGATTATTTTACTTCCAACCACGGGGGTGGACACATACCGCATACTTTTGCGTCCACTGTCGCCACTAGTGTTAAATTTTGAGCATTAATTCACAATACTCTAGGATCTTTACTGAGAGAATAACATATACAGTATATCAATGCATGACAATCACAATAAGCATGACAAGCATCACAAGAATCAAAAGCATCAGAGACAAGAAACACAGAGTTTCCGTGGGGAAAACCCTAAGGTGAAAAACCCCACAACTTTCTCAGAGATAGAGAGAGCAATGGCTCAACCAAAGTACAACCAAAATACATTGAGATAGTCTCCTAGTAGCAGATGATCCTCCTCCTCACTAGTGCGCCACTTTCTGAGTGAGAGTGATATACTTTTCCAAGTGATCTAAATAGAGATCACCTGATCTCTATTTATACTAATCTGTTTTCCCAGTGACCTTATGGGGCTGACTTGTCTAGCTAGGTACATCCACATTATAATATATATATTTCAGGGCCGACCCCACACATGGTGGTCTAATAACCCATTGGCAAGTACACACACTTGCGACACTTGTCAATCCACATGACGACACTTCCTTATAGAGGAATAACACATCTCTAATAAGGGTACAATAAATATATATGAAATACACAGATGAAATACATTCCGCAGTTACATATACATCAACACTCCCTCTTAACTAGGAAGGTATTTCTCGACACAGATCTGCTAGACAAGTCTTCTTCTCGGGATCATCGTCATCGATGCATCGTCATCGTCATCGTCACTGCTGCTGCTATCTCAACCAATCTCTGACTGTACTCGTCATAGGAAGTTCTACAGAGCCAATCCTTTTTCATATTGGATGTAGGCCCACCACCTGCAGGTCTTCATCATCACTGGCCATACTGTGGAAATCTCAGGACTTATTACGTGCGTCACAAAACCTTAAAAGAGTCTCTTGACTAGCAAGAACCCTAAAGAGTATCTGAGGCCTTTTTCATCCTGTCCAGATCTCCAGGACTTATTACATGTGACCCCACCACAAAACCTTGAAAGAGAATCCCAGGACTGATTACGAGCACAAGGCTCAACCTATCGGATCTCCCAGGGCACAAATTACATGTGGTCACCACAAAACCTTGAAAGAGCATCCAAGGACTGATTACGAGCACAAGGCTCAACCTATCGGATCTCCCAGGGCACAAATTACATGTGGTCATGGCAAAACCTCGAAAGAGCATCCCAGGACTGATTACGAGCACACGGCTCAACCTATTGGATCTCCCAGGGCACAAATTACATGCCATAGGACAAAACCTCGAAAGAGCATCTGCCAGATATCCCAGGGCACAAATTACATGCCATAGGCAAAACCTCAAAAGACTATCTGCAGATCTCCCAGGGCACAAATTATATGTCCTCCCAAGCAAAACCTCGAAAGAGCATTTGCCAAATGTCCCAGGGTACGAATTACATGCCATAGGCAAAACCTCGAAAGACCATCTGCAAATCTCCCAGGGCACAAATTACATGCTTATCTGCACAACCTGTTCCACGGCCACAGAGTATCAACCTGATACTCACCATACATCATCCTGATGTACACATGATCATCCTGATCATCACTGCAACATCCTGCTACATGTCATCTGGAGCAACATCCTGAAGCTCGTCATCCATGATCATCCTGATCATACAATGCATCTACCTGATGCATACCAAGTATCTACCTGATACATATCATCATACATGATCCACCTGATCATACAGTGTATCCACCTGATACAAATACAAATACATGATACATATCATCATACATGATCCACCTGATCATACAGTGTATCCACCTGATACAAATACAAATACATGATACATATCACCATACATGATCCACCTGATCATACAATGTATCCACTTGATACATATACAGATACATGGTCCAAGCATCCAACATGATGCTTATACAAAATACATACACATGATCCAACCGATCATATCCAGCATCCAACATGATGCATACATACATACATAAAAATGATCCAACTGATCATATCCAGCATCCAACATGATGCGTACATACATATACAAAAATGATCCAACTGATCATATCCAGCATCTAACATGATGCATACATACATATATAAAAATGATCCAACTGATCATATCCAAGCAGTAACCAGAACATCATCTTGATGCTCATCATCCAGCGCTTACATCCACAGCCATGTGAAGGATCCTCCTTCCAACATGCTTGGAATGGTTTTAGTAAATGTGTCCATCACTTCTTCCTCGAAGTGTCCTTGATCTGAAGAACGCCAAGCCTCTCTCTGAAGTACTCGAACTTCACCCTGGCTAGTGGCTTCGTCAGCACATCTGCAATTTGCTCATCCGTCGCAACATACAGGAGCTTCACAGCTCCTCTCTGCACCATATCCCTGATATAGTGATATTTGATCTCTATGTGTTTCGACCTGTCATGAAACACTGGGTTCTCGAACAGCTTCACACAACTCTGGTTATCACAGAAGATACCAGTAGCATCCAACGGGAGATCAAATAACTCAGACAGTAGCTTCCGTAACCATACTGCCTCACAACTAGTTGAACAGGCTGCAACATACTTTGCCTCAGCTGTACTCAGTGCTACGCAGGACTGCTTCCTGCTACACCAAGAGATCACACCTCATCCCATATTGAAGCAGCACCCAGATGTGCTCTTCATATCAGTAGCACTGCCAACCCAATCTGAATCAACATAACCCTGCAGGTTAAACTTTTGATTCACCTCATACTTGAGCCCATAATCCACTGTACCCTTCAGGTACCTCAGAACATGCTTTATAGCAACCAGATGAACACTCCTCAGATTTGTCAGGAACTGACTCATTGTGTTCACTGCAAAGCAAATATCTGGTCTCGTGTTCATCTGGTACATCAAGTACCCAATCATCTGACGATACATAGAGACATCAATTGGCTCAGATGAAGCATCACATAGAAGCTTCAGATTCGATGCCATAGGTGTGGCCATGGCCTTGCAATCCATCATCCCGAATCTCTTCAGGATATCTACTGTGTACTTCCCTTGACCAAGGAAAATCCTACCTGCACTCTGCCACACCTCCATACCTAGGAAATAATGCATCATTCCCAAATCTTTCATATCGAACTCAGCAACAAGCTTCCTCTTCGTATCTGCAATCGATCTGTCATCTCCTGTTACAAATAAGTCATCCACATACAGGAGTAGAACCACAAGATTCCCTTCCTCAACCTTGTAATAAAGGTTGGAATCCACTTTACTCTTGGTAAAGCCCAAACTAGATAAGAAACTGTCCATCCTACCATACCAAGTTCTGGGAGCTTGTTTCAAGCCATACAAGGCTTTCTTCAATCTGCACACATATGAATCCCTGTCATGTATTTCAAAACCAAGTGGCTGCTCTACATATACTTCCTCTTCAACTACACCATTCAAGAAAGCAGTCTTGACATCCATCTGGTGTATTTTCCATTTCATCGCTGCAGCCAGGGCAAGTACTGTTCTGATGGAAGTATACCTGGCTACAGGTGCAAAAGTTTCTTCATAATCTATTCCCTCTTTCTGAGAGAAGCCACGAGCTACGAATCTTGTCTTGTATTTCTCTACACTGCCATTTGCAGCATGCTTGATTTTGTAGATCCATTTGGAAGTCACAACAGACTTCTCTTTAGGTCTTGGGACAACATCCCAAACATCATTCTTCATTATTGATTGGTATTCCTCAACCATGGCATCCTTCCATTCTTTCTTTTCCGTCGCTTCTTCATAACTGGAAGGCTCTTTGTGCATAATGTCACAGAGTAAAGCAACATAGCTGGTATGCGATCTGGTTCTCTTCTTTGCTCTGTGTTCTTCTTCTGGAATGCCAAATATTTCTGCATCATGAATGAGCTCTCTAGCCCATGCAGGTTTCCTCTTGTGAGAGTTATCCTCACGGGGTGGATCTACAGGTTCTTGCGGATCTTCAAACTCACGAACAACTTCTGGAACTGCTTCAATCATGGTAGTGTCTTGAAATCTAGTTTCCTTAGGTTCTTCATAAACTTCGATAGGTGCCTTCCTTGATTTGATGAATGCTGAGTTTTCATCAAATGTTACATCCCTGTTGACATCAATCTTCTTGAACCCTGGAAAGTATATTCTGTAAGCCTTCGAGCTTTTGCTGTAACCCACAAAGATACCCTTCTTTCCTGAAGGATCTAGTTTAGTCCTCTTTTCCTTTGGAACATGAGTGTATACTGGACAACCAAATATTTTGAGATGATTGACTTCAGGTTTCTTACCATAAAAGACCTCTTCTGGTGTCTCGTTGTCCAATATCTTGTGGGGTGTTCTATTCTGCACATATATAGCTGTTCTAGCTGCTTCTGCCCATAGATGCATAGGTAGATCCTGGTCATGCAGCATTGCCCTTGCTGCTTCCATGATAGTTCTGTTCTTCCTTTCTGCAACTCCATTATGTTGAGGATTATAAGGAGCAGTCAACTCCCTCTTAATCCCTGAATCACTACAAAGCTTCTTGAAGTCACCTGAGGTGAATTCTCCACCATTGTCGGATCTGAATGTTTTGATCTTCTTGTCAGTTTGATTCTCCATCAAGGTTTTGAATTCCTTGAATTTATCAAACACCTCATCTTTGTTCTTCAAGAAGTATACCCAAGTCTTCCTGGAGAAGTCATCAATAAATGAGACATAGTAAACATACCCACTCAAAGAACTGGATGACATAGGACCACATACATCTGAGTGGATGATTTCCAGGATGTCTTTTGCCTTGCTTTCACTGCTTGGGAAAGCCTTCTTAATGTTCTTACCTTTTGCACATCCTTTGCAAACACCTTCATGTTTGGTCTTGATTTCAGGAAGACCCTCTACAGCCTTGCTTGCAATTGGAAGTGCTCTATAGTGCATATGAGCAAGTCTTCTATGCCAAAGTTCACTTGGCTCCATGGATTCATGTACCATGGCATGTTCAGGTTGTCCCTTCAACTTATACAAACCTCCCTCTTGCTCTCCAATCACTATTGCATCATCTATGTTCTTTCCCTTTGGCCACATTAGGACTTGGCCATCCACAAATGCAACCCTCATACCTTTTGCATCCAATGAAGAGATGGAGAGTAAGTTCTTCTTGAGCCCAATTACATAAAGGACTTCTTTCATCTTCAAATATTTTCCAGAATCTAGGTTGTAGGAGGCTTCACCACTTCCTTTGATTGGGTATTGATAATAATCCCCAAGTTTCACCTTATGGGGTGATTCATGTTCAGATAGATTCACAAAAGATTCCTTAAACCCAGTCATGTGTTTGGAAGCCCCACTGTCAATCAACCAATCATTACAACCATGGGAGATAGTACCTGTGAGAGCAAAAATTAGAACATATTCTTCTTCACTTGATGAGGCATCATCACTATTACTTTCTGCCCTAGCCTTCTTCTTTGGGGGTTCATCATCTTCGGCAGCATGAGCATGATATCTTCTTTTGTTATTCTTTTTCTTCTTATTGAAGTTGTTGTTGTTGTCTTTCTTCTTCTTGGGACAATCTAAAGCAAAGTGTCCCTTCTCATTGCAATTGAAGCATCTGAGATCTTTCTTATCTTTATGATAATGGTGGTGTGAGGATCTTCTGTTATGAGATGATTCCTTCTTGGACTTGCCTTTCTTGGCATGTGCTGTGAGATCTTGATCTTCATTTCCCATCTTTTCTTCTCGAGCCACAAGCCTAGCTTCTTCTTAAGAGCATTCTTCCCACAATCTGTTGAAGGAGATCAACTTCTTCCTTGCACAAATTCCTTGAATGAAGGAATCCCATGACCTGGGTAGGCCATTTAGAGTGGTCATCACCACTTCACCATTTTCCACCATTTCATCCACTGCTTCTAGTTGTTCCTTGATCTGGGAGACCCTTGAAAAATAAGATTGAATGGTTTCTCCATTCTGAAACTTTACTCCTTTCAATTGGTTCCGCAGGGTCATCTTTTGATTTATGTTCTTCCCTTCAAATAGCTTGGTCAAAGAGTCAAACATCTCCTTGGGTGTCTTTAGAGAGGACACATGGGGTATGAGATGGTCTTTAATGGAATCAACAATGATTCTCTTTGCCTTGACCAAGTTCTTCTTATGCAATACCTTGGCCTCTTCATCCTCTGGGATAGGGATGTCTTCTTTCACATATGAGTCCAACTCATTCTCTTCCAGGATTAACCCAATCCTATACTTCCAAGCTCGAAAGTTATCAGCTCCTTCAAGCTTGGTGTGGTGAGACATCTTAAAGAGTACTTCAAATGGAAATAGAAAATATTTACATCTTACCACTTGAAATGCTGAAAACTGGATCTAGTCCCGGACTAGGGTTTGTTGGAAAAACCCTAAACATTCAAAATGTGAATTTCAATTTTCTGAAAGGATAGAAAGATGCACCTTGATGAGCTGATCAGCCTGGTGTATTCAGAATTTGAGATCAGCAAAGATTTACCCTTCATATTTTCCTTTTTGTCCTCCCGGGTTCACTGGGAGAGCCCTAAATTAGGGTTTGAGTTTCCCGGAGATCTACCCAACCAAAAATCTCTATCCAAAGCTCTAAACTTCGATTTTTGCAAGGAGCTTCTAGCTATGTCTTCAGATTTCAGAAATTCCTATTTTTGTGGAAACCCTAATTTTTAGGGCCAGATCTGAAAATGCTCGGAATTGAATTCTGATTGGACAGATAGATGCACCTTGATGAGTAGAGTCAATCTACTATACTGCTTTTCCAAAATCTGTGGAGAGAAACCCAATAAACAAGAAACTCAAGTTTTCGTCACTGCAAAATGTCTTCTTCTCAGGTTAGCTCTGATACCATGTTAAATTTTGAGCATTAATTCACAATACTCTAGGATCTTTACTGAGAGAATAACATATACAGTATATCAATGCATGACAATCACAATAAGCATGACAAGCATCACAAGAATCATAAGCATCAGAGATAAGAGACACGGAGTTTCCGTGGGGAAAACCCTAAGGTGAAAAACCCCACAACTTCCTCAGAGATAGAGAGAGCAATGGCTCAACCAAATTACAACCAAAATACACTGAGATAGTCTCCTAGTAGCAGATGATCCTCCTCCTCACTAGTGCTCCACTTTCTAAATGAGAGTGATATACTTTTCCAAGTGATCTAAATAGAGATCACCTGATCTCTATTTATACTAATATGTTTGTCCAGTGACCTTATGGGGCCGACTTGTCTATCTAGGTACATCCACATTATAATATATATATTTCAGGGCCAACCCCACACATGGTGTTCTAATAACCCATTGGCAAGTACACACACTTGCGACACTTGTCAATCCACATGACGACACTTCCTTATAGAGGAATAACACATCTCTAATAAGGGTACAATAAATATATATGAAATACATAGATGAAATACATTCCGCAGTTACATATACATCAACAACTAGTAATGCTAATGTAGGGGGTGGGAACATTTCCTATCCACATGGACATCACGCCCCATCCCTGCTACTAATCACACCAATATTGGAGTTGGGAATGCTTCTCATGCTTCTGGACACCACGCGATTGCTCAAGCTAATCCTAATGTTGGGGGTGGGAACATACCATACCATTACGGTCATTACAACACGGTTCCCGCTATGAATAGTACATACATGCCCCATACTCATGGTGGAAACCCTTACTACAACACAGTAGGTGTTGGCCACCAGTATCACCCACCACCCCAATATGGTGCCCAAAATGCACATATACCTGCTTACTCTCAAATGGGTCAGGCAGGAGGAGGTTATCAATCTTATGGCCATGGGCAAGCTTATGGTCTGTCAGGTCCTCATTATCAGCAGTTTAATCCTCATGGTCAAGCTTTTGGTCCATCCTATAACACAGTTACGTTTAACCAACATTTTATGGGGGCTTATAATCAATCTTTCCAGCCTCAACTCCCGTTCCTTGCACGCTTGAATCTCCCAGATCTTTCAAAGCTCACGAATGATCTGGTGTGTCACAACCCTACTTGGCCCCTGGTCCCTACCAAGCTCCCTTCGGACATTCCGAAGTTTGAAGGGAAAGGTGGTGAGGACCCAGGAGATCATGTCACGACATTTCACCTTTGGTGCTCCTCCAACTCTTTGAATCATGATTCCATTAGATTACGACTATTTCAATGCACCCTCATGAGGGCAGCCGCGAAGTGGTATGTAGAGTTTCCTGGGAACATCTATAGGGGATTCAACGAGATTGCTTTGGTTTTCTTAGACCATTTCCAGTTGCCAGTTCTTTATGATACTGGTACTGAGTTGTTGTCCACCTTCCGTCAGAATAAGGCCACACATATTTCTGACCATGTTCAAGAGTGGCGTCGGCGGAAGAGATTAGTGAAAGCCAACATTCCTCCAGAGTTCCTGTTGGAATGGTTCCTCAAGTCTTTACTTCCATACATTGCTAAGGATGTTTCGATGTCTGACATTGTGACTGAGGAACAAGCTATCTTGAAATTCCAACAGTTAGATCTACTTTATTCTCAATCTGGCATTTTGTATGACATTATTCTTGATGCACCGAGAACAAGACATGAGCCTATGTCAGTTCCTGGACCACATGCCGATGGCATCGTGGGGTCCACATGCACTCGCCCTGTAGACTTGGTAGCTAGTCAAATGAAAAATTTGTCGCTAAACCAGTCTGCTCCCTGACAAGTCCACACCTTGTCCACTTCCACTCCGTCGTCTGATGTACACAATGTGCAATCAACGAAACCATCGGGTAACCAACAACCTGGTGGTAAGAAAAAGGGGAGAAATAATCGTAGGGGTGGAAACAATGGAAGTAATAACAATAGAAATTGTAATACTCCTCGTAAAGAGAATGCCAACCCTCCTCGGGAAGGCAGTAATGCTGGTGAGGATCATAAACCTAGGCGTAAGGTGAAATTCCCTTGCAAGCTTTGTGGGGAGGATCATCTTACTCACTTATGTCCTCGAATTGAAGAAGCATCGAAGCATTTTCAGGCACAGAGCCCAGTTGTGTTGAAGGATCCCCTTCCTCATCATCAAAACATGGCTTCGCATGCTCCCACCATTGGTTATGGTACTAATGAAATGGAAATGGCTTCTTCCAATACTAGTGGTTATGGATGTGTGAATATGGTTCAGTTGGAGGTTTGTGTTTCTACTCGTCAGTGCGATTATGGTGCACCACAACCCAATTTGGGGAATGAGCCTCCCCCTCCTCCTGACAATTCCTTGCATATCGAGAATCCCTCCATTATGCCGCGGATACCGAAATGTGTTCTCAAGCACTCTACGCATAACCCCAATGCTCGAGCCGCCCATAACTACTCCATCGTAGAAGATTTGGGCCAAACTTCGTGTGCCATGTCGGCTCTTGAAGTTTTGCAAGCCTGTCCTTCTCAGAAGCATGCCCTTTTGAGTGCGTTAGGAATTCAGGATGGGGGAAATCCTAGTGTTATCAAGTTCGATACTACTGATGTCCAGCCTCGCTTACCTTACCACGTGGCTTTTCAAATCCAAGTGGTTTTCCTTAAGAGCTTCGTCAAACGTACTATGGTTTATGAAGGTGCCTCCGCGTCAGTAATTTCGTTAGCTTGTTGGAAAGCTCTTGGCTCTCCTCCTCTACTTGTGTCTAGAAATACACTCACTGCATTCGACGGTAGATATTTTACGCCGCATGGAATTATCCCTTCCCTTGTTGTCTCCTTGGGAGGTAATTCTGTGCCTATTGAGGTCGAAGTGGTTGATGCACCCATCGACTACAACCTTTTACTAGGTCGAAACTAGATGTACGCTATGAAGGCTGTCGCGTCTACTGTATTTAGAGTTATCTGCTTTCCCCATGAAGGCAAGATTGTGATGATCAATCAGCTAGATTTTGTTAGCACTCCTTCCACAGCATCCACAGGATCTGTAGTCCCGCAAGTTTCTGATTCTCAGCCGGAAACTGGGAACATAGGTGTTGGAATGTACCCCTCATTGATGGGAACTTATAATCTTTTTGCACCTGTGAATTTTATTGGAACCATTACTGACAATGTGTCTCCTCCTTCGAATAATATGTTATTTCGAACCTCCTATTTAGATGATCCGTGGACTTTACCATCCATGAGTTCCACGTCTGGAGACATTGCGCACGTCGGGATTCCTATGCCTTTATCTGTAGTGGATCTCGCTTACGATCACATCCAACAAACCACTGTAGATCCAGATCTCTCTTCTTCCCAAACAGTTGAAGAAGATCCCATTATGCTGCCAGTTTGGGCAGCCAACTCATCTTGTTCCCATGATTGCCTTGATGATACTTTACCATCTGATGAAGCTATCCTCGAGGCCATGTGTGGTAGTGAGAGGCCTTGGGATGATATGCACCATCACTCTTATTTCCTTCCCAACCTCGAGCTCGTTGAGCAAGAGGAGTTTAGGATGACTCTAGCAGAGATGGTTGATCACCCTGTGGCTCTTTTGGAGTCGCATGATATTTTTGCGGAGAGGAATATGGCTAATATTTCTCCAACCACTTTGATCAACATCTCTCGCATTCCCGGAAACATAGAGAATGTTTACATCAGTGTTGATTGCACTTCTGAGGAGATCGCTATTTACACTGACTTATTTATAGAACACCGGGAATATTTCGCCTGGTCATATGAGGAGATGCCAGGAATAGACCCCCGCATTGTTGAACATGAGATTAGAATGTATCCTGATGCTAAACCGGTTCGACAACGCTTACGTGCTGTGAACCCTAGGAAGGCAGCTGCTATTAAGGCAGAGGTGGAGAAACTACTCAAAGCTGGTTTCATCTACCCCGTTCCTCTTACCGAATGGGTGTCAAACCCCGTTCCTGTGGATAAGAAGCAGGGAACGATCTGTGTATGCAATGATTTTAGAGATTTGAATCGTGCATGTCCGAAAGACAACTTCCCCACGCCATTCATTGATCAAATATTCGATGCTTGTGCGGGGAGTGAGATTTTTTCATTCATGGACAGCTTCTCGGAGTATAATCAGATTCAAATCAAACCCGCGGACCAACATAAGATGGCATTTATTTGTCCATGGGGAACTTTTGCATATCGAAAAATGCCCTTCGGCCTTAAAAACGCCGGAGCTACTTTTCAGCGAGCCATGACCTATGCCTTTCACGATCTTAAGATGATTATGGAATTTTTCTTGGATGATCTTGCTGGCCATTCTCGCAAGAGAGTGGACCACCCCAAGCACCTCCGTATGATTCTTGAACGATGTATCCACTACAAAATTCTATTGAATCCAAACAAATGCATCTTCGCTGTTAGGACTGGTCGCCTTCTAGGATTCATAGTTTCGAGAGAGGGTATTAGAGTCGATCCTCTCAAAGTTGAGGCAATACTTCAGTTGCCTCCTCCGCGTAATTTGTTACAACTTCAGAGCCTCTAAGGGAGAGCTACTTTTCTGCGTCGGTTTATAGCTAACTATGCTAATATTACTAAAGGTTTCGCACGCTTATTGAAGAAAGACACACCTTTTATCTGGGATGAGCGAGCCCAGCAGTCTTTCGATGCCCTTAAGAAAGCTTTAGTATTGGCCCATGTGCTTAGTCCGCCAAAATTTACACGAGATTTCATTCTTTATGTGGCCGCGTCTCAAGAGACTATTGGCATGGTATTGGTTCAGGTAGATGTTGCGCTCGTCGAGCATGTTATCTATTATCTCAGTCGAAATTTAGTAGACGCTGAGCTAAGGTACACTCACGTAGAAAAGCTGGCACTTGCGACTGTCCACGCAGTCCAACAGTTACAGCATTACATTTTGCTTCGAACAACCACAGTTGTAGCTCACATCAATCCATTTCAATTCGTGCTATCACGACGCCTTATCGGGGGTAAGTATAATAAATGGATTGTAATCCTTCGGGAATTTGATCTTGATTTTGCTTCGGGAAAATCGGTGAAATCATTGGTGTTCGCTGAACTTATGTCGTACCTTCCACGACTTGATGAGGATGTCATTCATGAAGATTCCTTTGTGGATGAACACTTATTTCTTATCTCATCTGAGGACCCTTGGTATGGGGATATCATTGTATATCTCCAAACTTTGAAGTTTCCTCCGCATTATTCACGAGATGAGCGGCGGCGTGTAAGACATCACGCTCATCGGTGACACTTTGTATCGCCGAGGAAAAGATTCCATTCTCCATCGTTGCTTGACTCACGAAGGAGCGAAACGGGTACTTAATGATTGCCATGCGAGGGCGTGTGGCGGTCACTTATCCAGGCTTGCTACAGCCTAGCGTATCATGCGAGCTGGTTATTTTTGGCCTACCATCTTTAAAGATTGTATTAACGCTATGAAGAGATGTCACCCTTGCGAGGTGTTTTCTCAGAACATACACTCGCATCCAGTGCCCCTTCATCCGGTCGTCACTGTCGGTCCCTTCACTAAGTGGGGGGTAGATTTCATGGATTGAAAACCAGCTTCAGCTGGGGGGCATCACCATATCATCGTGGCCATGGATTATTTTTCCAAGTGGGCTAAGGCCATGCCTACTGTAAAATCCGACGGTGCTACTGTAGCCCATTTCGTGTTCAACCAGATTATCCCGAAGGAGATTATCACTGACCATGGCAATCACTTTCAAAACAAGATGATGGAGGATTTGTCTCTCAAGCTTGGGTTTCGTCAGGAACACTCGTCTTCCTACTGTCCTCAATCGAATGGTCAGGTTGAAGCAGTAAATAAGTCTTTGAAGACCATTCTCCAACATACCATCCAATAGAGCAAGATCAATTGGCATATCATGTTATATCATGCTTTGTGGGCATATCGAATCGCAGTTAAGACTGCCACCGGGTTCTCACCATTCTAGTTAGTTCATGGTGTGGAGTCACTTTTACCGATTTAATGCGAAATCCCTTCGCTCAAGCAAGCCATAGAGCTCCTCCCTGATACGACAGATATTGAGCAACGTTTAGTACACCTCGAGCAACTTGACGAGCACCGTCGAGATGTCGTTGTGGCCATTGATGTTAACAAGCGTTGTGTCAAGGTTCAATATGATAGGTCTGTCCATCCCCGGCAATATGCTAAAGGTGACTTGGTACTCTTGTATGACCAAGCTAAAGAACCCATGGGGGCAGGCAAGTTCAATCCCATGTGACATGGTCCTTACATTGTGAGGCATGTCCTCGAAAAAGGAGCTTATGAGTTAGAAGACTATGAGGGAGTTGCCTTGAAGGAGCCTAGAAATGGGCTCTACCTCAAGCGGTATTACGCTTGAACCTTTGGTTTGGGCTGATACTTTTGTACATTATTGTATAGTTTAGCTTGCCCTTTTTAGTTATCGGGTATGCTGATTAGCCTATGTTTGATTGACAGATGTCAACGGAATCTCCTACATTCTTAGGTTTCGCGGATGGTGCTAGCCGACATACGCAGCAGCTTGCTTCTGCTGCCTGGGTTATCTTCTCACCTAACCACCTAGTTGTGTCCTCAGGAGGTGTTTGTCTTGGTCCTACATCTAATAATGTGGCTGAGTATAGTGTCGTTATTGAGCTACTTCGGGATGTTATTTCACATGACATCCAGTCTTTAGAAGTCCGCCTGGATTCACAACTAGTTGTGTCTCAGCTGAATGGGCAGTACCGTGTACGAGACCCTACATTACTACGGATATTCCTTAAGGTACGACTCTTCGAGAGACATTTTGTTTCAATTACATATATTCATATTCCAAGAAGTCTTAATTATATATCTGATGCATACGCTAACTATGTATTAGATTGGCATTTGTCACATTCATCATGAAGCACATAAATACAAAGACATTCATTCATTTGTACATACACACATGTAGTAGAACCGAGAACCAAAGTTGTATATATATATAAATATGTCCAAAATGGTAGTGTTATACAAAACTGGAGCCCATAGCCCTCAAAAATATACATATCAATACAAAAAAATGAGACCCTGGGATATCTATTCCCTCCGAGGAGGTCTAGCTACCGCCTCGACGGGATGTGTCTCATAGAAGTATTGTACTACATTGGCCACCCACTGCAGTAGCTACACCCACTCACCAGGAAAACCCACTACATGGCGCTGCATGGCCTCAGGTAGTCGGGCTACCTCTCTCTGTGGTACTCGGGTAACCATCCGTGATATTTTGCGCCGCAATGTCTGAAGTGTGCGCCCTGCTGCAGCATCTGCTACCTCATCATCTCTACCCCGACGACCATGTATCGGGAAGCCCTCAGGTCTCACTGGGACTTTGTCTGCGAACAAACAGTCAACCATTAGCACGTGACACTACCACCAAAAAGATTTTTTTGTATTTCAACTATAATAAAAAAATACATAAAATTTAATAAACACAAAACCAAAAGAGTACTCACCGATGTCTCCGAATGCTACACCTGGTGGGAGCGGCACGTCACGGTCCTGTCTGAAGTCTATCCCCGGATAGGGATAGTCCTCTATAGCGATCACCTGCCGGTTCCACCAACGGAAGAACTCCTCAGTATATGGTGACGCCAGACGGCCACCACCCTGTCGTGTCAGGATCGCAGCCCACCGGGTCAGGGTTGGATCACGAAGACTGCGAGGAGGGACATCCACCCTCAGGCTAAGCTCCAGAACCCTCTCAAAGAAGAAGCTGCATAGGATGTTACTATACCCAAATTTTTTGGCCTTCCCCTCTTTGCATTCCGTCAATTGTGTCTTCATAGACACCAGGAGAGTAGTACACCAGTTGAATATCGTAGGTTGCATGCATTGTGATGCGTAGAACATCACCGGCCTAGATGCCTGGTGCAGTGCTTTGGATCCAGTGATCCACACCAGGGTAGCCACAATGATCTTTGTACTCAGATCCACTATGGCGTTGATGGGCACTTGGCTTCCCACTGCTCGTGTGTTTGTAGGACAATACCGCGCTATGTAGTCCTGAACAGTGATCCCACCACCCACGGTCTGAGACCGAAGGCTGACCACCTTCCCTCTGTGGGACAAACCGGTAATGAAATAGATATCCTCTACTTCCAGTGTCAGAGTTTTCCAGTTGAGGATGAAGTTTTGAGCATCCACATCCCAATAGTTTATCAGATGACGGAGTAATAGGTTTTGGGCCCTTAAACCCCCTATACTCCAGTACTTATACAAACCACATGCTTTCAATGCTTGTTGCGCTTGCAAATCATTGTGCACAGCCTCATCAACCTGGTCATGCTCTCTTTCCCTCCACTCTAGAACCATCCTGGAGTGCAAAACAAGTAAATTTTGGTGAATTTCATGATTAAAAATTTCTTCACGACCGTACCCGCGGGCTAATTTGTATATAGTGGCGGGTACCCACGGACAGTCTCTTTTTTGACTGCGCGTTTCATGCCCTACCCGCGACCCGCATAGTTATAGCCCGCGGGTAGCGCCGAAGCCATCTAGGGCTTGACCAAACCAAAAATCCCACTCACAAAAACTGAAATAAAAACATTAAAATGAAAGGTATGGAAGTAACCACCAACCTGCTCCGGACGGTTCGCTGAATGGTCGCTTGTAGCTCCCAGGATCGGCGATTGAAGTTTCAAGTGAAAACTAACCAAATAACTACAAATTGGTGAATAGTGCAAATGAATTGTAATTTGGAAAATTTTATTACTATTTATAATTTTCTGGACCCACTTCTCTATAGTTTTTGCCATTTTGAGCCGTTATGAACTAATGTTGTGTCATGGAGTAGTGTTTTTTCAACAGATTTCCTCGGCGAGAGTTGTTCTGAACCATTTCACACCTACGGCAGGTACATTTCACACTTGGCATATAGGTTAGATGCCATTTTCGCATGCATCATGCATTTGACCTATTGACCATTTTCATAAATCCTAGGTGCGACCCCGCTTCGTAACTGACACAGAACCTTCACAGTGCTATAGAAGTGTCGTTATGTGGCGGTACGGCTTTTCCGAACATGGGTACCCTAGTTAGAACCCCTTTATGCATTCTGGTGCCCATGCCGTTGTTTTTCCTTAGGATTGGGAGTCCTTTGTAGTCACGCCATTACGTTGCGATAAAGACTCATACTCTACTTTGTCTTATGCTGGCCATCTCCCTTAAGGACTCCCCTCAGTTATATCATGTTGTGATTGCATTGCATCATCCTGCTTGTTGCTTGAGCCTTGTGCCAGCTCCCGCTTACTCAATTGTTAGCTTGGTGCCTGAGCACTTTTCCCCTGTCAAGCCCTGCAGAGCTTATATTTTTCCTTCACAATTTGATGACCTTATGATCCTGAGGGAACATACCCCCGAGTGTCCACATCCTGCACGCACCTCCTTGCGTTGAGCATAGGTATGTTCCACTGCTTGGGACTAGTCTGCTATCTATTTGACACTCGTTCCCTCACTTGTTGTACTATAAGCAATTTTATTCTTTTTTAAGCTTTTCCCAAATATGAAAAAGACCAAAAAAATCAAATATTCCAAAAAGTCGGATGGGATTATGGTCACTATTTCTTGTTGGCAACTATTGTGTCACCTTTGAACAGAGCATTTATTCCACTCCGTACATTATGAGTGGGGACTATAGTTGGGCCTTAGGAGCTGTACTTGTTTCTCAGTTTTCTCCACCGATTGGTTAAGATTCCAGTCATTATGGAGTCCTCTGTAATGCCTCCTGCATTGCACTGTTTATGTCAAGTCTATGCTGCCTGAGTCTATCCATCTGATCATGCTCTTGTTCAAAGGAAGTCCTGAAACTAATGTCGGCCACTCCTCAGACCTCTTGACTATTGCATGTCGGCCATCCTTATTGAGTCAGTCCATTTCACCTGAGATCTTCCAAATCTTTTAGCATTGCTGGTACCTCGTGCTGGTTGATGGGGGATGCCTTAATGCCCTCCTTCCAGCAAGTCTCGTTCCGTCGACTTCAACCCATTTATTCTGGGACTTGAGGCTTAGAGTTCAGTTGAGTACCTTGAGGCTTGCAGTCATTAGTGGCAGGTTCTCTCGCCATCGATAGTTTTGGGAATACATCAATGTCCCCTGATCGATGGATTCATCCTAGTGTTCGACTTCAACCCATTTATTCACACTCTGGTGATTGTGCTCTATGCCTTGATGCCCATTTTCATTATTGGTGGGTCATCTCACGTCTGTTAACGGTATACATCATTGACCAGTAATCAGACGATGTCTCATCAGGTTTGACCCCAACTCCTTTATTCACTTGATGGGACTTGCACCATCGAAGACTTGTGTAGAAGACCCCAGGCGATTGTGGCATTCAGTATGCTACTTATGACTTTGACTTTACATCTGAGATATCACCTCTCAGATTTCAGCAGTTTGTACCTCCAGGTTTGAACCAGTTGTCTTCTTTTCAGCAGAAGACCATATCTTACTGTAGAGGGATCATGGCTATGATCACTTATGACATGTATCTATTATATACTTCCTATTCATGGCCATTGTATTAGATTGTTGTATTATACCGACATGTATTTAGAGATACTATTGTATTATGACGAGTGAGATGCTCTTTCCACTTGTGTCTCCATCACTCAACTTCTGAGTTTTATAATGTATTTTGACCATCATAGCATTAGTCTCTGACCTCACACATTAGGGGGCATCTGTTACATCGTAATCTTCCACCCTGTGAGCATCAACATTATTTGGCATGTAGGATCCATTTCAGTGACTCAGATCCACTTATATCCTTTAGAGATACCAGTTTGCCTTATTTTTATTCCTACCCGCCTGTTGCATCACTATAGCAGGCGTACCCACGAGTTGCATCACTATAGCCCACGGGTATCAAGTAAAATGGTAAAAACCACTATTTATTACTTTTTACTCCCAAAAAGAGGTCATTGGGTGACCTTTGGCTCTCCATCTGCCCGAGTAACGCTTCGATGTGTCCTTTCACCTACCTTTGAGAGGACTATATATTGAGCACATATGGCTTATGGACAGGAGAAAGAAGAGAATAGCAAGAGAACTCTAGTGGATTTTTGCCCTATCTTGAGTCTACACTCATTGATCCTTGTAGTTGTGAACCATTTATGTTCACCTTCCAAACTCCTATCTAGTTTGAGTTTTCCATTCATGGAGGATTGAAGTGGTGGAGGCACGAGTGTATTGATCTAGATCTTGGTTCAGATTGGTTGCCGGCAAGAGGTCGTATCACTTTGTACTTCTTCTTATTAATTAATAGAAATACTCATGTTCTCATCCATTCATGGTGTGAATGTTGTTAATTATGTGTTAATTATACATTGGGTTACATTTGCTTATGATATTATGGACCATTGTTATTGATAATGTTAATGCCATTTATATATTATATGTACTTGTTGGATATTGGCTGTCAAGACTAATTTGCAGATTTCAAGTGCATGGATTGAAATCTCCAACGGGGATCTACATCAAACGTTTGGATCGAGGTTGGTTACATTTCTCCATTATCTTAACATTGTCATTTATAATAGCATTGTTTTGAGAATTGAGTTGATTTCTGGTAGTCATCTGTCTGTTGTGGTATTCCCAAGCCATAGTGAGTTTTCTCCAATACATTTGTGTGGTTGACCCATAATCGTGATTGCAATACATAAATGTGGGTTTTGTGTGGTTTCCCCCATAACCATGGGTTTTGTGTGGTTGACCCAGAACCATAGGGTTTGTGTGGTTAACCATAACCATGATTACATTAAGATTTAAAAAAATTGAAAAATTCATGATCTTTGGTGCAATTGATGTCTTGCTGCAAATCCATTCATAGCTTCTGATGCATGTACTGAAATTGAATTTCATTGAAGACCCATTTGAGATCTCGAAGAGACCTTTCCAGCCATATAACATACTTTCTCTGGGGTGGCCCGGAGATTGAGAAAATGTTTGTTGAAGTTTAAGAGACGCGCGCACACTATTTTGCAGACATATGTTGCTTCAATCGATGATATCTCTCAAACTAGAAAGCAAAATGGAAAACCATGAAATACCCATTTTAGCTGACAGAAAAGAGTTTTCCAATGAGCTATGGTAGAGCCTCTGAGACATTTTTTGGAGTCTGTTGGACTTGTTTAAAGTTGTTGTACGTCCGGCCGCATTGTGTACAAACATGTACTACTTCAAACAAACATATCTTACAAAACAGAAAACAAAATGAAATTTCGTGAAATACCCATTTTAGCTGACGGAAAGAGCTTTCCAATGAGCTATTCCAGAGCCTTTGAGACATTCTGTGGAGTCTGTAGCACTTGTTTAAATTTGTTGTACGTCCGACCGTATTATGCACAAACATGTGCTACTTCAAACAATCATATCTCACAAACTGAGAAACGAAATGAAATTCCGTGAAATACCCATTTGAGATGACGGAAATACCTTTCTGATGGGATATGGTAGAGACTTTGAAACATCCTATGCAGTCCATGGAACCTGTTCAAATTTTGCTGAATGTGAGAGTGTTGAGTGTAAAGAT
Source organism: Larix kaempferi (assembly GCA_027924585.1). NCBI lineage: Eukaryota > Viridiplantae > Streptophyta > Pinopsida > Pinales > Pinaceae > Larix > Larix kaempferi. The sequence goes on from BSBM01001255.1 coordinate 747,284, forward strand.
GCCAAGGGTTTGTAGAGAAGCATGGGTTGTTGTAGAGGTTGTGGAACCTCCGTTGAACCCGCATCATGCTTCAAAATCTTGTCTCGATGGAGAGCATACCCGCTCTGATACCACTAATCCGGATCTTGGGGGCTGAGACCAGGAAGACTTGAATGCCGAGAGAGGAGGAGGAGAGATAGCTTCAAAACTGAAGCGAACAATGAACCAGTTGTGAGAAAGACAAAATAGTGAGATTTGGGCTATGAATAACATAGATGGACAAACATAGAATAAATATGCCACATGGAGGGGTGAGGCTCAAAGAGGGTTCTTTCAGCCTCACCTCTCAAACTATAATAAGAAAGACACTCATAACCAATACCCCAATAATAACTCAATAAAATAAAGAAATTGTAGGATAGAAACCAAATGAGTAACTTGTTATCATGACAATGATTGCTAGGCCTTTATATAGCATTATTACAATGTGTCTTGAGGCCATACCATGGGCCAAAACCATGTGCTACCAAATACCATGGATATGAGAGGGTGGCCTCTCCATTTAATGCTTTTATGATAAATGGGAGGGTGGCCTCTCCATTTAATGCTTTTATGGCTTATACATCTGAATTTAGACCATATGCCCCCTAAAATTCGGATCAACACGACTGTATCTACCTCTAAAACCCTAACTGCAACTAAACATTTTAAAAACCAATTTTGTGTAACTATCGGCAAACCCTTGAGGTTATTACTGAGGCTTACCCGGATAGCTAGTATCCTGGGTTGCAGACGAGCACCATTACCGTGAAAGTAGAACCTGCCATTACCATGCATTGCGAAAGGGTTAAAACTAAGTTACAAAAACATTACGAAAACTGCATTCTATCAAAGCATTAATAGCAACGAAGAAAAAGAAGAGTTCTGATACATCACCTTGTAGAATATTTTTTTATATCGTTCTCCTCCAGACAACAGTAGACAGGTGAAGCATTATCCCTGTCAAGCAGAACAAGACTGGTGCACTCAGTGTTCCAACACAGAGTAACTCAAAACAAGTCCAACGCTTGAAATCTCACAACATTCTCCAATCAAAAGAAATCTACATCAAATAGGTTGCGGTATCAAGACCGAGCATCTCACAACCTGTAAGACCACACTTCAAATACTTTTATCCACATAAATATTGTTACAAGCGGCCAAGACACCATGAAAATCCTGGTGAGCTGAGCAAGTTGCAGGTTACAAACCCTGGGGACCCGGAGGGCCTGTCGGCCTCCCTCCCCACTACTCCAACACAAATGAATGTCACAAGCATCGAAACCGGCGATATGATAGTAGGGTTTTTACAAAATCCAAAAATTTCCAAGATCAACGTTCAAGATGAAGCCATCGAGACAATTAGGTTTACGTTCACCTAATGCATTTAAAACTGAAAACACCACGGCCGATTTAAGTTGCCAACTTAGAGTTTCCAACTATACATTCCCTCACCACGCATTTCCCAGTTCGACAGATTCGTATGATTGAGCATTGTTCCAACATCACGACCCAGCTTGAACACGTGAAGCTAGCCACCAAGGCTTATACCTGGTAATCCACTACGTAGGCATTTAATGAACACCTTAATTACACCTCCTTTGATGTGAGTGCCTGCCCACGCATGTCCTATGAGTTAATTCTCCACACATCAATGAATCGAGCTAAGTGTAATACATTACCGTAAGGGTCTTATGGGTTTTCAACCTAGCAATTACACCTGCATATTAATCCACGAAAACATTTTCCATTGTGTTGAGTTATGCATATTATCCATCACGGGATTAGGGTAATAATGGTAAGTACTTTGCATTTATTAGATCGCTACATAGTAGTCCATACCATAATTCTATGTATAAATTGCTTCCCAATGTATTGTGTAAAGTCAAGAAACAAAAATATGTTTTTAGAAATAGGAGTTGTTTATTTATGCTAGCTAAATTTTAGATGATAGGACATTGCCTTCACTATAGTTAATAGTGATGAATAAACAATTGCATTCCCATTATCATGAGTTTTTCATAACGAATATATTGCAAGATATAAGTATTGTGATCTAATCCTTGAAATAGAGTAGTGTGACCAGGTTTCCACTATAGTCAATGACGAAGGACATGTAGTTGTAAACTTTGCAAAAGTTTTAATAGCAATAGTATGAAACTTATACATATATTAATATCCAAAACTATCAGCACTAATCAGTGGAGATTTTTGTAATGTAGACAAGAAGAAAATTGAATTAAAGTACTTGGAAAGGAATTTAAGTGCATATAATACATTGCATTACAAGACCATTAGTATGTTGTAGGATAACTGAAAAACATACAAGCAAGCTGCCAGTAGAATTCTTGGACAATACCTGTTCTCTGCATTAGTATTCAGGAGCATTAGCTAGAGATAACTAAGTAAGCCTCAGGGCGAATCAAGGACCCCTTTAGTACATCAAAATGAATTATTAGTTGCTAGAATTAAAATACATAACTTAGAAAGTAAGTGATGATGTGCTTTTTGACAATTTTAAATACATAATACTAGTAATTGTATTAATTTAACTTTACAACGATTTTTTTGGTTCGACGCTAATTGAGGTTGCAATAAGTCAAGACATATGAGTAGCTGCTGTAACATTGTACTATAATGCTTAAGTAATCATAAACAACATAATAGGAAGTTTGTTATCCTTTAAATTATTTTGTTAAAGAGTTTATCTTGTTGTCGTTATCATTTACTATTTCTGCATCGTAAATGCAGCATTTTATGCTACTATAAAAATTTTAAATTTTAGTGAATTTTTGGGGGTTTTACAGAAATGGCCATATGAATGACATCTTCTACATCTGAACGAAAATCCCTCATAATCCAGGGATTGGAGAATTGTGAATTTCCCCCATTCTATTTCGATGTCTTCCTTGAGGCCTGCCCTGGTGTCCAATTTAACTAAGATTTGAGCCACACTCATTTCTCCCATTTCCTCGAAAGAGTTATCCATCTCTAAAAAATCCCCGAGTTGATTACCAATTCCTTTGAGAATTTCCGGCGACCAAAAGTCAAGAGGGAGTCCAGGAAGCCTCACCCAAAGTGGGCGCAATGTCTAGTTTGTCTTTACTAGCATAAAAAAGAGGACTCCACAACTTTAGGGCAATTGGCGATGATCCTATACACCAGGTGTCAGATAGAATCCATTTTGGATCTTCTGGATTCTGTAAAATAAACACGAACCATCCTTTGGCCATACATAAAATTCTTGAGGTTTATCCCAACCTTTCTCCCCAATTTTTGTTCTCCCACTGCATGAGGGTTTTGACAACATACTTCTTACCTCGGACTCGTCCGGTTAGGGCTAGTTCGACCATCTTGGCCACTCTAAAGAGGGGGATGCCTTCACCTACCACAAACTTGTCCGCTCTATCGTAATTTTTTAGGATTCGTCGCTTCTTCTTTTTTCCACCTTCGCCTTCCCTTGGATCACTGGCTTCATGAGATAAATCCCCCTGGGATGCATTTCCCCTAATCTCTATCTCCACCCTTTGGATACTATTCACACAAGGGATTCTCTCCTCGCCTTTGGAGGAATTATGGTTAACAACCAAATGCCCTAGGGTGCTAATGAAGAAGGAATTTGGGTCTATGTCACCAGATCCCAGATTATGATGAAAAAGCTCGCTTTCTTCCCTAGGTGAAAGACCAAATTCCACATCACCGCTGGCCAGGACCTCACGCCCTAAAGTTTCAAATTGGTATGATTCCTACAGGAAAGCTCCAATGTCCACAGCCTCGGACCGAACCTATGAGATATGGGAGAACTCCAAACCACGATATGTCTCCATCTGGAGCTATGGAGGGTCCAGATGTTCCACTTGCAGCTCTGTCTGATAGTGGCCTAGGGTTGGGACCATACGGTTATTCTTATGCCCTATACGTATTGCCAGCTTTCCTAACTCCGAGGATGCTCACCCTGGAGTTCATAAGACAAAAGTTGAAAGTGGAATGTAAACATTTCCTAAATGACAGGAAATCTGCTGATATCAACTTCCCATGGGCGGTGGGCACTTTTGTTATAAAAAATAAAGCAGCCCTTCCTAGCATTGAGTTGATGATGAACGATCTGGGTTTCTCCTCAAGGGCTACAATAAACTACGACCCTCACCACATAGTCTCAGAGAGGAGGAAGGGAACAAATAGAAAATGATACGAGCATTTGGAGCTCCCTGGCCTAGCAGAAAGGGCCAATTGGCTGGAGTACATGGATAAGGGGCAGATGGACATTGACCCACCAGGAGGCTCCCTCTTGTTGATAACTGGAAGCACAACCTCAGTCCCTAGTTCACCTGAAAAATACTCAGAAATAGCAGTAGCCCTGACCCTCACTAGTATTCCGGAGAAACTCTCACAGCAGGAGGGTGGTGAACCTATGGATGTGGACAACAAGGATGAAAGAGCACTTAAGTAGCAGAAGGTAGAAGGTCCAGAGCAACAATTAATAAAGGTGAAGACGAATCAACCTAAGAAGAAATAGGTTAGGTTCTCGGTTCCATCCTTTGAGATTAAGGAACATCTATTCAGCAAGACACTTGCTGGGCCTGCAGCACCAAGCGTGAGCAGGACTACATTGCTGGAAGAATATGAAGAAGATCTCAAGACACTGTCAAAGGAAGCAAAATTGTATGATGATGTTAGGAAAATATCCTCTAAGGAGGTAACCTTGGTGGCAAGAAGAAATTTGGTGCAGAATACCCTGAGCCTTGACTTAGCCACCAAGAGTAAGGCCACAGAGCTGAAGGTGAACCTGGAGGACATTCCATTGCCAGACGTGATCAACCTGCACAAAGAGACGGGGGAGGTTATTTACAACAAGATGCTCAAATATGCCCTCGACCTGTCAAAAGCACAAACCAACAAAACCAAAGTGCAGAGTCAACTGAGAATAGAGAAGGCAAAGAACAAAAGTTTGAGGGCACAAGTGAAGAAATTCCAAGCCTCACTGCTGGCTACTGAGACCCTTGAAGACAAAAGAAAAAGCATCCAGAAGCTGTTAGAGGAGAAGGATTAGGCGATCCTGAAACTAAAAAAGAGATTAAAAATGCCAGCTGCCCAGTTGGTAAATGCGGTGGAGATTTCAGAGCTAGAAGAAGAGAAGGAAAAGCTGCAGACCAAATTGACAGACTACCAGGCCAAATTGGTAGAGTCTGATGAAAGAGGGAAAAAGTGGCAGAAAGACCTAAAATCGGTAATGGACAGTGAGGAAGCTCTGAAAATTGAAGTCGAAAAGCTTGAGAAGAAACTCAAAGACAAAGAGGATGAAATAGAGGCCATGGTCACACCTATGGTGGAAGCTGGAGATTTATCTATAGTGGGACAAATAGCTAGGACCACTTTGGATAGTGCAAAAGTATTGAGATTAAAGAAGCAGAACTCCAACCTTAAGGCTATGAGGGATACTGTCGAGAAGGAAAAAGAAGATGCAGAGAAGGACAAGAAGGCCTGGGAAGATAAATGTTACGCCTTGCAAGGGGAATATGACAAATTAAAACAACATGTCATAGGAAAGGAGGCTTTACATGAAGCTAAGAAACTCATTTGGGGTGATATCATGGTGCAGACCGATTAGCTAAGACCGTACCTGGATTTCATATTAGATAAAGAGACTGTAGTCAAACTAGCAAAGCCAGCGGTCGTGGTAGCAAGCAAGAAGATGAATAAAAAAGCCTTGGAACGTGCTTTGAATGCAGTGGAATTTATAGGTGGCCTGCCTGAGGCTCAGATGTAAGCAGCAGGCATTAAAGATAGGATGACCATCATTGTCTCGGCCAAAAAAGTAATTCTCAAACATCAGCAGGTGAAGACCATCCAGTCGAGGATAGACATCTTGGCCAGCAAAGTGAAGATGTTCAAAGAGGTTTTTGACCCACTGTTCAAGAGAGGGTTGCCTCTTTTCTGGGAGGAGAACGGGACCATGAGAACCAAGGAAGAGTACTAGGAAGACTTGGAGGAATGCAGGGTAGACCAGAACATTTCGCAAGCATGGAACAACCCCTGGAAGGTAAAGTGGTAGTAGAGAAATTGACTAAAGATTTCGAGCTCCTCACAGCGTTCAAAAAGGCCCAAACACTCCTTGAGGGTTATTCCTATGCAGAACACACCAAAATGAGAATTCTACTAAAGGAACTTGCATCCATCGACTTACCAACGACAGAACAGTGGAAATTGATTGAGAGATATGGCAAGGAAAAATTGAAGCTGGGCACGTGAAGGATTCAGAGATAGTGGAGGCAGCCAGCTAGAGCAGCTACCAAACCTTTTTGTCTTTTTGTTGAGTCGGATGTCATTTAGTGAAAAAGATCAGTAAATTTAAAAGGCAGCTAAGCCTGTCTCGCCAATTTTTGTCCTAAGGTAGCGATGGCGAATATGCCTAGGTTAGGTGTCACTCAAGGTTGTAACTGTTTTCTGTTCAAAATGGGTCGAGCATGAGGCTTAGGGCATCTATAAATTCAATGTAATCGAATGAAGAAGGGTTGAGATTTTTTGGGAACTTGTGTATTGTCTTGTGCTGAACATTTTGAAGTTCTGTTTAATAATATTGGCAAAGCCTTGTAGGCCGTTGTTTTCAGAGATTCATGTGTTATCATATTTACATTTTGTTTACTTCTTTCTTATGTGAGTGTGTTTTCTCTCATTGTTAATTCACTCTGTCATGCTATTCATACTTGAACCAATGTAGCATTTGAATAAGATTCATAGTGATTATGCCTTGTTCTTATCGTTCCAAGTATTCCACGACCATTTTCTACTAAAATCGACATGGAATTCATATCTTTATGCTCCATATCAATGGACTGTTTGTCTTTCTTCTAAACCGCCTGATTAAAATCACTTTGACTGTAGATTGGTTACTTCCTTGCCTTTGAATAGACGTGTTTGTAAAGCAGCGTCTCAATATTCATTTGCTGTATGTTCTGACTCCAATGCCCAATGGTGATCCGCGTTACTTTCAACCAAACAACAATCTAAACTATTTGTCTTAGCAAAAATCTGACCTTTTGAGCATGCTTTGATTGAATATCTTGAGTTATAAGAATTTTGTATGTTTGTCTTTGTGAAACTTGTGATTACTTCAGTTTTCTTAAGATTAAGAGAGATCCCTCTCTAACTGTGCCGGGTCAGTGGCATAAATCTAAAGTGGTTTTCTGGTTACCCCATTTTCGCCTCTCTGCAACCTAGAAGTACGATTTGGGTGTTAACAATGTGCAAATTGTAAAACGAAAAATTAGTACCCAATTTTGACTCTATGTGCAGATTTGAGATTCTAAAATCTTAGTGTTGGAAAAATTGCTTTGGTTTTCATTAAATTTTCGAAATGAATATTGTAGTAAAAGACAATTTTTTAAATTCATTTGGAAATCTTTTAGGCACTTTGATGCATTACAAATAATTGCATTTAAAAGAAAAGGAAAACGGTTAAAACCTTGGCCAATTTCCCAAAAGATATGGAAGCTTCTCTCATGAATTAATATTATTTATGGTTTTATTATTAATTTATTAAACACTAAGATTACGATTTTAATTTAACCCATAGCAAAGTCATTTAATAACAATAATAATGATAACCATCGCGAGGGAGGGCTCGACATCCCTTTTTCAAATTCAAAACATGAAAAGCGTTCATTGGTCAGATTCATTGTCCACGGATCCAGGTAAGGGAAATCCGAGCCGTCCGATAAATTTAATCGGACGGCAGGAAACTGTCTGGAACGGATCGTATAAAGTCTATAAGTTGGCCCCGAATCTATCAGTGAGCCACTGTCAAGAAATTTGGTAAAGAGCGGATTTGTGCGAAGAAATGGATTCCGGTGGTGCAAAGGCGGTGAAGGCAATGGCCGGCGGGAGAAAAGGCAGAGCGAAGACGAATGCAGTCTCGAGGTCTGCCAAGGCCGGCATCCAGTTTCCGGTGGGGAGAATCAGCAGATATCTGAGGCGAGGGAAGTACGCGGAGCGGCTGGGTGGCGGTGCGCCTGTTTATTTGGCGGCGGTGATGGAGTACCTGGCGGCGGAGGTGCTCGAGCTTGCCGGTAACGCTGCCCGGGATAACAAGAAAACCAGAATTATTCCCAGGCACCTCCAGTTGGCGGTGAGAAATGACGAGGAGCTTGGCAGGTTGATGCATGGCGCTACCATTGCCAGCGGCGGTGTCATCCCCAACATCCACCGCTCCCTCCTACCTAACAAGGCCCCCAAGGAGTCCAGTTTTTCCAAGCCTTAGGCGGTTTCATATTTTCTCTCAGGCGGTTTCATATTTTCTCTCTCTTCTTGATGGCAGTTCAAACGGTGTTTTATAACACCACCATACATGCGAATTGTTGAACTCTTATTGTCTCAGTTGATTTTTTGTTGGCTTCTCGTTTTTTTTTTTTTTGTCTGTTTTCTGGGGATATATTGAAATTGTTGTAGACTTTTTGCAGTGTTGCTTTTTGGGGTTTTCATGTTTTGGGAGGTTTGTTGAAATTGTTAAGATATGTAGAATTTCTAAACTATTCGCTTCGGCAAGCCCTAGGATGCTCAGAAGCTCAATGTTCAGGGCTTGCCATTTGTTTCAACCCTTTCTTATTAATTTCTTTTTACTTTTAACAAAATCAATTCAGTCTTTTTATATTTTTAATTAAATTTGATTCGTTTTGTTATTTTTTTTATTCCTTTAATTGAATTTCATCAGTTTTGTTGAAAATTATGGTATGGTTTAGTTTTCCTTTTTTTTTCATTGCACTACACTTTTATCTCATAGTTAAAACAACACATTAATTATGTTGATGGATGATTAGATTGAATTGGATCTTTAACCATCGAGAAATTGAATAATAATTTTTTATAAATCCTTAATATTATTGATAAAGAAAATGAATATTTAGATTAATTAATTGACAAGAAACTAAGCCAAATCAATTCCAAAAATTGTTTGGAGATAGGAATCCCTCTTAAGGATTATAGAACTGAAGTTTTCAATTGGTATGAATCAATTTGGTATAAGGTCGTTGGGTATTTGGAAAATGCATTCAATGGATTCTATTTTTATGAGGGGATATTTATGAGAATTATTTATTTGAAAAAATTACATTAATCGATTAATGTAATGTTAAAACAAGCTTTTTGAGCTCTTCATTTTGGTGTTCATTTTTTGTTACAAGATGTTTAAATTGTTGAGAATGATTTGGATAATTGACTTGTAAAAATGTTGGAGAGTTCACATCAAAAATTTGTTAAAGTTTGGTTATAGAATGATTTGGATGAGTGTTAAGGAGTTGTCTTTAAATTATAAAAGAGATGTATTAATGTCCATGTAGTAATTTGTCCCATTTTGATTTCCATTTTTTGAATGTTGTAAAGAGTAGGTTATGAGGCATGGTTGAGCTATTTTTATTAAATTGGAGTTGCAAGCAATATTGGTTTAGTACTTTGCTAGTTTATTGTGTGAATTAATTAGATGTGGGTTGGGTTTAATATTTAGGGAAGGGGACATTGTTTTAAAATCTCTCTTTTCCACACTTTACCAAGTTGGATATTGCAATAGTTTGCCATTGTGTTTAACTTTGGTAAGATGTGAGTAAATTCCATTGATTCAAAGGTCTCATAAAAAATAGATTTAACAATTAAATGGTAAATGACCATCATTAAATCCTTGGCAGCATGATTAGTTTCATTTGTTTATTTATCATGAATTTTTATCATAAAATGAATTAATTATTATGAATTTTTATCATAAAATGAATTAATTATCATGAATTTTTATCATAAAATGAAAGTTTTAACTTGATTGTTTGATAATTTACATAATCCCAAACATATGAAGATTTTAAATTAATTATAATTCCCAAACATATAAAGTTTTTACATTTCCATTAAAAAAAATAGAATAACCTCCATTACACTTACCACCCATATACTATATAAATTAAATGAAAAATATTAAAATCTTATTGTTACCTTATGCTTAAAAAAATGTCATAAACTTTTTACATTTCCATTAAAAAAATAAAATAACCTCCATTACACTTACCACCCATATACTATATAAGTTAAATGAAAAATATTAAAATCTTTTTATTACCTTATGCTAAAAAAAATGTCTTTTATTATCTTTAAAAAATATTAAAATCTTATTATTACCTCATGCTAAAAAAATGTCTTTATTATCTTTGCTAGAGACATGGATATAGTTGAAATCAATTGAAACTTGACTTAAAAATGTGTTTATTTTAACCTAATATTTTGGTATTACAATCTTTAATATCATTATTTATTTTATCTCTCATTATGATGTTATTTATCATGATTTTTGATATCATTTTGTTTCGTTTTTCATTATGGTTTAATTTTCAATTATTAATGGTGTAAAAAGGTGTTTTCTATAATCCAAAATGCATGAAATGTGTCAAGTTTGTCATGAAAGGTGTTTTTCATAAAATTAGGCATATGTTAGCTTTAAATTTAAATTAGTTAGATTGTAAAATATTTATATAAATATACATTGAATTTGAATTTGAATTTTTATTTATGCATTCTTACATTTTAAATAAATATTTTCATAAATAGTTACAAGACACTTTTTTTGCTTTCCTTGTTGGTAAGATCACAAGAAAAAATTGCTTTTTTGTTTGGTATACAAATTCATGATGCAGTGGGCATTACTCAAGAAGTTTTACACTAGCTGGATTAAGCATCTTCTAGTTGTGATTGTAAAGGTTGACTTGTCAAAGGCTTATAATAGAGTCAATTGGTTATATCATAGGCTTGTTTTGTTATGAGTTGGCTTCCATCTCTAGTTAGTAGATTGGATTATGTTGTGTTAGAATTGTTTTTTTTAGTATTGATTAATGGTTCTACTTCACCTTTTTTTAGATTGGGAAGAGGTCTCAAATAGGGATGTCCATTGGCTTCCCTTATTTTTCTCATTGTGGTGGAAGGATTAGTTAGACTTACTTATCAATCTAGACATAATGGTTCATTCAAAGGGATCCATATTGGTGTTCATGTTTATATTTTTCACTTCTCTTTTGTTGATGACATCCATATATTTTCAAATGGTAGTAGGAGAAATATTATTGATTCAAGAATTTTTGGATCTATTTGTTGTAGCTATTGCAATGGTCTTAAATGTTAATAAATCCTCCATATCTCCTTTGAATATTAGCTAGGAGGAATTTGATTGGATTTGCACTCAGCTCAATTATGCCATGGTTGATGTAGAGGATGGTCTTTGTTAATTGGGTTTTGTTCTAAAATCTAATGCTTATCTAAAAAGGGACTAGGCTTGGTTGTTGGCAAAAGTTAAAAAAAGATTACATCTTTGGTGCAACAAGTGGCTTAGTAGAAGTGGGTGCCTTATTCTAGTCAAATTTCTCATAGAAGCCATTCTAGTATATTGGGTCTCCTTGGCATATGTCCCAAGTGGAATCTTAAGATTAGATAAGGAAGTTATGATTTAGCTTCATTTGGAAAGGTAGTAATGAAGGTGCCTCTTTTCATTGGGCAACATGGTCTTCTATTGCTTGGCCTAAGGCAATGGGAGGTTGGGGTATAAAGAATCTTCAATGCTTCTCAAAAGCATTGCTTGCCAAAGGTGCGTGGAGAATTTTAAAAGGGTGAAGGATTATGGGACCAATTGCCATTAATAAGTATATCTCCCCTTTATCAATGGAGGATTAGTTCAAATCCAAGGATAAGAACTATAGGAACATTTCCATTATGTGGAAGGCCATGTTACTAGCTTTTGATCTAATAGATGATTGGTTAGTGGCATATAGGAAATGGCAAGAAGGTAAGAATCATACATAATCCATGGATTGGAGGAGGTGGGCATCATAGACTCCCTATTCAGTTGGTAAAAGATTTGAGAGACTTGGGACACATTTTTTTGGAACAAATTAGTGACCTTATAAACTCCTTTTTCTCACAAGAATTGCTTAATGTAAACCAATTGGGTATTATTAGGGAGGATTACAGAAATGCCTTGAATTGTTATATAAAGCTCTAAAAGTATCACATATCAAGTTGATTGATAGGGAGGATGAACCTCTTTGGGCAAGAAACTCTATAGGTGGGACATACTCTCCTAGCATTTGCTACCTTGCTTTAAGAGCTGATCACGATCCACCACCTCAGTGTTGGTGGTGTTGATGTATATTTAACTTCAGAATGTATTTCACCCATGTATTTCATATATGTATTTTGTACTTCTATAGAGATGGTATTATTTCTCTATACGGAAGTTTTTGAATTCCTATAGAGATGTTATTATTCCTCTATATGGAAGTGTCGTCATTTATATTGTAAGTGTCGTAACTTATACTTGATGGGTTATTAGACCACCTTGTTGGGGTCGGCCCTGTATAAGTCATGTGGGTCGAAGGGTTATTAGACCACCCTATTGGGGGTCGGCCATGTGGGTCAAAGGGTTATTAGACCACCAAGTGTGGGGTCGGCTCGGATTAAGTTAACCATGGGTTAAGCTAGACATGTAGGCCCCATTAGTTTATTGGGCAGGACAGGACAAGTATAAATAGAGATCGAGAGATCTCTATTTGATCATTCATTCACACACTTCTCTCATTCGAAAAGTGGCGCACTTGTGAGGAGGAGGCTCTGCTGCTAGGAGAAGACTATCTCTTGTATTTTGGTTGTATCATTGCTCTATCTATCTCTAAGGAAGTTATTGGGGTTTTTCACGTTTATGGTTTTCCCCAAGTAAACTCTGTGTCTCTTGTGTGTTTGCATTATTGTGTCCATGATTGATATGCTGTAGATTTGCTGTACATGTTGTTCTGTCAGTTAAGATCTTAGATTAGATTGAAGTAAATTTTGAAAATTTAACATGGTATCAGAGCTAGCCTGAAAGAAGGCATGATATGGCATGTATGACACTTGTTGCACTTATGATGCTAGGGCTTGATATAGCAAAAACCAGTCATTGTAGCACTTTCGCTATAAATCCATTTTGGCGAAGTTTTTGGACCTGAAACTTTTACAGCTCGAAGATCAGATCCCAATGTACCTTGTGTCCAAAGGACAACTTGTAATTCGTTGTACTTTGTGATTTATGATCTGTACAATATAGGGTTTTTGCCTCTTCCAGATCTCAGTCATAAACAGGTGACCTTGGAAAAAAGGTCATAACTTGGGCTAGGAAGCTCCAAATGAAATTTTGTAAAAAGTGATAGGTAGTACACAGATTGTACTATTTCAGGAAACGTTTTCAGAGGCTGAAGTTGAACCAGTGACACGTGGCACGTCGTACAATTTTTCTCTCCTGTTTTATCCCATAAACAGGTCACGTTGCGACACTTGGAATAAATCTCTCTTTGAGAATCCAATTGAGGTCAGACCTGTCGGGATGGAAAGACAACAGGTCGGGCTATCTCAAGAAAAATTTTCAGACTCTGTGGATCGAAAAGTTTGGAGTTACACCAGAAACAATTAGGTACATATTTCTGTCATAACAGAATTATTTTTGAGCACCTTCATTCATGGCTTCTGGAATTTAGGGTTTCGGAGAAAGTTAGAATTTTTGTAATCGGAGACTACGGCTGAATGCCACTCATCAAAATAGAAATTTAGAGACCAAGATCAGAATTTTTGGTTGGGCATAAGACCGGGCTTGATCAGACCCTAGTTCGGGACTTTGATTGGAAAAGTGGAAAATTAGGGCTTCTGCAAGAATGAGAATTTTTGAAATCTGTGACCACGGCTGGAAGCTCCTCAGAAAAATAGAAGCTTAGGGCTTTGGATCAAACCTTTTGATTGGGAAGATGAGTGGGCTTCATCAAACCCTAGTTCGGGGTCACGTCCAGTGAATCCGGAAGTTTCAAAGGCAAAATTGAGGAGTGAAACTTTGCAGTTTTCAAATTCTAAATATACTAGCTTGATCAACTCATCAAGGTGCATATTTCTATCCTTTCAGAAGTTTGAAATTCAAAGTTTGAATTTTGGGGTTTCTCTGACAAACCCTAATCCAGCTCCAGGTCCAGTTCTTGCAAATAAAGTGGATTGGGTTAATCCTAGAAGAAGATGGATTGGTTACATGGATAAGTGAAGAAGTTCTTGTCTTAGAGGGAGATGAGGCTACGGCCTTCCATAAGAAGATTACAAGCAATCTTGACAAGTATGGCTTATAGGTATGTTTCGAATTCTGTTCATGGTTAAGTTCATGATATGTTTTGTTTGTCTTCATATCATTACAGTACAATCTTGATTAATTACTAGACTTGTCGTATCACCTTAATAGAAGATATTAATTGATTAAGGTTTTGACACTTATGATTGTACTAATGCATTGTGATGTTGTATGAGGTTTATGTTGTTCGCTAACATAAAAGGTACATCAAGAAAGACAAATCATGTTCTACTTCAAGAACCTATGATCATGGTGACATGAAGACAAAGATTCATCCATTGCCATGGATCACATAGAAGATCTATTTATGAGGTATGTATAATTTGGTTCTACAATGGTTAACTTATGAGACATGCAGGTTACGAGCACAAGTCACTGAAGAGAACCAGAAGACATTATGCGGGTATGTTAGACATAACTAGTTGGCATGCTAATCTAGGTATGTTTTTCCTATATCAAGTTAGAATCCTACCTTGTGTTAGGATCTTATACTGTTGTGTTGTTGATAATGATTATTCATGAAGTCATAGGTTTGAATAGTCATGGTTGTATGCATATTATGTTTCTTACCATAATTGATGATATGACTAACTAGAAGAATCATGAAGGTATAGGTTTGAGTAATCACGGGTTTATGCATTGATGATTTAACTAATCAGAAGAGTCCTATGATAAAATAAGAATATGCATGAGTAAAAGAAGACTTCCTTGAAACCTTGAATACTAATGTTTATTATCTGTGAATGATCATGACTATACATGTTTAAGATTATTGTGATTTGATAGTATTAAGATTAAACTAATAAATGTGTGATTATGTATGAGACCTCAAGGATAACGCAATGATGATATTAATAAGCATGCATAGTGATTAAGGATGGATATAAGTTCAAGGACAGGTAATCTAGGAAGCAAAGATCAGGAGGGAGCACACTCCAGTTGTTCCTGCAAGAAAGAAAAGGAGCACACTTCAGTAGTTTCTGCAAGGATGCAGATATTCAGAGGGAGTTGACCACTTCTCACAATCCACATCAGAATGGAGTTGCAAATATTCAGAGGGAGTCCACCCAGCAACCAAACAAAGATAAGTATTTGAATTGTTCAATGATGTATATGCTTATGTTCCTAGAATTAGGTTGTGTATTATGCATATTAGAATAGTTGCATAGTATACTACTAATATACATGGGTAAGTGGCCTATGGCACTGTACAACATTCCATTGCTACTTATCTAGAATGAAACCTCTTTGCTGACATGTTAGGAGTTGTGCACACTCTTAACAATGTTCTGGTAGAGATTGGAAGGCATCTAGAAAGTTACGGAATATGGCTAAATGTTGTATTGAAGCATTGGCTAAGATAATTGCATGACTGTATGACATATTTCCTTATGTGTAAGAATTTGTTCTGAAAACTATGAGATGTTTTCTAATCATGCAATTTAACTTGTTGTGTAGGAAAGATCGTATACCATCACCTACAAAAGAAGGACTACAACATTTGTTCAGCAACAAAGTTATCTATTGAAAATATTGAAGTTCCCAGGATCTGGGAAGAATGCCATGATCGAGGAGTACCAGTCGATCATGAAGATGTTTGGGATGCAGTTCCAAGACCTGAAGGGGAGTCTATAGTGACTTCCAAGAGGATCTACAAGATCAAGCATGTTGCAGGTGGTAGCATAGAGACTTTTTCTCCTGTAGCTAGATACACTTCCATTAGATCCATACTTGCTCTGGCTGCAATGATGAAACGGAAGATACACTAGATGGATTTCAAGACAGCCTTCTTGAATGGTGTAGTTGAAGAAGAAGTGTATGTGGAGAAGCTACTTGGTTCTGAGACACATGACAGGGAGTCATATATGTGCAGAACTTGGTATGGTAGGATAGACAACTTTCTATCCAGTTTGGGCTTTACCAAGAGTAAAGCGGATTCCAACCTTTACTACAAGGTTGAGGAAGGCAATCCAGTGATACTACTATTGTATGTGGATGACCTGTTTATAACAGGTGAGGATAGATTGATTGCCGACATGCAGTGGAAGCTTGCTGCCGAGTTCAAGATGAAGAACTTGGGGATGATGCACTATTTGTTTTAGGCATGGAAGTGTGGTAGAGTGCAGATGGAATCTTCCTTGGACAAGGGAAGTATGCAGTAGATATCCTGAAGAGGTTCGGGATGATGTACTGCAAGGCTATGGCCACACCTATGGAATCGAACCTGAAGCTTCTGTGTGATGCTTCATCTGAGCCGGTTGATATCACTATGTATCGTCAGATGATTGGGTCCTTGATGCACCTGACGAACACGAGACCAGATATTTTCTTTGCGGTGAACACATTGAGCCAGTTCCTGACGGATCCGAGGAGTGTTCACCTGGTTGCTGTAAAGCATATTCTGAGGTACCTGAAGGGTACAATTGATTATGGGCTCAAGTATGATGCAAATCAAAAGTTTAACTTGCAGGGTTATGTTGATTCAGATTGGGTAGGTAGTGCTGCAGATAGGAAGAGCACTTATGGGTGCTGCTTCAATATGGGATTAGGTGTGATCTCTTGGTTTAGCAGGAAGCAGTACTGCGTAGCACTGAGTACAACCGAAGCAGATTATGTTGCGACGGATGAGCAGGTTGCAGATGTATTGACCAAACCATTTGCTAGAGTGCAGTTTGAGTACTTCAGAAAGAGGCTTGGTGCACTTCAGATCGAGGTTCATTCCAAAGGGAAGTGATGAGTCCGGAAGATGCAGATGCACATGAGCTTTTCTGACATGGTTGATGTGTTCTCCCATGGTCGTGATGTAATTGCTGAGCCATTCTCACATGGTGGTACATGTGTTATCCCATGGTGTAGATGTAAGGGCTGAAGCTATTTTTCACATGGTGGTAGATGTATTCTCCCATGGTGAAAAAGTAAGGGCTGGAGCCTTCCCCGAATGGTGGTAGATGTGTTCTCCCATGTCCGTGGTGTAAGTACTGGATGGTGTGCATCTGGGCTGTGCTTCATGGACGATGAGATGATCTGAAGAAGACGATTCTATGATGATCAGGAGGATCATGGATGATGAGCATCAGGACGATGCTCCAGTTACTGCTCTATATGTATATGTACGCATCATGTTTTATGCTGGATATGATCAGTAGGATCATTTGTATGTATTTTGTATATGCATCATGTTGGATGCTTAGACCATGTATATGTATATGTATCAGGTGGATACATTGTATGTATCAGGTATGATCAGGTGGATCATGTATTTGTATTTGTATCAGGTGGATACATTGTATGATCAAGTGGATCATGTATGATGATATGTATCAGGTAAATACTTGGTATGCATCAGGTAGATGCATTATATGATCAGGATGATCATGGATGACGAGCTTCAGGATGTTTCTCCAGATGACATGCAGCGGGATGTTGCAGTGATGATCAGGATGATCATGTATACATGAGGATGATGTATGGTGAGTATCAGGTTGATACTCTGTGGCCATGGATCAGGTTATGCAGATGAGCATATAATTTGGCCCTGGGAGATTTGCAGATAGTCTTTCGAGGTTTTGCCTATGGCATGTAATTTGGCCCTGGGATATCTGACAAATGCTCTTTCGAGGTTTTGCTCTGGGAGGACATATAATTTGGCCCTGGAAGATCTGCAGATAGTCTTGCAAGGTTTTTCATATGGCATATAATTTCGCCCTGGGATATCTGGTAGATGCTCTTTCGAGGTTTTGTCCTATGGCATATAATAGCGCCCTGGGAGATCCGATAGGTTGAGCTGTGTGCTCGTAATAAGTCCTGGGATGCTCTTGCAAGGTTTTGCCATGACCACATGTAATATCGCCCTGGGAGATCCGATAGGTTGGGATGTGTTCCCGTGATAAGTCTTGGGATGCTCTTGCAAGGTTTTGTGGTGACCACATATAATAGCGCCCTGGGAGATCCGATAGGTTGAGCTGTGTGCTCGTAATCAGTCCTGAGATTCTCTTTCGAGGTTTTGTGGTAGGGTCACATGTAATAGCTCCCTGGGAGATCCGATAGGTTGGGTTGTATGCCCGTAATAAGTCCTGGGATGCTCTTGCAAGGTTTTGTGACACACGTAATAAGTCTTGAGGATTCCACAGTATGGCCAGTGATGATGAAGACCTGCAGGTGGTGGGCCTACATCCAGAATGAAAAAGGACTGGCTCTGTAGAACTTCCTATGACGAGTAGATTCAAAGATTGATTGAGATAGCAGCAGTAGTGACGATGACAATGATTCTAGGATGATGATTCGCTGATGATGTTCCAGAGAAGAAGACTTGTGCTAGCAGATCTGTGTCGAGAAATACCTTCCTAGTTAAGAGGGAGTGTTGATGTATATGTAACTTCGGAATGTATTTCACCCATGTATTTCATATATGTATTTTGTTCTCCTATAGAGATGGTATTATTCCTCTATACGAAAGTGTTTGTATTCCTATAGAGATGTTATTATTCCTCTATACGGAGCTGTTGTCATTTATATTGTAAGTGTCGTAACTTATACTTGATGGGTTATTAGACCACCTTATTGGGGTCGGCCCTGTATAAGTCATGTGTGTCAAAGGGTTATTAGACCACCCTATTGGGGGTCGGCCATGTGGGTCAAAGGGTTATTAGACCACCAAGTGTGGGGTCGGCCTAGATTAAGTTAACCATGGGTTAAGCTAGACATGTAGGCCCCATTAGTTTATTGGGCAGGACAGGACAACTATAAATAGAGATCGGGAGATCTCTATTTGATCATTTATTCACACACTTCTCTCATTTGGAAAGTGACGCACTTGTGAGGAGGAGGCTCTGTTGCTAGGAGAAGACTATCTCTTGTATTCTGGTTGTATCATTGCTCTATCTATCTCTGAGGAAGTTATTGGGTTTTTTCACGTTTATGGTTTTCCCCAAGTAAACTCTGTGTCTCTTGTGTGCTTGCATTATCGTGTCCATGATTGATATGCTGTAGATTTGCTGTACATGTTGTTTTTTTAGTTAAGATCCTAGATCAGATTGAAGTAAATTCTGAAAATTTAACAGGTGGTACCCTATTACTGGAAATTAAGATGCCCCCTTGAAGTGCATGATTTTCTTTTGGCTTGACCTCAAATAGAATATTTGTTTGGGATATTTTGATGAAGAAATTTTGGGTGGGACTTGGGAGGTGCCCACTCTGCAAGTCTTGTAATGAAAGTATTGTGAAATTCTAGAACATAGCAGATCATAGAGTTGAGAATACTTCGTAGTGAAAATAATGAGTAGAAAAGATGAATTACAGTGAAAATTGCGGTGAAATGAGCAATAAAATTAATCATGCATTGGAACTCAGATAGAAATAGAAATATGTATTAGAATATAGATTGCACAACAATCAAAACACTAGGTTCTGATACATGTGACAATCCAACCTAGATCTAGATAGCAAAAGCAATCTCACTTAGAATTATTTGCACAAAGAGATAGCAAGAATAAAGAAGAAATATTTGAACACAACATTAGAGAAAAATCACTATAGTGGGAATATTTCCACTCTGATATTATTCATTAACATGAGTACAATATATAGATGCTCTCAAGAGACAAAATTGAGAGGCTTAGTGTCAAGTTGAGTAGCTCACAATAATGAGGCCTAGATTGGACCAATTCACCCATCAATGACATGATACCAAGTGTAACTCATAGATTGGGCCATTATGAGGTTCAATGAACATAGATGAACCATGAGGAGGTTAGGCTAGTCAAAATAGTGTGAAATGTACCATTATGAGAGTGCATGGGTGAGTAGTTGGCTAAGTGGTGGCCATTAATGCACAAGTTGACCAAATATTTAAGAGGGCGCACTCCATCTCCTTAAAACAGGGAAATGCCACAAATCCCACATAAATGCAAGGTAATGGGGCGCATTAACTCCCAAAATAAAGGAAATGAGTGGATAAGTGGAAAAACAAGGCTTCATGGATATATCACTAGTCTAAGTGGTCAAATGTGGACAAACTATGGTCCAAGACACTAGACTAGGCACTAAAAGACAAAGTAACACAAGGTAGAACAACATGAAGGTCCATGGCATATATATGATGGGAATATTGTTCTAACAATATGTGTTATGATCCATTAATCAATATAGTCAACATATATGTTACAATTTAGAGATTTCGATTATCCTAGGAGAATTCGAATCCATGTCAATCTAGCATAGGAATTGTCACCACTCGAGTGCTCCGGAAGTCCCAAACTCAACTCAACTCAACCAAAAATCAGTTAACTGAAGCTAATGTTATTTAACTAACCAAGGAGGTCGCAATTGTGAGTTTGTCATGCAAATCAATCAGAAAATGGTGCATTAGATCACAATCAGTGGTGATCAGAGCTCAAACCCCCAATTAGAGTCAAGAACTCAGGTGTATCTCACTTGGATTGAATTGAATAATTGAGTTAGTTCCTAAAATGTAGGGAACTAACTTTGGTGGTCCTAAAATCATGCATGCAGGGCGCATTAGGTGGCTAATGGGTCCTAGATGACATATGCACACCACTAGGGGGAAAATAACATAATCAACCATTAGGAAAATGTAAATAATGTTAAGTAGGACAAGGATGGAGTATTAATTATCCTAACACCCCCCCTTAATCCAAACTTGGACATCCTGGGACCTGGTTACTGAGACCAAATGTCACCCATACAATCAAATAAATGATAAAAAATAACTGTTCATGAAACTAAGGAAATGGGGAAAACATCATGGGAAAATACCCCCCCTAAAATATGAACAACAAGGAACTCAAGCAACTTTCACATGTGCAAAAACTTGGTAAAATTGTCTGCAGTCTGTTCCTCTGTAGGACAGTAATGTAGTGTGTTGGTCCTGATTTGCACTAGTTCCCTGATGTAGGGCATGTGAACCTCGGTCTTCCATCTTGGATCATGTCAAGTCTCTTTGAAGGATTGTATATCAGACCTCATCATCATGTAGCACCTCTCAGAGAGAAGGGGATCTGTATGACATAGTACAAGGTTTGAAACTTGATAATGAGATTTGGTTCTCTTATGGTCAGATGGATCCCCAACTACACTCCTAGTAGATTCAAGGAGTTTGTCAGCCCATTTTGGCCTTGGCCATGGATTGGGAGCAGGTGTTGGTTTTGTATCTAGATATGATTGATCTTCATTCTCAACATCAAGATATGATCCAACTTGGTCCTCATCATAAGAGACATCATCTTGATATTCATCGGGTGCAAATGGAGTAGGAAAATCATATCTACCTTGGTCTTCAACTGGATGTAGATCTTGCAATGGATCTTCATCGAAGCTGACACTTTTTTCAATGAATCATATTTTGGTTGCAATCTCCATCAACTTGTATGCTTTTTCATCTTATGCATATCCCAACAGAATGCATTCTCTACTTTGGGGTTGAAGATATTTTCTTTTGTTAGATGGGATTTTGGCCCATGGCGTGGATCCAAAAACCCTCAGGTGTGAGACATCTGGATTGTGTCCCTTTAGTGCTTTGAATGGAGTGGCCTCATTCAGTGACTTGTGGGGTACCCTGTTCTGAGTGTATGAAGCACAATTCACTGCTTCTTCCAAGAGAGATGGTGGAAGATTCCTTGCTTCAAGCATATAGGTTTCCATTTCTTTCAATGACCCATTCTTTCTCTCTGCTACACCATTTTGCTTTGGTGTGTATGGGACTGAATGCTACATTTGGATACCCTCAGAAGCACAAAACTGCTGCAACTCCTTCTTGATGTACTCCCATCCATTGTCAAATCTGAGTGCTTTGATCTTATTACCGACAATGTTCTCAACCAAGGCCTTGAAAAATTTGAAAGTCTCAAATACCTCAAACTTCTGCTTAAGAAAATAGATCCAACAGAATCTAGAGTAATCATATATGAAGGTCAGAAGGTATCTAGATCCATTCATAGAATCTATGGGAATCGGTCCTGAGATATCACTGTGTATCATATCAAGTGCAAAAGAATCTCTCCTTGCCTTCCCAACATCATACTTTCACTTTGGATGCTTCCATACCAAGAAACCTTTGTAGATCCCTTGAGAGAACTTGTCGGGCAATTTGATCTGCAATGTAGAGCAGGCTAGATCTAAACAATGCTAAGAAAAATCTAAAAACTAAGACAAGCTGAATACAAAGATGGAGGGTGAGGCTAGGAGAGCCTCACCTCTCAAACTAAGAAACACAATAAGAACTCAGATCTCTAACAACAGCTACTGACACAATAGAATGAGAAGAAAGAGACAAGCTTCGCACAAATAAGAATGATTGTATTATGAGGCAGGGTGCCTTTTTATAACAATTACAAAGAGAGAGCATAATAAATGCTATTCATTATTATAATAATATCTATTCTAATATTGTCGCTAATACATTAAACCTATCATATTGAAGCTAATATCCAAAATGGGGAGTGTGGGCCTCCCATACAGACCAATTCCTCACGGTTGAAGTGGAAAGCGTCCCTGCTTTCCTTCCTCCCGGTTGAAGTTTTAGAGCACTGTGGATGGATTTCAGACTGCCATGTCTGCTTAGAAGTTGTAGTGATGCTAGAACAAAAGGATTGTTGATGTTGCAAAGACTGGGAGGGTGGAGGCACTTGGCTGCCCAGTGAGTGCGGAGTGCGGCTCAGACTGAGAGGGTGGAGACACCTGGCTGCTCAGTGTGTTGTGCCGTGTGGTTGGGGAGGGTGGAGACACCTGGCTGCCCCAAAGCAAATGAAAACCCTTGTGAAACAGTGAAGAGGAACCTCTGGAGCGATATGGAAAGTGCTACAACACTCAAAACTGTGTGAAGTGCTGTTGAATGACGTTGAAGAGGCCATGTTGAAAATGGCTTGCTAGAGAATGCCAAATGAACTTCTGAATAATGCTGAAGATGCCATGTTGAAGATGGCTTGCTGGTGAATGCGAAATGAAATTCTGAAAAATGCCGAAGAGGCCATGTTGAAGATGGCTTGCTGGTGAAGGCGAAATAAACTTGGTTGGTTTCCTGTGTTGTCTGTGGACGTGGACGCGAGGCAGCATGAACAATTGTTCCGTTAAGATCCAGTGAGTTGAACGCAACACAGTGAAGCTGCTCATCTAACCCAGCTTGAGTGTGAATGGACAACGTGCAGGTTAATGGACACATCCACATCACTTCACGGTGCCTCCCATTCTTCAATGGGGCAAGGCAGGATAGAGTCCAGAACAGGCTTTAAGGAGAAAATGTGAACAACATGGATAGCAATGTGGTAAGGTAGCTTGCTGGACAAATGGGTGAGAGCAGTGAAATGCGTGGGAGTTGGAAAATGTGTGAGAGATCAACCATGCATGAAAATTGAAGGCAACGTGGAGGTAGAAGACAAGTTGAGAAGCAAACGTGCAACCCGAGTGTGATGGAGTGTGGAAGATGCAAGAGCGTGGAAGGTGAGGGGATACTGTGTGGCAGGTGGACAGTGTGATGGTGGCTGCGAAGGAGTAGATGAAGAATAACTGCAAAGTATGCTACTTGGGAGAATAAATGCTGAGAGCGTGAAAGATGCTGCTGAGAGCGTGCGTGCAAATGGCTGAACAAACTGCTTGAATTTACATGATTGACTTCGTAAAACCCTACAGACAAAACTATTTATTTGGAATACTCAGCCATGCCGTAGAATGGATTCAACCCCAGGACCAAATACACGTAGATTCTGCAAATCGAAACCAATTGTCTTGAGTTTCGCCAGGACGGCCACAATAATCATAAATTTCAGCCACAAATACCCAAACCTTACGTTGAAAGGGAAAGAGAAACTCGGAAACCAATATTGAGTGGGTCGACATAATTTTTATCAGGAAGGATCCGTAGGCAGCAATGATGGAGGCATTAGGGAGTTTTTGGCATGAAGGTTGGTGTGCAGGAATCTATGCGCAAGAGTATGGGGGTTAGGGAGCAGATGGAGCAGGCAGATGATGGAGCCGGTGTGAGTGTAGCAGCAGGCTGGGCGAGTGGAACAGCATGGATGGAGGCTGTAGATGGGGGCACAGAATGGCAGAGAGGCGTGCAGCAGTGTGAATGCTGTTGGGACAGCGCATGAGAGATGGGAAGCATGATGGTTGGAGTTGGGGATGCGTGGAAAGGAAGGTAATGAATGTGTGCAGAAAAAGGGAGCCGCGTGGGAGCTATGGGAGATGGTAGAAGTAACGTAAGTTTGAGAGTGAAGGAGTGAATGGAGGGAATAGAAACCGATGAATGGAGGCGAGGTAGGTCGAACGTGAAAGGCAGATAGCGTGGTCGTTGGGCTGAGTGAGGAGTGGAGAGGACGCGTGCAGGATTAGGGTTCGCAGGTGAGGACTGGATACAACGTGATGAAGGAGAGGATGGGGAGGGAATGAGAAGTTTATGGCATGCGCAGATGGGTAGGTGAGTTGGCAATGCTGAAAGGGGAAGGGTTGGAGCAGCGTGAGGGAGGCTGCACGGAGTGAAGGATGGTAGCACTGAAAGGGGAAGGGTTGGAGCAGCGTGAGGGGGGAAGGCTGTAGGTTGGGAAATGGGTAGTGAGAGTTTGGGAGAGCGTATGAATGATGGCAGCATGAAATGTGGAGGGAGTAGGTAGGCAGCCTTAAGGAAGGGAAGATGGAGGGCGTTGAATGCGCAGCAACGTTTCAGATGGGTATTGAGTGGTAGCGAATGGGCTGACTGGGACTCTTTAATGGCTGGGTCAGCTAATAGTGGAGAAAGGTAGTATGTGTAGTGATGGTGGAGAGCAATTAAGTGGGAGCTGGGGAAAAAAAATATGCGTGGAGGAAGTACAGTTCATAAGTAAGGGTGAAGTAAGCTAGAAGCAATAGTTAGGTTAATGTGAAGGTTTAGGGATGGGAGTGGAATGGAGGAGCTGGGCGTAGCAACCAGAGAGAGAAAATGGGATTCTAAAGAAATGCATCGAGAATGGCTCAAATCATGCCCACGAAATAAACCAGAGATACCAAAAGATACCTAAATCTAAGAAACCAACAAAAATAACTAAACCTAGATATTAAGAAAAATAGAACAAGAAGCTTTTTCTTTTCAAGAAAATGAGAATGATCAGGTAGAGGAGCGAACTGCTCTGATACCAATCGATCTGCAATGTAGAGCAGGCTAGATCTAAAAAATGCTAAGACAAATCTAAAAACTAAGACAAGCTGAATACAAAGATGGAGGGTGAGGCTAGGAGAGCCTCACCTCTCAAACTAAGAAACACAATAAGAACTCAGATCTCTAACAATAGCTACTAACACAATAGAATGAGAAGAAAGAGACAAACTTCGCACAAATAAGAATGATTGTATTATGAGGCAGGGTGCCTTTTTATAACAATTACAAAGAGAGAGCATAATAAATGCTATTCATTATTATAATAATATCTATTCTAATATTGTCGCTAATACATTAAACCTAGCATATTGAAACTAATATCCAAAATAAGGAGTGTGGGCCTCCCATACAGACCACAATTATTCAACCATGTCTTCCTTGTGCAACTGTTGCAAGTAATTGAAGTTTAGGTGTCTGAATCTTTCATGCCAGAGTCTGCTTGTCTCATTTGCATGAGTCAAGACAACACTTTGATATGAATATGGGAAAAAATGTGAGAACTCATATGCCCTTGATGAATGGTTTGAAACACCTTTAGCTATTAGCTTTCCATATGGGATCTTTGAAATATCAACTGTATCAGGTCCAAAAACAACTTTCTTCGGTGAACCAGTGTGTGTCATTTGGTAAAAAAACAACAAGTTTTTTGCCAAAGAAGGTACATACAAAACATTACTGAACTTTCCATGATCCAGTTGTATTGTGTCTTTCCCTTCGGTAGAGATATGAGAATTATCTCCCATGTGAATACTAAGACCATCAGTAATATCTAGAGAAGAAAAAGATTCTTTGGAGGAAACCATGTGGCTGGAGGCTCCAGAATCTATGAGGAAGGCTTGTGATTGTGAGAATCCAGCCTTCAGTGCATGGCATCTCTCATTATCATCTATCTCACTTCCAGAATCAATCTTCCTTGCGCCTTTTGGGAGGGAAATATTGTGCTATTCAAGGAGTTTGGTCATTTGATCTATCTTCTTCTTCATGCAAGAGCTCTTTGGATGGTTTTCTTTCTTGTAGTATGTACACTTGGTATTCTCAAATTTCTTTTGCTTATTCTTTTGGATCTCGAGGCCCCTTCTGATGGATTAGAATTCCGCTTCTGCTTGGATTCATATTGCTTATTTTCTTTCCCTTTCTGCTTCCCTTTAGCATTCACACTTTTTGACTCTCCAGCCATAAGAGCTTGATTTTTGGAGGCCTTCAAGGCGCCCATCAGGATACGTTTTTCTTGTTCTTGGATGAGATATTTAGTGAATGCATCTAAGGAGGGAATTTTTCAATTGGGGATTGATAATATCCCAGAATGGAAGGTAGAAACAAATATTGAAAATTCTGGACCAAGATTGCTTAGGATGGATAGCACCAACTGCTCATCCTTCTTTTCAATGCCACATTGTTTTCACTGCATAACCAAGTACTTGAAATTAGAAAAGAACTACTGTATGGTTTCGAAACTGCTGGGTTGAAGAGCAATTAATTCATTCTCCAGAATATGGCTTATGAGCTCATCTTTCTTGCCGAAGAGAGTATCAAGCTTCAACCAAACCTCTCTTGGGGTCTTCAATCCTTCAATGTGGAAGATAAAATATTTGGAAATATGAATACACATGAAACCAAACAGTACATCTAATTTGTTCAGGTACTTAGCCTTCTCAACAACTGCCTGAGGTTCGACCTCCTTTCCCATTGTGACCTTGTACAAAATTTTGTTGCACAACACCATCTGCATATCATCCCTCCAATAAAGATAATTGAAGGGTGTTAGGATCCTTGGAGACAAAGGAACATTCGAATTCTCCATGTGAAATTGTTGGAGCGAATACAAACTGAAACTGCTGCTATTGCAAACCTTCAAAATACTACAAAAAACTCTCAAATTTGGAGATAAAATTGTATTGAGCACCGCTTTAGGACAATAGACACTTTTATCTGGATCCTTCACACCTGGATAGACCTCAAAGGATTTCTCTAATGAATCCAATGCAATGGCACCAGGATTTGCTGTGGAAATCCAAAGGATTTTGGTGCACTGCTGAAAGCAATTGCTCAACCTACGTTCTCTGAGCTCTGATACCATGCGAAATTCTATAACACGGTAGATCATAGAGATGAGAATACCTCACAGTGAAAAGAATGAACAAAAAAGATGAATCACAGTGAAAATTGCAGTGAAATGAGCAGTAAAATTAATCATGCATTGGAACTCAGATAGAAACAAAAATATGTGTTATGCTCCATTAATAAGTATAGTCAACATATATGTTACATGGAGAGAATTCGATTATCCTAGGAGAATTCAAATCCATGTCAGTCTAGCATAGGAATTGTCACCACCAGAGTGCTCAGGAAGTCCCAAACTCAACTCAACTAAACCAAAACTCAATTAACTAAAGCTAATGTTAGTTAACTGACCAAGGAGGGCGCAATTGTGAGTTTGTCATGCAAATCAATAAAAAAAGGGTGCATTAGATCACGATCAATAGTGATCGGAGCTCAAACCCCCAATTAGAGTCAGGAATGCATGTGTAACTCAATTGGACTGAACTGAATCACTGAGTTAGCTCCTAAAATGTAGGGAACTGACTTTGGTGGTCCTAAAATCACGCATGCAGGGCACATTAGGTGGCTAATGGGTCCTAGATGACTTCTGCATACCACTAGGGCGAAAATAAGATCATCAACTACTAGGAAAAGGTAAATAATGCTAAGTAGGACAATGATGGAGTATTAATTATCCTAACAAGTATTGAAAATATTTTCATCCTTTGTAACTATTCCAAGCAAGTATGGGACTATTTGTCATATGTAAAGGGCATACAGTGTCATTAGGCAGGCATGACTATGGTATTGGATTTTGAACAATGGATCTCAAATTCTATCTCCAGGGGTTTCAAGGCCTTTCCAGTGATCATTACTTGATGCATATGGCTCTCCAAGAATCATGCCATTTTCGAGGACAAGTACATACCTCCCTTTATCTGTGCTTCCAAATGCCTTGCTATCTTTAACTTATTTCCACAAGAGAGTTCTACACATCCAATGAGAAGTATTATGATAGAATAGGTTGATCATGTTATTTCCCATGGATCTTATTTGATGGAGTTTCTCTTTTTTATCTTGTTGTGGGTGGTGCAGGTGGTTCTCTTAATTTATCTGATTCTCATCAGATCTCTTTTTGCAACATTATGGGCCCTTGTACCACCAACAAGGCTGAACTACTAGGCCTAAATCTCTCTCTTACTATTGCGATTGTCAAAGGGGTTCAACATGTACACATTAGAGGAAATTTGAGGTCTAAAATGGACCTCCTAAGGAAAATGATAAAATAATAGTTAAAATAATAAAATAATAAATATTACTTTTGGAAGAAGAAAGAAAAAAAACTACTTTTTTGTTCGTATTTTCAACATATCTCTTTGTGTTTTTATTCAAATTTCGAGCAGGAGCACTCGTTGGATGCGAAATTATATTATGCATCCAACAAGTACCCACACTGCATACTTTTGACGGACCCCACTTCCCAAAAAACAAGAAATACCTGAAAAAACGTGATGATATGAACCATGGGTAGATATGTTTTAAGAAGGATGGTTTCCTAAAAGGTAGAGTTTGGTTAGCGAAGTTCAAATATAGTGAAACATGGTCAATCATCGTTGACCATGTTTGGATATGGATAAATATTTTTTAGTATCGTTGATGCAATTTTGAACATAGTTGAATATGGTTGACTTTAGTTCATCATGCTTGACTTTAGTCCATCATGGTTGACTATGGTAATGGTTGAGTTTAGTGCATAATTCTTGAATGCAATTAAATATAATGGACTTTATTTATCCATGCTTGACTATGGTTGCTTCATGGTTGTCTTTCATTGACTTTGGATGCATAATGGTTTCTTATGATTGACTTTAGTTAGCCATGGTTGACTATGTTTAACCACGGTTGACTATGGTTTACTTTGGTTAAACATGTTTGACTCAGGATAACCAAGGTTGACTTTGTATAACTATGCTTGACTTTGGATTTCCATGGTTGACCTTGGTTACCCATGGCTAGAATATGGTTAACCATTGTTTTGGCATAGTTGACGTTAATCCATAGTTGAATTCAAACCAAGGTTGAATTTGAACCATGTTTGACTATTGTTTAGGAATTATTGACTTTAAACAAAGTTTGACTATAGTAAATTATGGTTGACTATTGTTTAGGCATGGTTGACTTTAGTTCATCATCGTTGTATTTGGTTGACCATGGTTTCATCATAGTTAACTATGGTTGATTTTGGTTTACCATGGTCGGACTATGTCTAACCATGCTTGATGATATCTTATCATTGACCACGATTAGCTTTGGTTAAATATGGAAAAATATGGTTGATGTTGGTTAAACAAGGTTGAATTTAGTGGATAATGGTTAAATTTGGTTAGTTATTGAAGACCATGTTAGACTATCATTAACCATGGTTGACATAGCTGGGAGGACCATGGCCAACCATTATTAGACCATGGTATACAGTGCTTGACCATTGTTGACCATGGTCGACGAAGAATGTGAAATTATGGTTGACTAATAAGTTGACCATATTTAACCATGGTTGACCAATTTTTAAGCATGGTTTAGTTTACTACATCATGGTTAACTATGGTAAACTTTGACTAACCACAGTTTACTATGGTTGACTATAGTTGCAACATAGTTGACTGTGGTTGACTATGTTTAACCAAAGTTGACCACATCTCATCATTGACCATGTTTGACTTTGATTAACCATTGATGAATATGTTAATACTGGTTAATCATGGTTGAATTTTGTTAATCATGATCAAATTATGATTGACCATTGATTGGGTATGGTTGGATTTTAAAAAATGGTTGACTTTATTACATGGTTGACATTAAACCAAGGTTGACCTTAAACCATGGTTAAACATTATTTAGGCATGATGGGATTTAAACTAAGTTTAACTATATTAAACCACAATTTACTATTTTTAAGGAATGGTTGACTTTAGTGCAACATGGTTGAAATTATTGAACCATGGTTGCTTATGGTTACATCGTGGTTGACTATGGTTGAATTTACTGAACCATGGTTGCTTATGGTTACATCGTGGTTGACTATGGTTGAATTTACTGAACCATGGTTGCTTATGGTTACATCATGGTTGAATATGGTTAACTTTGGTTAGCCAAGGTTAAATATGTTTAACCATGGTTGATGGCATCTCATCGTTAACCATGGTTGGTTATAACTGATGTTGGTTAAACATGGTTAAATTTAGTAAACCATGGTTGAATTTGGTTAGTTATGGAAGAAAATGTTAGACCATCATTGACCATGGTTCACATAACCAGGAGAACCATGGCCAACAATTGTTTATAGTGTTTGACCATGGTTAGACCATCACTATCTATGGTCGATAAATGGGTTATAATGATTATTGACTAAGTTTCACCATATTAAACCATGGTTGACCAATGTTTTGACACGATTTACTTTAGGAAAGCATCTTTACCTATGGTTGACTATGGTTGCATCATGGTAGACTGTGGATGAATTTCAACCATGGTTGACCATTGCTTATGCATGATTGAATTTAAAATATGTTTGACTATATCAAACCATGGTTGGACATTATTTAGGCATGGTTGAATTTATTGCATATGCTTGATTATGAGAATTGTTGACTTTATTGCATCATGCTTGACTACGATTAAAATTGATTGGATTAAGTTAACCTTGGTGGATTATGGTTGCTTCATGGTTGACTTAGGTTGAATATGGTTGCATCATGGTTGAATTAAGTTAATCGTGGTTGACTATGTTTAACCTTGGTTAACCACAACAATTGTTGAGTATGGTTAAATATGTTGAATTTGGCTGGCCATGGTTGACTTTGGTTAACCTTGGTTAAAATATGGTTGACCATTGTTTGGGCATGGTTGAATTCATAGCCCACTTTAAACCAAGTTTGACTTTGAACCATGGTCGATCATTATTTAGACATAGTTGACATTAACCTAAGGTTGACTATATTAAACCATGGTTGATGATTATTTAATCATGGTTGACTTTAGAGCATCATGGTTGTCATAATATTATTTAGTGAATCATGTGTTGGTTAAAATTAATGATAGTTAATTTACCTTGATTTAATTGTCAACCAGGGTGCATAAACTTTGAGCTGCTACACTGTATGTGCGGGCAAAGTAGTCTCAATGATCATTCTTCATGAAACTCTAGTCTACTTACTACAAAATGAAGCTAACACTAAATGATCAATGCCAAGGATCACTAGATCTGTTCTATAGAAAAGAAAACTAATTTACTGATTCCTATCTCACTGTTAAACTCAATATAGCCTACAATAGCCTACAGTAACCAACAAAGAATTATCAAATTGCAATGCGATGATTTTTAGGACAAAACAACCTGCTAGGAAAATAAATACAATCTTAAGCTACAACAGTTTTTAAAGCAATTAACAATCTCTACAGCAATCTCAAGCTATAGTAACTACAGTCTATTTTCAAAACAATCAACCTGTTAAGAAAAAGATTTATCAATCAAATGCATATGCTTAATCGACTTCCATTGACCTTGTTTCCTATCTAAACTACAAATCTAATACTTAAGTCCATACAAACATTTCCAAAACCGAAGTAAACTCATGACCTTGTGACTTTGAATTGTCAACACACACAGCCTACCAAAGGAGAGCTTGACTGTTTAGTGATATCCGAATATACTCTGTTTATGACTTGTGCATACAAATGCACACAAGAGAACACAAAAACTATTCAGATTCTGCTCATCAATAGATGTTAGAGCTGTGTAATAAACATTCACTGGTTTGGTTTACATATACATATTGTGAAACTAATTGTTGATTCGAGGAAACAATATTATAAACAAGGACTCCTTCCCAAGACTCATTCAAGTACAACTTCAGCTTTTATTCAATATTTCATTCAAAAAGAAATAAACCCTAGATGCTCTATGACTACGGTCTTCACCCTCTACTCAATATTACAAATGTTGTTCAAATCTTGCAAACTCGACAGTAAAAGAATGGGCTATTCATTAATTACTCTCATGCTGCAACAAAAAGGTTTTTAATAGCTAGAGTCGAGTTCATTGTCAATACTACGCCACACACTGGAAATCAAATGGAATATCTAAACCCATACCATTCCTTAATTTATTTTACAGTTCTATGAATAAGAAAAGTCTGAACCAATCCTGTAGCTATCACTATATCGCTATATGCTGGTAATGTGAAAAATGTACAACCCAATCTACTTGTAATCCTTCATTCTACAATAACCTAGATCAAATCCTCCACATTATTTATGCATTCCATATTCCAAACAACCATCCACACTGAAGACTAATGAGATCGAAATATAAAAACACTCCTATTAATTCATCGATTCAGTCCTATAGCCAAACTGAGTGCATGTAATAATCATTTATTTTTTTTGCAAACACAAGACTTATCATGAAGCACGAGCAAACACAACCATTACCATTCTGTTATGAAACAGTACTAAAGTATATAAGTTTTACCCTACTTACAGAAATACAAACCACGCATAAATACAGAGAATCGGTGTTGAAGGTGGGCCCTGCCCTCAACGCCTGCTAATTTAAATCACAGATCTTAAAAGAAAATAAACACTGATTATATTAAAAATAGAGTTTACAGTTTCTCTGAATACATCCTCCTCCCCCTGTCTCAGGGTTTCAAGAGTCATCTTTATACTGAATATACAGAGTGAGATCATCCTGGAAACAAGAATCGACATGGATAACAACCCCATAGATATCTTGGCATATTTGAGCCAAAAATGGGAGCTCAGATTCCCCAATATACACATACTGCTAAAGAGAAAACAACAACAGCTCCTCGATTGAAGATCATCCCTAAAATATCAGCTGAGCAATCCTCACAAGCATCTAAAAGATGAGATGAATCTAGGAAAAACGTCCTCATTGTAGATCGAATCCCCAAATCTTTGCATAAATCCTCCTTTGAACGCCGAGACAGGTATGGAGTCGGGTAGCAAAAGAACCCTACATAGAAAAGAAACAAACTTATTAATAACCTATCATTAAATGAAAACCCCCAATCATATGCATAAAACAAAGGCAAAGTCACAAACAAGCAATTAAAAATCACTTACCATATCTTAGCAGTGTTGACCTCCAAAAAGACATAATCAGATACAACAAAAACTGATTATTATTTGATTCCATTAAGACTTTAAGCTAGAAAACATTATACTGAGTAGTCAAAATAGAGGACCAACATCTCCCCCAGACTGAAGGTCTTGCATGTCCCTATGCAAGAGAATTTCAGATAGACAAAATTGGAACCTTCAAAGTAGATTATCAATCCTTGGATCCAACTCCAGAGGCTGAGGCTGAGGTATTAAACAGGACTTGAACCTAAGGAGGAAACGGGGCAGATTGTTGCTGTATGCTAACCAATTGTTCAAACTGTTTATCTTTCTTCTTTAACTGTTTTCGAAGACTGTGATTTGTCCCTTTAACCTCATCAACCAGAGTTTGTAAAGACACTATTCTAGCCTTTAAAATGGCATTTTCCTGCTTGATGATCCGATCCAACCTCACATACTCTTGCAGCTTCCTTTTCAATTTAAAATTCTTTTGCCTAAAATAATCAATCCCCTGTGCTGAAGCCTCCGACTTAGTAGATTTTGAGCCTGATTTGGAAAGTGATGCTCTGACAGATTTTAAACTTGACTTTGAAGGGGATGTTTTGGCAAATTTTAGACTTGATTTCGAAGGGGATGCTTTGGCAGATTTTAGACTTGACTTTGAAGGAGATACTGGCAGCAAAGGTTCACTGACAGGACTCGACATTGTAGAATAATGAGGAGAACTAGGATAAGCAGAGTTATCATGGGTAGAGGAAGCATCGGATGATGGCAATTCAACTTGGATAGGTTCTTTACCCTTAGATTCCTTTCTCCCCTCCTTAGCGTCCATGCTACGAGTAAATCGTCTATTGGGAAAAACAACCGAGTTTTCGTGCTCCTTATCTCCCCTAGACCGAGAGCTAACACACTGTCTCTTAGAGATTGGAGACCTCTTAGCATGTAATGGGGCAGGTTTCTTGCAACTATTAACAACTGGTTCCTGAGGGCAATCATTTTGAGGAACAAAATTGTTTGCAGAGGAAGCTTTCTCCACTAGATCAGGGATACAAGGCTCACCGGATTCATTCCTCAAGGATGACTGAAGATGAGGGTTAGAGAGTTCATATACAAACTGTTCCCATACCCGACTGTTGGTCAAAATTAATGTTACTTAATTAACCTCAATTTAATTATCAACCGGGCAATCGTAAACTTTGAGCTGCTACACTATATGTGCAGGCAAGATAGTTTTAAAACAACCCTAATCTTTCATAGAAATTCCACCTACAACAATGCTTCAAAAGAACAATCTACTGATAAATTAAACAAACCCTACAGCAATCCCTTAAACACTCAACAATCCACACTCAGCTACAGTGCTGATAATCTATTCTACAAATGAAAGAGCTTAATAAGTTTCACAATAACTATGATCTATTGACCTAAAAACTCCACTATAATCCTACAAGATCTAATGCTTCACTCCACTCTAATACTTCTAAAATTATTGCCAGAGTAACACCTGTGATTTCTTGACTTTAAATGGTCAACACACAGCCTATTATAATGAAGCTTGGCTGGTTATTGTTATTTAAATATACTCTGTTTTATTTATGCACACTAATGCACACAGGAAAGTACCAAGGCCATTCAAACAATACTCATTAATTAGTATTAGGCTGTGTGAGAAATATTTGCTAAGTCTGGTTTGCATATGCACACTGTGGAGCTGATGTTGCTTCAAGAAAGCAATATTATAAACTAGGGTTACTCTCCAAACTCAAGCAGCCTGATTTCTTCCTACTTAATCACTTGTTTAAAAGATTATTTAACAAAGCCCTATACGCTCTATAGATTCCAATCTTCAAACCCTCTACAAAATATTACAAGTGCTGTTCAATTTCAACAAGATACCCTACAGCTCTGCAAACTCGAAAGTGAAAAGGATGAGCTGTTCATCAACTATTCCCATGCCACGGCAAAAGGTTCTTCAACAGCTAGAGTCAATTTCATTAACCAAATTGCCAATACTATGCTTCATACTGGAAATCGAAGAAAATATTTAAACCCACACCATTCCTTAATTTATTTTACAGTACTGTGAACAAACAGAGTTTAACCTAATCCTGCAGCTATCACTATATCACTATATGCTGGCAATAAAAACAATGTGAAAACTCAGTCTACCTGTAACCCTTCACAAAGCAAAACTTGAATCAAATCATCACACAATTTATAAAGACAATAACCCTAAAAAATAATCATGGCCATTAATATACAATCCAAGCTGAAAACCAGAAAGGGGCGTTAAATACAAACTATTCCTGAATTTACTCAGCAAGCTAATTCAATTACAAATGACTAAGAATTTGCAGATATGCATATGAGTAAAACATCAACATTCTATCAAACAATATCAAGGCAGAGAGACATTAACCTGTGATTACAAAACACACAATACAAAATACCAAGGTTGGTGCTGAAGGGGGCCCTCCCTCAACGCCTTCCAGCTCTAAATCGAAACCTTAAAGGGAACAAACGCTGGTTGTATTAATAAAATGGAGTATTACAATCTTCTCTCAGCATCCCCTCTTAGGGTTTCAAAAATCCCTTTTATACTAAAGATACAGACTAGAATCAATCGTGAGACAGAGATTGATCCTCAAACAACTTCTACAGTTAACTCGGCACACCTGAGCCAAATATGGGAGCTCGAATCCCTTCAAATCTATACAATACTAAAACAAGAAAGCAACAGCTTCTTAATCAACGACCATCCCCAAAACAGCACCCGGAAAGTCTGCGTAGGCATTTTGGAAGGCGATGAAAGCTCAGGGTACGCCCAAAGTGTGGATCGAAGCCCCCAAATCTGCTGGTGCAGCCATCGTGAACCTGTTCTAGAGCGCCGAAAACCCTGCACAAAGAAATAACGAGCCATCAGGTTACCGGATATATATATGTGGAGATTTAAAAAAACAATTTATGCATAAAACGATATAAAGCAAGAAATAAACAACCAAAAGTCACTTACCAAACCTTTGTCCACGTTGGTCTTCATAAAAACATATCCATACTCAAATAAACATTAATACAACTAACTTATCATATGGTTTTATAAGTGTTATGCTACAAAGTAATGTGTTGGACAACTCATAATAGGAGACCAACATCTCCCCCAACCCAAAGATCTTGCATGTCCCTATGCAAGAAAACCTCATACAACACGAATTGAAACTCGAAGTAAAGTCTGATAGAATTAAAGTCTGATTTTGCAGACTTTACTCATCATTCCCGCATTTAGCAGGTCAGATATGCTGATGAACATCGGTGGTGATCAACAATCAAGTGTTCCAGGAGCAAAACTTGCTAGCAGAAGGACTTAATCCAAAACAAATCATGAGAAAAATACATAAAGCTGATGGCACAAAGCTGAGAAACTCAGCATCTAAAATAGAAGAAAGTAGCCCTGATTAATGGCCTTGCCATCCAAAAACTCAAAAAAGTAACCATGGCCCAAATCCAAATTCAGGGCCTTCTTGGAAAGTCCAGCTACTAGAGAATTATGCTCCCGGAAAACGTGGTTGAAAATCACCTGAGGAGCCATGTGGATCAAATATCTTATATCTTTGCACCAAGGCATCCAAAAATAACATCAAATGCCAACAGTCGATTGAGTCATGAAATAACTATCAAGGAGTCTCCATAAATTAGCTGAATTGGAACAGCTAACCTCATCACACTTAAAAACCCCAATTGCAATAAAACAAGGTTATGATTTTTATTACAGGCTGCCAATCAATAATAAAGGATGAAATATTGTCCAGATTAACAACATAAAAGAAAAACTGTGATATATCAATTAAATGAATGCCAAAATTATCATGATAGTTTATAGCTCATCAATTTTTTATAGTAATGGAAAAAACATTTAATTATAACCATAAACCTCAATATATAGCAATTAAGACTTGCCCAATCATGCCATGTGCATTACCTTCATCAGCATTTCTTACCTTTGCCATGTCAATTTGCAAAAATTTCTATTCCGGTACTTCATCCAGCATTTAATCCAGTACTTCAGCCAATGTAAAATACAGCAGTGCTTTCATATTGATAAAAATAAACAGAAATTACCAACATAGTAGTAATTGCCGACATTTTGAGCAGCAGCTGTTCTATTCAAGCAAATGCACTCACACAGTGATGTTAAACCATTAACTTTCAAAATATGCAACACTCAATGAGTTAATAAACAAATAAACTGGATTGAAATTTGTTTACCAAAACAGTTCATAGCATAACTACTTCATTTCCAACTTACTGCTACTCCTAATCACACAAGAACCAAACTATGTCATGAAATCAATTTCTATTAAAAATACAAAACAAACCAATCGAAATGCAAACTTCAATCAATCACCCTTACTCCTATGTGGCTATAATGCTCAAACAATCATAAATGCAAACTTTATTCTTGCCATTCATACAGAACTATTTCCACCAAGACATAGGCCACAGGACAAAAGGAATGCTAACAGAAGCTAATGGAATAGTAGTCCTCTTTGACCCAGCTTCACACAGGATAGTTTGAGTAGTGCCAAAAACTGTACTCAAATCCTCAGCTATGTTCAGAACTTAGAAAATATCAGGCATAAACTTTCTTTTTTACAAGAATCAGGTAACCCAAAATGCAGAACAGCTAGAGATGATTATCAATTGGCTATCAATTAACTTTTTCAAGTAGTTTATTAAATTTTATTTAACCACCCTTATGACCTCTCTTTTACCTTTACATAGGTACATCGTTCATACAGACAAGTGTAGATGAGGCTGTTAAAAGAAGATATTAGAGTCAGAACCCACTACCAGCAAGCCCGTTCAGTACTCCGGTGGGGTAACTGTAACATCTTAAGAAGCTTCTTCCCCAGGCAGATGCCCCATTGCCAACAGGCCTGTTCAGCACCTTGATGGGTTTGCCTGTTCATAACACAGGTCGGTACCCGCTGCCAGCGGACCTGTTCAGTATCCCGGCAGGTTAACCTCTTACACCCTTTTTCTATCAGAGGCTCTTGTCCCAATTTCACCTTAAAGATAAAATTTATGATTTGCTCAAGCATAGATGAGTGGGGGAGCTGCTATGAAAACCATCTAGGAGTGGGATGGTACCAGAATTGGAAGAGTATTCTTTGTATATGCCTGTAAAGATTTTCCCATATGAACAACTAACCTTTGCAACTGTAGAAAGTGAAAGTCATAAAGTGGCTAAAGACAATGTATATATATGTGTGTTTAGTATTATAACAGCCAAGAGATAATAACCCCCAAACTGCCCGGTCCTGGATACCTTTTTTAACATGATGCCTGTCTTAAAAATAATTTCATGCCCATAGCTGTTACTAACAACAATTCCCTCTCTCTATCTAGTGTGAAACCAGGTCAAATGGTCCTAGCAACCCATAAGTTCATAAGCAGAAAATATTTGGGAAGCTTAAAGCATTAATGTAGGCAATGCCTGGTGGGAAAATACTCATATGAATAGCCAGAACAGTTCTGAAAAATCTGACAGCACACATACATTGACCTAATACAGACATTCTAATTATCAGTACAGCCCAGAAATTTTCCAAATTAACACAGTCCTCTTGCAAAAACAATCAATGGTTGAAAAATAAAAAAAAAATAACAAAAGACTTCCCTGTTGTTTTTTTTTCTAAAACATCCTGAGCCTAAAAAATATCTGCATTCTCCTAAAAGAACCCTACTAAAACAAATTCCTGTACATATATACAAAAATAGTTTCATTGAACGTTACTGTGAAGAAGTGGGAGATGAAGTCATTCCTCCACCTACCAGCTCTAGCTCAGATTGCTGACTCATGGTATGGATGAACTCTTGCTTAGAAATGGGTTTGTGATATACCTTTAACCGATGCCCATTCACCACAAAAGTAGTCTGTTCATCATCAATTGTCTTTATTTTGACAAAACCATTATAAACAACAGTCACAATTTCATATGGCCCCATCCATCTAGTGGTAAGCTTACCTTTGAAATGTTTGAACCTTGAGTCAAACAACAGAGCCCAATCACCTTCTTCAAAAGTCTTCTTCTTCAAAAATTTATCATGCCACTTAGTCCGCTGATTCTGTATCAACACAGTTCATTGGACAACATCTTGTCTGATTTCATCAAGCTCATTTAATTGCATCAGCCTCTGCTCCTGGGCTTCATCTAAATTCAAGCTCAATTGTGCAGCAGTACGAAAAGTTTTCACCTGAAATTCTATAGGAAGCAGAACCTGTTTCCCATAAACAAGCTGATATGGGGTATACCCTGTGGTATTTCTCCACGTAGTTTTGTAAGCCCACAATGCCTCGGGTAGCCTGTCTGCCCAGTCCTTGTGATGTAGCTGCACAGTCTTAGTTAAAATGGATTCTAACACTTTATTGGTGGATTCCACTTGACCATTTGCTTGGGGGTGGTAAGGAGAAGATTTATAGTGCTTAATTCCATATTGTTCTGTAAGTGCTTTCATTGATTTAGAGACAAACTGTGCTCCATTGTCAGTCACAATTTCACGAGGAATGCCAAAGCGAGTAAAAATCTCTTCGTAAATAAATTCAATGACTGATTGCTCAGTGGCCCTCAATAGAGATTTTGCCTCAACCCACTTAGTCACATAGTCAGTGCAAACTAAAATATATCTCTTTTTCCTTGACATTGGTGAGATTGGCCCAACAAAATCCAATCCCCATTTTTCAAAGGGTTCAATTTGTACCTGGGCTTGTAAAGGCATTTGATCAGCAGCAGTGGGTCTCCCCATTCTTTGACAGCTGTCACAACCCTGTACATACTTTTCAGCATCTTTAAAAAGGGTAGGCCAGTAATACCCTTGATGTAACTGTTGATGTATATGTAACTTCAGAATGTATTTCACATATATGTATATTGTATTCCTATAGAGATGGTATTATTCCTCTATAAGGAAGTGTCGTCATTTATATTGTAAGTGTCGTAACTTATACTTGAATGGTTATTAGACCACCTTGTTTGGGGTCGGCCCTGTATAAGTCATGTGGGTCAAAGGGTTATTAAACCACCCTATTGGGGGTCGGCCATGTGGGTCAAAGGGTTATTAGACCACCCTATTGGGGGTCGGCCCAGTCAGCATTATGTTATGTGGTTAAGTTCGAGCCTACATGAGTTAGGTAAAAAGGCAAGTCAAGTCAAGTATAAATAGAGTGTGGGAGGCACTCTATTTTCTCACTCACTTCTCACACATGCACTCAAGGAGGAGTGGCGCACTTATGGAGGAGGAGGATCTGCTGCTAGGTTATGTCTATCTCTCTTGGTTGGTTGTATCATTGCTCTATCTATCTCTGAGGAAGTTATTGGGGTTTTTCACCTTTATGGTTTTCCCCAAGTAAATCTTTGTGTCTCTTGTGTGCTTGCATTATTGTCTCCATGATTGATATGCTGTAGATATGCTGTACATGTTGTTCTCTCAGTTAAGA
Organism: Larix kaempferi; assembly: GCA_027924585.1. Classification (NCBI taxonomy): domain Eukaryota; kingdom Viridiplantae; phylum Streptophyta; class Pinopsida; order Pinales; family Pinaceae; genus Larix; species Larix kaempferi. The sequence continues at coordinate 788,282 of BSBM01001255.1, forward strand.
TCCTATATCATATTGAAGTAAATTCAGAAAATTTAACATGGTATCAGAGCTAGCCTGAAAGAAGGCATGATATGGCATGTATGACACTTGTTGCACTTACGATGCTAGGGCTTGATATAGCAAAAACCAGTCATCGTAGAAATTTCGCTATAAATCCATTTTAGAGAAGTTTTCGGATCTGAAATTGTTACAGGACGAAGATTAAATCTCCAGGTACCTTGTGTCCAAAGGACAACCTCTAATTCGTTGTACTTTGTGATTTATGATCTGTACAATATAGGGTTTCTGCCTCTTCCAGATCTGAGTCAAAATCAGGTGACCTTGGGAGAAAGGTCATATCTTGGGCTAGGAAGCTCCAAATAAAATTTCATAAAAAGGGACAGCTAGTACACAGTCTGTACTATCTCATAAAACTTTTTCAGAGGCCGAAGTTGAACCAGTGACACGTGGCACGCCGTACAAGTTCGCTCTCCTGTATTATCCCATAAACAGGTCACGTTGCGACACTTGGCATAACTCTCTCTCAGAGAGTCCAATTGAGGTCATACCTATCAGGATGGAAAGATAACCGGCCAAGATATCGCAGGAAATGTTTTCAGAGGCCGAAGTTCAAATAGTGACACGTGGCACGCCGTACAAGTTCGCTCTCCTGAATTATCCCAAAACAGGTCACGTTGCGACATTTGGAATAACTCTCTCTCAGAGAATCCAATTGAGGTCAGACCTGTCAGGATGGAAAGATAACAAGTCAGGCTATCTCAAGAAACGTTTTCAGACCCTGTGGATCAAAAAGTTCAGAGTTACACCAGAAACAATCAGGTACATATTTATGTCAAAACAGAATTATTTTTGAGTACCTTCATTCATGGCTTCCGGAATTTAGGGCTTTGGAGAAAGTTGAAATTTTTGTAATCGGAGACCACGGCTGGATGCTACTCATCAAAATAGAAATTTAGAGACCAAGATCAGAATTTTTGGTTGGGCAGAAGGCCGGGCTTGATTAGACCCTAGTTCGGGACTTTGATAAGAAAAGTGGAAAATTAGGGCTTCTGTAAAAATGGGAATTTTTGAAATCTGTGACCACGGCTGGAAGCTCCTCAGAAAAATAGAAGCTTAGAGATTTGGATCAAACATTTTGATTGGGAAGAAGAGTGGGCTTCATCAAACCCCAGTTCAGGGTCACGTCGAGTGAATCCAGAAGTTTCAAAAGCAAAATTGAGGAGTGAAACTTTGCAGTTTTCAAATTCTGAATATACCAACTTGATCAGCTCATCAAGGCACATATTTCTATCCTGTCAGAAGTTTGAAATTCAAAGTTTGAATTTTTGGGGTTTCTCTGACAAACCCATATCCAGCTCAAGGTCCATTTCTTGCAAATCAAGTGGATTGGGTTAATCCTAGAAGAAGATGGATTGATCATCTGCATGAGTGAAGAAGTTCCTGTTTCAGAGGGAGATGAGGCTAAGGCCTTATATAAGAAGATTACAAGCGATTTCGACAGGTATGACTCATCGAGGTATGTTTCGATATTTGTCCATGATTAAGTTTATGGTATGTTTGTCTTCATGTTATTACGGTTAGTACAATTTTGATTTTAGATTTGTCGTATCACCTTAACAAAATTATGAATGCATGATAGAAGATATTCATTGGTTAGGGTGTTGACACTTATGATTGTACTAATGCATTATGGTGTTGTATGAGGTTTATGTTGTCTATTAACATGAAAGGTACACCAAGAAAGACAAATCATGTTCTGGTCCAAGAACATATGATCATGATAACATGAGGACAAAGATTCATCCATTGTCATGGATCTCATAGAAGATCCATTTACGAGGTATGTATAACTTGGTTTTGTAATAGTTAACCTATGAGATATACAGGTTACTAGCACAAGTCATTGAAGAAGAACAAGAAGACATCATGTGAGTATGTTAGACATAAATAGCTAGCATGCTAATCCAGGTATGTTTTTCCTATATCAAGTTAGAATCCTACCTTGTGTTAGGATCTTATACTGTTGTTGATAATGATTATTCATGAAGTCATAGGTTTGAATAATCATGGTTGTATGCATGTTATGTTTCTTATGATTTGACTAACCTTAAGAATTCTACATAAACCTTGAATGCTAATGCTTATTATTTTCTGTTTGAAATGATCATGACTATACATGCTTGAGATTATTGTGTTTTAATAGTATACTAATGAATGTATGATTTTATATGAGATCACAAGGATAACACAATCATGATACTAATAAGCATGCATAGGAACCAAGGATGAATGTAAGTTCAAGGATAGGTAATCCAGGAAGCAAATATCAAGAGGGAGTACACTCCAGTGGTTTATGCAAGGATGCAGATATTCAGAGGGAGTTGACCATCTCTCTACATCCCACAACAGAAAGGTGTAGAAGAAGCTACTTCATATTAGGACTCCAGCAGCTCCTGCAAGGAAGCGAAGACTCAGAGGGAGTCCACCCAATGAACAAACAAAGATAAGTATTTGAATTGTCATTTCTTAAATAATACTATTCAATAATGTATATACTGATGTTCCTAGAATTAGGTTGTGTATTATGCATATTAGAATAATTGCATTGATGAACAGTATACTCCTAATATGCATGGGTAAGTGGCCTATGGCACTGTACAACATTCCATTGCTACTTATCTAGAATGAAACCTCTTTGCTGACATGTTGGGAGTTGTGCACACTCTTAACAATGTTCTGGTAGAGATTGGAAGGCATCTAGAAAGTTACGGAATATGGATAAATGTTGTATTGAAGCATTGGCTAAGATAATTGCATGACTGTATGGCATATTTCTTTATGTGTAAGAATTTGTTCTGAAAACTATGAGATGTTTTCTAATCATGCAATTTAACTTGTTGTGTAGGAAAGATCGTATGCCATCTCCTACAAAAGAAGAACTACAACATTTGTTCCAGCAACAAAGATATCTATTGAAGATATTGAAGATATTGAAGTTCCCAGGATCTGGGATGAAGAAATAGAATGCCATGATCCGTCAATCATGAAGAATGATGTTTGGGATGTAGTCCCAAGAACTGAAGGGAAGTTTGTTATGAATTCCATATGGAACTATCAGATCAAGCATGTTGCAGATGGCAGCATTAAGAAATATAAAAGTGATGAAATAGAAGATGCACCAGACGAATTTCAAGACAGCATGGTGTAGTCATATATATGTGCAGAACTTGGGGATGATGCACTATTTGTTTTTTTGGCATGGAGGTGTGGCAGAGTGCAGATGGAATCTTCCTTGGACAAGGGAAGTATGCAGTAGAGATCCTGAAGAGGTTCGGGATGATGGATTGCAAGGCCATGGCCACACCTATGGCATCGAATCTGAAGCTTCTATGTGATGCTTCATATGAGCTGGTTGATGTCTCTATGTATCGTCAGATGATTGGGTCATTGATGTACTTGATGAGCACGAGACCATACATTTGTTTTGCTGTGAACACATTGAGCCAGTTCTTGACGGATCCGAGGAGTGTTCACCCGGTTGCTGTAAAGCATGTTCTGAGGTACCTGAAGGGTACAGTAGATTATGGGCTCAAGTATGAGGTGAATCAAAAGTTTAACCTGCAGGGTTATGTTGATTCAGATTTGGCTGGCAGTGTTGCAGACAGGAAGAGCACATCTGAGTGTTGCTTCAATATGGGATCAGGTGTGATCTCTTGGTTTAGCAGGAAGCAGTCCTGCATAGCACTAAGTACAGCTGAGGCAGAGTATGTTGTAGCCTGTTCAGCTAGTTGTGAGGCAGTATGGCTACGGAAGCTACTGTCTGAGTTATTTGATCTCCCGTTGGAGGCTACTGGTATCTTCTGTGATAACCAGAGTTGTGTGAAGCTGTCCGAGAACCTAGTGTTTCATGACAGGTCGAAACACATAGAGATCAAATATCACTATATCAGGGATATGGTGCAGAGAGGAGCTGTGAAGCTTCTGTATGTTGCGACGGACGAGCAGATTGCAGATGTGCTGACGAAACCACTAGCCAGAGTGAAGTTCGAGTACTTCAGAGAGAGGCTTGGCGTTCTTCAGATTGAGGACACTTCGAGGAAAAGGTGATGGACACATTTGATGAAGCCATTCCAAGCATGTTGGAAGGAGGATCCTTCACATGGCTGTGGATGCAAGTGCTGGATGATGAGAATTAGGATGATGTTCTGGTTTCTGCTTGGATATGATCAGTTGGATCATTTTTATGTACGCATCATGTTGGATGCTGGATATGATCAGTTGGATCATGTGTATGTATTTTGTATATGCATCATGTTGGATGCTTGGACCATGTATCTGTATATGTATCAGGTGGATACATTGTATGATCAGATGGATCATGTATGGTGATATGTATCATGTATTTTTATCAGGTGGATACATTGTATGATCAGGAGGATAATGGATGATGATATGTATCAAGTAGATACTTGTTATGCATCAGGTAGATGCATTGATGATCAGGTAGATCATGCAGCAGGATGTTGCAGTGATGATCAGGATGATCATGGATGATGAGCTTTAGGATGTTGCTTCAGATGACATGCAGCAGGATGTTGCAGTGATGATCAGGATGATCATGGATGATGAGCTTCAGGATGTTGCTCCAGATGACATGTAGCAGGACGTTGCAGTGATGATGATCAGGATGATCATGAGTACATCAGGATGATGTATGTTGAGTATTAGGTTGATACTCTATGGTCGTGGATCAGGTTGTGCAGATGAGCATGTCTGGGAGATCCTATAGGTCGGAGTTGTGTACCCGTAACAGCCTGGGATGCTCTTTCGAGACATTGCTCTGGGAGGACATGTAATTTGTACCCTGGGAGATCCTTCAGGTCGAAGTTGTGTACCCGTAACATCCTGGGATGCTCTTGCGAGGTTTTGTCCTATGGCATGTAATTTGGTCCCTGGGAGATTTCAGGTCGGAGTTGTGTACCCGTAACATCCTGAGATGCTCTTTCGAGGTTTTGCCATGACCACATGTAATTTGTGCCCTGGGAGATTTCAGGTTGGAGTTGTGTACCCGTAACATCCTGAGATGCTCTTGCTAGGTTTTGCGGTGACCACATGTAATTTGTGCCTTGGGAGATCCTTCAGGTTGGATTTGTGTACCCGTAACATCCTGGGATGCTCTTTCAAGGTTTTGTGGTGGGTTCACATGTAATAGCACCCTGGGAGATCCTACAGGTCGGAGTTGTGTACCCGTAACATCCTGGGATTCTCTTTCGAGGTTTTGTGACGCATGTAATAAGTCCTGAGGATTCCACAGTATGGCCAGTGATGATGAAGACCTACAGGTGGTGGGCCTACATCTAGTATGAAAAAGGACTGGCTCTGTAGAACTTCCTATGACGAGTAGATTCAGAGATTGATTGAGATAGCAGTAGCAGTGACGATGATGATGACTCGATGATGATTATCCAGTGACGATGATCCAGAGAAGATGACTTGTGCTAGAAGAACTATGCTGAGAAATACCTTCCTAGTTAAGAGGGAGTGTTGATGTATATGTAACTTCAGAATGTATTTCACATATATGTATATTGTATTCCTATAGAGATGGTATTATTCCTCTATAAGGAAGTGTCGTCATTTATATTGTAAGTGTCGTAACTTATACTTGATGGGTTATTAGACCACCTTGTTTGGGGTCGGCCCTGTATAAGTCATGTGGGTGAAAGGGTTATTAGACCACCCTATTGGGGGTCGGCCATGTCAGCATTATGTTATGTGGTTAAGTTCGAGCCTACATGAGTTAGGTAAAAAGGTAAGTCAAGTCAAGTATAAATAGAGTGTGGGAGGCACTCTATTTTCTCACTCACTTCTCACACATGCACTCAAGGAGGAGTGGCGCACTTATGGAGGAGGAGGATCTGCTGCTAGGTTATGGCTATCTCTCTTGGTTGGTTGTATCATTGCTTTATCTATCTCTGAGGAAGTTATTGGGGTTTTTCACCTTTATGGTTTTCCCCAAGTAAATCTTTGTGTCTCTTGTGTGCTTGCATTATTGTCTCCATGATTGATATGCTGTAGATATGCTGTACATGTTGTTCTCTCAGTTAAGATCCTAGATCATATTGAAGTAAATTCAAAAAATTTAACAGTAACACCTTATATGCTGTCCGCTTATCTGAGAAATGGCCTCCACAAGGTCCATCATGGCAGGCTTGAAGGATGTCACACATCTCATCCTCCCTCACACACCTCCTAATAATCAGATATGGACCGGTTCGAAAGAGGTCATTACCTACCCATGAATAATTAACACTTTGCTGTATGATTTTTCGTTTTTCGTAGGATGACAGATGAGCAGGTAGTTTCCCTGTAACCAAATAATTGGCTATATCTGCAAACCAGGGTGTTTTAATAGAAACAGCAAATAAATGTTCATCAGGGAATGTATCATCTACAGGAACATTATCATCAGCATGAGTCAATCTGGAGAGGAAATCTGCAACCAGATTTTCCTTCCCTGGTTTGTCAACTATGGTAATGTTAAATTCCTGTAGCAAAAGTAACCATCTAGTAATTCTGCCACTAGTGATTGGTTTATTCATTAAAAATTTAATACCAGAATGATCGGTATGAACAAATACCTCATAACTTGTAATATAATGCCGGAATTTATTGATGGCATGAACCACTGCTAGAAACTCTTTTTCAGTTACTGTATAGTTCAGTTCTGCAGGTGTTAAATTTTTACTGATGAAATAAATAGCATAGGAGGACTGATTTTCTTTCTGTCCGAGCACTCCTCCCAAGGTAGTGTCTGAAGCATCAATTTGTATATGGAAAGGAAAAGACCAATTTGGCCCCCGCAGAACTGGTGTTGAAGACAATTCTGACTTTAATGTGTCAAAGGCTATCTGACAGTGTTGATCCCAATCGAAACCACTGTCTTTGGCCAACAATTTGAACAGTGGGGCTGCTATCTTTGTAAAATTAGCAATAAACCTACGATAGTACCCTGCGTGTCCCAGAAAACTTCTGACTTCTTTTTGTGTAGTTGGTGAAGATAGATTAGTAATGATTTCAATTTTTGCTGGGTCAACCTTAATACCTTCTGATGAAACGTGGTGCCCTAAAACAATACCCTCAGTTAACATCATCTTACACTTTTCATGGCTTAAAGCAAGATTTGTTTCTTGGCACCTAATTAAAACTTTCTCCAAATTATCCAAGGCTTCTTTGAAATCATTACCGTAGACTGTAAAATCATCCATATATATTTCCACACAGTCATGGACTAAATCAGCCAAAATACCTAACACTGCCCTCTGGAAAGTGGCAGGAGCGTTACACAGTCCAAATGGTAGCACCTTGTAAGCATAAGTTCCCCATGGGCAGGTAAAAGTGGTTTTTTCTTGATCCTCTGGGGCTATTCTTATCTGGTTATATCCACTGTATCCATCCAGAAAAGAAAAGTATTTCTTTCCTGACAATGTATCCAAAACCTGGTCTATGAAAGGAAGAGGGAAGTAGTCTCTGAGAGTTGCTTTATTTAACTCACGAAAATCAACACATATTCTCCACTTACCTCCCTTCTTCGGAACAATCACCAACGGAGATACCCATTTTCTATCAGAAATGGGATAGATGAAATCTGCATCCAACAATTTTTGTAATTCATCTTTCATAGTGTCTTTAAGCGCAGGATTCATTCTTCTCTGTGGTTGCCTTACTGGTCTAATATTTTCCTGTGTATAGATGTGATGAATGCATGTGTCAGGGTGAATGCCTTTCATGTCTGTATAAACCCAAGCAAATGCCCCAGACTGTGCCTTAAGTAAATTAACTACCTGAATTTGCTGGCTTTGAGACAGATTTGCATTAATAGACAAAGATCTTCCTGGACTAATCTCCATTGGTATAGTTGCAGCTCCAACCTTCTCATCTATGAATAAAACTACTGATGATGAGGTGGTTGAAGGGTAATAGTGTTCCTGAAAATCTTCTGTGAAAACATTGTCTAAGTCAGAGAAGGACCGAGGGAACTCAACACTAGTGGTGGCTGAAATAAATTGATCTAGGATATCATCCTCAGTCTGGTGTTCCAGCCCCCTAGTTTGACTGATGGACAGTAAGGGTTGTCCCACATCCTCATCCCCATAAGGATTTTCTAACCATAACATGTTTTCCGATACAGGCTGTGCTGGAGGATAAATAATTAGGTTTTGTAGAGAAGTGCCATTTGATATAGTTAAAATACCTTCTCTGCATCCTATAAAGGCATTGGCAGTGGCTAACCAGGGCCTGTCTAATATAACAGGATGTTCCCCCATTGGGTGTTTGGTTTGGAGTACCAAAAAATCCACTGGATACTCCCAAGAAGCTACTGTGACAGTAATGTCATCTAAGGCCCCCACAGTTTTGACTGTGCTCTTATCAGCCAACTCCAAAATAGTAGGAGTAGATCTGAGGAGATTATGCAACTGAAGTCTCTGCATGGTGGTCATAGACATGACATTAATGGCAACCCCCAGGTCAACTAGAGTGTTTCCTATTGGAATCTCATTGATGTAAATGGTCACCACTGGGTTCCCAGGATTTGCAAATTTTGGCGGTAAGGGACAGTCTGAAATATAATTGGACACCTGGCCTAAAACATTTATCTTGGGTGGGTCTTTCTATTTTCGACCAGGTTTCTTTAAGCACAGTTCTCTTACCAGTTTTGCATAAATAGGGACATCTCTAATAGCCTGAAGTAATGGAATCTTGATACAAACATTTCTCAACTCATTTTCCAAATCAAACTGTGGACGCACCGAAGATTTCTCCATTAATAACCTCTCTGGGTAATGGGGGTTGTTATTTACTTGTGGGTGAGAAGGTGATTGGAAATGAGTTCCTAGTGCTTGAGTGTTTTCTGAGGCAAACTGCACTCTTTCTTCCTCTGTAATCTCTTTTTCATCATTTTCTTCTCCAGTCTCTTCATGAATAATCACTGCTGGAGGGGTTTTATTTAATGTTTTCCCAGACCTTAATTGTATTTCCTGTAAAGGAGCTGAATGAATTATATAAGTTGGAGCCATTTGAATTTCAGCATTATGAAGAGGCTGGGGAGGTCTGTTATTAGGGTTTGGGATAGGTTGGGCTGGCAACAACGTGGGTCGAGGTGGATTTGGATTTTGATATTGTTGTGGAACTGGGGGTATAGGAGGAAGTGCAGGTGGTGTAAAGCCTGGTAATAGCTGCTGCATATTTGGTGGAATTGGACAGTAACTAGGAGGGGTTGTTGATTGTGTTCCTCCATAGGGTTGTCCTTGTGGTCCCCCATATGATTGTCCCCGCCAGCCTTGCTGCCATGGTTGAGTCTGGGTAGGTTGAGAGGGCCAATTCTGCCACATTTGTGGACTCCATGGCTGTTGAGATTGCTGCATGGGATAATAATATGCAGGGTTCGGAAAAACAGGCTCTGGGTACATGTTTTGAGGTCTAGGCTGCCAAGGCCTTCTTGATGCATCGATAGGTTCAGCATTAAGCTTGTAAAAAGCTTGCAGTTCTAGTAAAGAAGGGCAATTGTCAGTTGGGTGTTGAGCAGAGCAAAGAGCACAGACTGAAATGGTATTTAGAGGACACTCTTTCAAAGGGTGTCTTTTTCTGCACTTGGGGCAGAATATGTGTAATGCTGCTATGTCCTCCTCTTCTTGTCGTTTCTTTGTTTTCAATGCATCAAATTGGGAGCTTAAGGTGCCTAAAATGTCAGTTTTGAAATTTTCTAACAGGTTTCCCAATTCAACTTCCTGCTGTTCTAGAAATAAGGGAAGGACCTTCCCTTGTGCTTTTTCCTGCCTTGGCTCTACTCCTCGAATATTTTCTGCATGGTTCAGTAATCTCCTCAAAGGATTTATGAGATACATCACCTGAGGCCATCAAGTTGAGGATTTCCACATATTCATCCAGAGTCCCTTTTAGAAAAAGAGTTCTGACTGCATCCTCCTGTAAGGTATTATACTTAGACTTCTGTAATACAAAGCAGAATCGTTCTAGGAAGTCCTCAAGACTCTCTTCTTCATGCTGTTGCATTTTAAAGATATCATTTTGGGAGTCTCTAGGCCCACAGTAGTCTCGGTATTTTCTGAGGAAAGCACTCTTCATTTGTTCCCAAGTTCGGATGGTGGATTCCCCCAGGCTCATAAACCATCTAAGTGCAGAATCCTTAAGGGTGTCTGGAAATAGTTTTAACTTTTGAGCATCCTGTAGATAATTATAACTCCTACATAAGATGTCAAACTCAAATAGAAAGGTATCCGGATCTTCAGTACTTTTCCCATAGAAGGTAGGTAATGAAGATGCTGGGATATTTTTCATACTGACATCCCATGTAAGATCCAGAATGGGGAAGCTAAAAGTTGTTTCAGTTCGTCCCTCATGTTCTCCCTCTCCTTCCATCTGGTGTCCAGTTTCCTGATCACTCATGACAAGAGGGTTCCTAAACCAGTTGACATCTAATCCGTCTCTTCTTGGGGATAGTGTTAGGATATTTAGACACTTAGGAGTTAGTTAAGATCAACTTGTGTAATATATCCTTTAGGGATAGTGTGTTTCTTTAGTATGCATTAGTATGCATTTGTAAATACTTAATCCGACGGTCACGATATGTTTCCGACATAGAGTGATCCGACGGCTCAACTTCTCTTAGATCAAACCTAACCTTGATCCGTGGCTTAACACCCGATTGGTCCATGATCTCTATTTAAAGAGCATGGAGGGTCATTGTTTAGTTGATCGATTATGAGAAGCTCATTTGTAACTTTCTTTCTTTGCATAATAAATTGTCCCGTAGAAGCTATTTGGCCGGGGCCGTGGAGTGTTTCCCTCAAGAGGGTTTAAACCACGTCAAAACATCGGTGTGTTGATCTGTGATCTGTTTGTGTGAAGTGGTTGCTTTTGGTGTTCGGATCCTTTGGTAGTACCTTGTGTACCCGAACATGGTATCAGAGCTTTTATGAAGTGTCGCTTCCGGTTATGATCTAGATCTTGAATTGTTGTTGCCGAAACTCGAAAGGGTTTCTAGTTCTGGTATTTCTGTGCATTTCTGGGCTGTGGGAGGTGTTCCATTGCGTCCGGAGCGTCGTTTCCATTGGGAAATAGTTTTCGTTTGATCGAAAACGGTTCCCGGTTGCTCCAGAAACGCGTATTTCATCAGATCTGAAGGTATAATGTTACAGTGACGCATTTTTTTATTTCGTTTTTTGAAAAGAAAAAAATCTCATATTTCATTTTTTTTTACTGTTAGTTTTTTTTTGGTTCGGATTGTTGCTTTCCCATCTGCGTATGCTCTTTGCCGTGCACCTTGAGCGATCTCGGCAAATCAGAAACAGAAAGGGAAAGGGTTTTTCTCGGCTGCGTATGCTCTTTGCCGTGCACCTTGCGCGATCTCGGCAAATCAGAAACAGAGAGAAAACATCTACTTTCCGGGCAAGCTAACAAGATCTAACTCCACAAGTGTGGAAAAGTTTTTTTTGGTTCGATTTGTGCTCTGTTTTGCAGGAAAAAGGGCAAGTACGCAAACCGAGCAAGAAGAGTTAAAAAAAAAAAAAGCCCCCTTCCTCATTCCCATATTTTACATACATTTTAATCTAGCTCACTTGGTTCAAAGTTGCTTTATTCCTTAATAGGTATTGAGTTCAAGTCTTAGGAAGTTACTTTTAAAAAGAAAAGTGCATGCAATTTCTATTTTTAAGTTACTTTATTGTAAAAGTGCATCTCACTTAAATAATAAAAAAATAAAAATACAAGTGAGTCACTTAAGTTTTTTATTTATTGTTGCACTATTTAAAAGTAATATCATTGTAAAAGTGAAATCACTTATTTTACAAAAGTGGTTCACTTAAAGCAACTTTATTGTAAAGTGACTGTCAAAAGGTTTATCTTGGGAAGAGGGGGGTTCTTTTCTTTTGCTGGACATTCTCTAGCTGCCACGTCACTATTGGGGACATCTTCAACAGTTTCTTTGTTCAAGCATAACTTCATCATACAGAGTCAGTTTTCAGTGCCGTTTTTTTTTTAAAACCGCCTATTTTTTCGATCTCTTCACATCCAGACTATTGGTTTCTGCTTTTACAGCCATTAATTTACAAATATGGCCTCCCATTGTGATATTCTACTTAACAGTTCCAACTATTTCTCATGGAAATCTCGTATGGAGGATGTTCTACGAAGTAGGGGACTTTTCAGAATTACCACAGAGAAAGAAAAAGAACCCACTGATGATGATAAGAAAATAAAATGGGCAAATAGATGTGATGAAGCTCGTGGATTGATTGGGATGTCAATCTCTACTGATTTGCGATTCCACATATCTGGAATTGATGAACCTAATACTGCTTGGGACAAGTTGGAAACTGTGTTTGGTAAACACAATGAAATTCGAGGCCATCAACTCGAAAATGAGTTGATTTCTTTAAATCCAAGTGACTTTTCATGCATTCAAGATTATTTATCTAAGTACAAAACTCTTAAACTCTTATGTGCAGAATGTAAGATTGAGAGGGAAGACAAACAGTGCACTTATCATATTCTTTCCAAACTTGGACCTGCATATTCTGTTTTTGTATCTACATTTTACTCCATGAAAGCATCCTTGAATGCAGCTAGCTATCAAGAGCCTAGTCTTGAATCCTTTTGTGATTCCCTGATTAGAGAACAAGATAAACTCATTCATCTTGGAATAATCAACAATGCAGATACACCTGGGAAAGCCTTATTGTCCCAACAGAAAGAAAAGTCCAAGCCTACCAAGAAACAAAATTTTCGCAATAATAAGTCAAACAAGGGTCCAAAACCCTCTCAGTCAACTCCTTCTTTAAAAAATGACAAAGGATCCAAGACAAAAGGCAAGAAGACTGAGCGTCATTGCAACTATTGCGGGAAAGATAATCATGATGAATCTAAGTGTTTCAAGAAGATGGCAGCCTTGGAAGCAGCAATGAAGAAGCACCGCATCAGCCTAGATTCGCCTTCAGAATCTACCTCTCATGGACATGCACTTTGTGCTTTTGGTTATTCTTATAATGCATCTTCTTCTTCTACTTCAAATGAATGGCTCATTGATTCTGGAGCATCTTATCATATGGCTAAGGATCAAGCCATCTTTTCTACTATGCATGAATGTAACACCAAACAAATATTTGTTGGTGACGATAGATCTCTAAGTGTTGTAGGAGCTGGAACAGTTCCAGTAGATAATGGTCATTTTAGTGATGTACTATGTGTTCCAAGAATTTTCTGCAATTTGTTATCAGTCTATCAGATCACTCATTCTGGTGAAGGTAAAACTGTGACCTTTACACCTCACCAAGTTGTAATCAAGGATTTTAAAGATCCTCAATAGGTTCTAGCTACCGGAAGTGTTGATGATATTACCAGGTTGTACAAGTTTAACAACTTTGGGTCATCACCTTTCCCTTCAGTTTTTGTTGCTCATAGTGATAACTTGAGCAAACTTTGGCATGAGCAATTTGGTCACTTAAATTATCGCTCATTGCAACAACTATGTAAAGAAAATATGGTGATAGGTCTTCCGATGGTATCTTGCAGAGATGGTGTTTGCTCCGGTTGTGTACTCGAAAAACATCATCGGGACAGTTGTGACAAACGTGCCTCTTGGCACGCCTCGGTTCCCTTGGAGCTTGTGCATAGTGACTTGTGTGGTCCTCTTCCATCTGCTTCCTTTTCTGGTTTCAAATATTTCTTAACTTTCATTGATGATTACACCAGACGCACTTGGGTTTATTTCCTAAAACTTAAGAGCAAAGTATTTAACATGTTCTTGGCCTACAAGGCCCTTGTTGAAAAACAATCTGGTCATCAAATTATTAAGTTAAGATCTGACAATGGAGGAGAATATGTTAACAAACAGTTCACTACTTTCTGCATTGAACAAGGCATCCAACAACAGCACACTGTTCCATATACACCACAACAAAATGGTGTAGCTGAGCGGAAGAACCGCACTTTAAAAGAAATGGCTAATTGTATGATCCAATCTAAGGGACTAAGTCTTCAATTTTGGGCTGAAGCCATAAATTGTGCAAATTACATAGTTAATCGCACCCCCACAAAAGCATTACAAGGTATAACACCGGAAGAAGCATGGAGTAAAATTAAACCTGATGTAAGTCACTTTTGTGTGTTTGGTAGTGAAGCATGGGCTCACATTCCGGATGAAAAACGGAAAGCATTGCAGCCTAAAAGTGAAAAGTGCATATTTGTTGGATATTCTGAAGATGTAAAAGGTTATAGACTTCTTCAACCACATTCTCATGCTATAATCATTAGAAGAGATGTTAAATTTGATGAAAATATCTTGGCCTGCGAGCCTAACTCGGCGAGTGTGCCATCTTTGGCCTGCGAGCCTGATTCGGCGTTTGTGCCTTCTTCTTCTTCTTCCAACTTCCTTGACATGTTTCCAACTCCAGTTTTTGATGATGACAGTGAGGATGAAAATCCACCTCCGCCTGCTCATGTTCCTCCAGTTGCACCAACACAAGTGCTTCCTCGATGGGTCCGTTCAACATGTGAAGCAGCTGGTGATCTTGCCGGTGATCCTAGAGATCAACGTCGAACACGTTTTCAGTTTCAGCGAGCCTCTTCTCTTTTGGCTCAAGTTTATGAGAATCATGATCCAGAAACTTTTGCAGAAGCTTCAGGGAATCCAGATTGGGATGCAGCCATGGATGAAGAATATCGTTCCTTAATGGCGAACGATACTTGGGATCTTGTACCTCTTCCAAAAGGAAGAAAACTTGTCAGATGTAAATGGGTCTACAGAACTAAGTATGCATCAGATGGAAGTGTTGAAAGACTTAAGGCAAGGTTAGTTGCCAAAGGTTTTTCCCAAGTTGAAGGGATTGACTACAATGAAACCTTTGCTCCTGTCGCCAAAATGAACTCCATCCGCCTTGTTCTTTCCCTTGCAGCCTTACACAACTGGGAAGTCCATCAAATGGATGTCAAGTCTGCCTTCTTACATGGTGATTTATAGGAGGAAATTTACATGGAACAACCTCCTGGCTATGTTCAGAATAACTCTAGCCTTGTCTGCCGCCTTAAGAAATCCTTATATGGCCTTAAGCAAGCTCCTAGAGCTTGGTATGCCAAAATGGATAACTTTCTCTTTGACACTGGTTTTTCTAGATGCCATTCTGACCCCAATGTCTATACCAAGAAAGTAGGAAACCATATCATCATACTTGTTCTATATGTTGATGACCTTATTCTTACTGGTAGTGACCCTAAGCTTATAACCCATGTGAAATCCAGTCTTAAACAAACTTTTGAAATGTCATACTTAGGACATTTGCATTATTTTCTTGGTCTCCAAGTTCTGCAAACCAAAGAAGGAATCTTTCTTTCTCAGTCTAAGTATGCTTGTGACCTTCTTCGTCGCTTTCACATGGAAGATTGTACAACATCCCCTTCTCCCTTCCAGTCTGGAGTCAAACTTTCTGCCACTTGTACTTCACCTGAAGTAGATGCCACCTTGTATCGTCATCTTGTTGGTAGTCTTTTATACTTGACTCATTCCCGTCCTGACCTTCCTTTGCCGTTGGTCGAGTTTCCCGTTATATGCAGACACCTCATGAAAGTCACTGGAAAGCAGCTAAAAGAATACTTCGATATATTTGAGGTACAGTTCAGTTTGGGATTCATTACAGTACAGGGGGGAAACCTTTGTTGGTTGGTTGCACTAATTCAGATTGGGCCGGCGATCCTGATGATCGAAAGTCTACTGCAGGTTATGTTTTCAGTCTGGGATCTGGACCTATTACTTGGGCTTGTAAGAAACAACACGCTCTTGCTCTTTCTTCAGTAGAGGTAGAATATCGAGCAGCAGTTAATGCTAGTCAGGAAGCTTTATGGCTTCGACAAATCCTTTCAGAGTTTGGATTCGAGTAGCAGCAGCCTACTTCACTTTGGTGCGACAATCAAAGTGCCATCAAGCTTGCCAAAGATCCAGTTCTACATCAACGCAGCAAACACATTGAGCTACATATGCACTTCATCAGAAATCTTGTTCATGATCGGGTTCTTGAAGTGCTCTTTTGCCCTACAGATGATCAAGTTGCAGACATCTTCACCAAGTCTCTTACAGAAGCGAAGTTTTCTAAACTTCGATCTATGTTAGGAGTTCAGGAACTTGTCATTAAGGGGGGATAGGCTCTAATGCCTCCTTCCTTCTCCTAATAGTGTCACTTTGTAAATCCTTCAATCCTATCCCAAGTTGTTCTTAAGGGGGGATGTTAGGATATTTAGACACTTAGGAGTTAGTTAAGATCAACTTGTGTAATATATCCGTTAGGGATAGTGTGTTTCTTTAGTATGCATTAGTATGCATTTGTAAATACTTAATCCGACGGTCACGATATGTTTCCGACATAGAGTGATCCAACGGCTCAACTTCTCTTAGATCAAACCTAACCTTGATCCGTGGCTTAACACCCGATTGGTCCATGATCTCTATTTAAAGAGCATGGAGGGTCATTGTTTAGTTGATCGATTATGAGAAGCTCATTTGTAACTTTCTTTCTTTGCATAATAAATTGTCCCGTAGAAGCTATTTGGCCGGGGCCGTGGAGTGTTTCCCTCAAGAGGGTTTAAACCACGTCAAAACATCGGTGTGTTGATCTGTGATCTGTTTGTGTGAAGTGGTTGCTCTTGGTGTTCGGTCCTTTGGTAGTACCTTGTGTACCCGAACAGATAGAATAAAATCCCAATGGTCTGGCCTAGGCCAAGTTTGAAAATTGAAAGGTAAATCTGTAGTAGATTCTACTTGAGAAACCACCGAATTCTGGTTATGTCCAAGAAGGAAGTTCACTTTTTCTATGTTCACTATGTCAACCAAATTGGGATCTTCCTTTGGAGGTGAAGCTTGTTGGATCTGTGGGATCTCTTCTGAATGTAACTGTTCACTGAGTATAACCTCAGTTCCTGCTGGTTTGGTCCCAAATTCTACTGAATTTTGAATGTTTTTGTTTTCAGTTTCGTTGCCGGTATCCCTATCCCTAGGGTTAGTAAAAGGGGGGGTTTTGTTGTTTCCAAAAAGATCGAAATGAACCTTAATGAATCTTCCCTTACTATCTCTAGGTCTCATCAAAACAATCTCTGAAAATAACAAGACTTTTAATCAAAATAAATTGAAATACCTGTGCCACAGTTGGGTTTGAAGGAACCTGTTATGAAATGCGCAAGTTTGCCTTACCAATCCTTCTCCTCCAATTTTCCACAACTAGTCACACCTAAGAACTGTTGTAAAATTAGATTTCTAGAATTAAACACACCTCACTTACAAAAGGATAAACACACTTGTATGAAAGTAAACTAAAAAATAAACACTTTTTACAGGAAAGATAAACACACTTCTTGTAGTAAAATAATTCAAACTTGCGAAGAAAAACAACCACACTTACCAGAAGGACACAACAAGAATTTGGGGCAACCCACTAAAGTGGCTACGGCAGGCTGTTACACCATGGGAATCCCATAGTGAATTTGTCTTTGCGTCTTAATGTTTCCCCTCCACCTTGTTGTGTACTGTAAAAGGATCCTATCTACCTGAACTTCTCAGTCAACCAAAAAATGGGCAAAATACCAGCTTACCTTGGAGCAACTCCCCGGCAACGGCGCCAAAATGTTGGTTAAAATTAATGATAGTTAATTTACCTTGATTTAATTGTCAACCAGGGTGCATAAACTTTGAGCTGCTACACTGTATGTGCGGGCAAAGTAGTCTCAATGCTCATTCTTCATGAAACTCTAGTCTACTTACTACAAAATGAAGCTAACACTAAATGATCAATGCCAAGGATCTCTAGATCTGTTCTATAGAAAAGAAAACTAATTTACTGATTCCTATCTCACTGTTAAACTCAATATAGCCTACAATAGCCGACAGTAACCAACAAAGAATTATCAAATTGCAATGCTATGATTTTTAGGACAAAACAACCTGCTAGGAAAATAAATACAATCTTAAGCTACAACAGTTTTTAAAGCAATTAACAATCTCTACATCAATATCAAGCTATAGTAACTACAGTCTATTTTCAAAACAATCAACCTGTTAAGAAAAATATTTATCAATCAAATGCATATGCTTAATCGACTTCCATTGATCTTGTTTCCTATCTAAACTACAAATCTAATACTTAAGTCCATACAAACATTTCCAAAACTGAAGTAAACTCATGACCTTATGACTTTGAATTGTCAACACACACAACTTACCAAAGGAGAGCTTGACTGTTTAGTGATATCCAAATATACTCTGTTTATGACTTGTGCATACAAATGCACACAAGAGAACACCAAAACTATTCAGATTCTGCTCATCAATAGATGTTAGAGCTGTGTAATAAACATTCACTGGTTTGGTTTACATATACATATTGTGAAACTAATTGTTGATTCGAGGAAACAATATTATAAACAAGGACTCCTTCCCAAGACTCATTCAAGTACAACTTCAGCTTTTATTCAATCTTTCATTCAAAAAGAAATAAACCCTAGATGCTCTATGACTACGGTCTTCACCCTCTACTCAATATTACAAATGTTGTTCAAATCTTGCAAACTCGACAGTAAAAGAATGGGCTATTCATTAATTACTCTCATGCTGCAACAAAAAGGTTTTTAATAGCTAGAGTTGAGTTCATTGTCAATACTACGCCACACATTGGAAATCAAATGGAATATCTAAACCCATACCATTCCTTAATTTATTTTATAGTTCTGTGAATAAGAAAAGTCCGAACCAATCCTGTAGCTATCACTATATCGCTATATGCTGGTAATGTGAAAAATGTACAACCCAATCTACTTGTAATCCTTCATTCTACAATAACCTAGATCAAATCCTCCACATTATTTATGCATTCCATATTCCAAACAACCATCCACACTGAAGACTAATGAGATCGAAATATAAAAACACTCCTATTAATTCATCGATTCAGTCCTATAGCCAAACTGAGTGCATGTAATAATCATTTGTTTTTTTTGCAAACACAAGCCTTATCATGAAGCACGAGCAAACACAACCATTACCATTCTGTTATGAAACAGTACTAAAGTATATAAGTTTTACCCTACTTACAGAAATACAAACCACGCATAAATACAGAGAATCGATGTTGAAGGTGGGCCTTTCCCTCAACGCCTGCTAATTTAAATCACAGCTCTTAAAAGAAAATAAACACTGATTATATTAAAAATAGAGTTTACAGTTTCTCTGAATACATCCTCCTCCCCCTGTCTCAGGGTTTCAAGAGTCATCTTTATACTGAATATACAGAGTGAGATCATCCTGGAAACAAGGATCGACATGGATAACAACCCCCTAGATATCTTGGCATATCTGAGCCAAAAATGGGAGCTCAGATTCCCCAATATACACATACTGCTAAAGAGAAAACAACAACAGCTCCTCGATCGAAGATCATCCCTAAAATAGCAGCTGAGCAATCCTCACAAGCATCTAAAAGATGAGATGAATCCAGGAAAAACGTCCTCATTGTAGATCGAATCCCCAAATCTCTGCATAAATCCTCCTTTGAACGCTGAGACAGGTATGGAGTCGGGTAGCAGAAGAACCCTACATATAAAAGAAACAAACTTATTAATAACCTATCATTAAATGAAAACCCCTAATCATATGCATAAAACAAAGGCAAAGTCACAAACAAGCAATTAAAAATCACTTACCATAGCTTAGCAGTGTTGACCTCCAAAAAGACATAATCAGATACAACAAAAACTGATTATTATTTGATTCCATTAAGACTTTAAGCTAGAAAACATTATACTGAGTAGTCAAAATAGAGGACCAACATCATGGTACTTGGCTATGGTTGCATTGTAGTTATTTGGTTGGCTTTGGTTAACCATGGTTGACGACATCTCATTGTCCAACCATGGTTGACTTTAGTCCAGAGTTGAATTTTAAACCAAGTTTGAGTTTGAACCATAGTTGGATATTGTTTAGGCGTTGTTGACTTTAAACAAAGTTTGGCAATACTAAACTATGGCAGACCATTGTTTAGGCTATCACGTCCCCATTTTGACCCCCTTTGCATTAAATCGTGAATGATGTAAATATTGTAACTTAATCATGGTGAGGATCTCAAGGCCAAGGCCCCACCACTGATTTAGCATTCTATGTACTGAAGTTAAAGAGATAGATGCCTATGGTTCTTGTGCTATAAGGGCACGATGTAAATAAGACATCATGTAAATACGAATTTAATGAAAGATACCCACAACCAGCTACGCAATGCAACAAAGAGATGGGGGCATGATATTTACAAGGAATAGGGAGGGAAAATAACCAAACCCTTGAGCCATGGTGTTAAGCCATTTCATTGAGGAAACCCATGAACTCTGAACTACCCATTTGGCCTCATGCACCCAATCATTTAATTCTTCCAATAATTGGTTGAGACAATTAATGCCTTGGGATGGGAGAGGTATGGCTGTCAATTTTCGTGTATGGGAAAGATAGCAACCTGGAAAATCGAGTTTTGGTTGGCTGGGCAAGAAAACCCCCACGAAATTGGCCCAAAGCCATTCTTCACCATGGCATTCTTTCTCTCACGCAGTCTAAGCCTGTTGGGGTTTTATCCTTCACGTTTTTCACCATTTCCTGCATTATTCCATGCCTGCAAACTCGTTTTTGGTTAGCTCATTGGATGGGAGAAGAGAGCCATGATTTTGGGGTTAGGGAGGCCGTTTCTGCCCATGAAATGCCCATGAGCATTCTTCTGAAAACGATTATGCTCTCCTGGGGTTGATTTCCCATTTCCTCCTTTTTGTTTTGGTTGCCCACGTTTTTATGGAACTGTTAGAAACCCATTGTTGGGAACCTCACTATAGAAGTGTTTTCTCATGCCCAGCACTTACACTTTTGCTGTTATATGCATCCATCTCCTAGCAGCCTCAGAAAACCCAACTGCGGGTGGGTATGGATGATTCTGGTGTACCTATGGTTATGTGAGACCCTGTTGTTCCCTAGTTCCTTGTGGAGATCATGCCCAGCTCGGGGGTGGTAGTGGTGCTGAGAGATTAAGGAGCACACTGGCCTATGGTTGGGTGGGACGTTGCACAAGCATAGTTGGTTTCTTGGGACTACTTCATTAAGATAAGTATCCTCTTGTGCTATCTTTCAATTCTTTAATGGATGAATATATTGAATGTAAAATGAATGAGTAATTGAAATTACTTCTGCTGTGTATAAACAAATACTTATGCATCCTCATATGTCTTGCATGCTTACTTCATAAGTACATGGGGCTAGATGCCCGGTTTGGGATCACGATCCTCTCCATTGCACTAGTATAATGGGAGGGGACGTGAGATAGGCATAGTGGAATTTAGTTCATCATGGTTGTCTAACCATGGCTGACTTTGCAAACAATGGTTGAATTTTGTTAGTTGTTAGAACTCAAAATTTCTTCCCTGGTTGTGGAAGGATAGTTCCAAGGTAACTATTTCAAACCAATCTTTAGGAGGAAACCTAGCTTTTTTCCTACCAGAGAGGGCTCTCTCAACGAATAAATTCAATGGCCAGATATATTTTAGAATGATTATATTTTAAAATTGTAAGAGGATGAAACACATAGATACCATTGGCCATGGCGTCAAAATCAAAATATTTAAGAATCAACAGAGTTTTAACAATGAGGATTTTTGCAAAGGAAAGGTAGTTATCTTTTCACAGTCAAGTTCTTGTTTGGCAGGCGATAATTGAATAAAAAGAAACAATCCATCAACATTGGGCACCAATTATAGATGAATCCAACATTAACTTTAGAGCCAAAAATGTGAATACTTAGATCCAATAAATCAGAGCATGATTGCATGAATTCTGATTTAAGAAAACTCTCATCTAAGCATGAAAAGAAAACATTATGGAAATAAATTCACTGGAATAATAAATCACATAAGAGGATGAAAATGACAGACTATAAATCAACAACACAAGAATCATTGCTATTCAAAATATGCTCAACTCTGCATGGCTATCTTTATTAAAACTGGAGTAAGCTCGATACAAAATGTGTATTCCTTTCACGAGTTCCAACCCTGATTACCATGCATTTATACATCAAAATATTATTGAACTAAACCTAACTGCCTGCTTTCTAAAAATAGAAATCTATAACTACTTATTACATCTTTAGATTATATTGTCAAAAACTAAATTTTCATAATCTTCAAAAATGCTGGAACATGCTGCAAAGTGTGACAAAGGTTGAGAGTTGTTGGAGTTTGTTGATGATTGATCTCTGCCCGTTGATTTTTTTCCTTCAAATATAAAAACAATCTTTTGTCCGCCAAGTGTGAAATTTAATCTTCAAGTGTTCACCTTAAAATATGAAATAATCTTCTCCCTGCTGAACTTTGTAAATGATTTTGAAATCATTTATTTCTTGCCACCTATTAATTTTGAGAAATAACATTTTCAAATATTTGGGAATAAATATATTTTGATAAAAAATAATTCCCAAATATTCCTCTCAACCTGTAAATCATGATATTTCTACATTTCCTTTGAAATAGGAAATGCACGTGGTCTTGAAACCATGTCTTGATTTGACATCCATAAAACTATCTCCCACATCACTTCTCCATTTATTTTGCAATCGTTTATGAATTTCATAAATGAAATTCAAAAACCATTCAGTGTTTCTAAAAACCATGTCTCGTTTTGCCCAGATCCAAAAACCAATTCTGTAAAAACCATCTATTGGTGCTTCCCGTGGTTTTGGATCTTCAAAGCTTGGAAAATATTTTCATTTTAAAGATTTTCCAATATTTAGCATTCCATATTTACGATATCTCTACAAATAAATTATGGAGCATCCAACATTATAATATAAGGCAAAAACATTATTTTTTTGTTGTTGCGGAGAGAAGTTTCACAACTTGAAAGGAATGGTTTACCTTACCACCTCTCCAATCAGGGAAATGATGTAATATCGACACGTTGTAAAACCCAAAACCACGGTGAAAAATTTTGCTCCGCCTTTATAATATTATCCTTTGAGCACTTAAACCCAACGAAATCATGTCCACGCTTCATCAAAATTTTGACTTTTTTCGAGATTCGTGCCAAGACTTTATGTGGTAAATTATGTTTTATTTTTTGAATTTGAATATTAATATAAATATTTCAATATAAAATATTTAGATTTTTTTTTAACACAGACGGTTTAAGAACTTTCTATTAAAAATATGGCCGAAAGGTACAAAATGCAGAAGTAGACTGCTCCTTTGGTAAGGTAGCATCCATAATGTCAAGGTATTTCCTATCCTTCTTATAATCATGGAGAGGCATTCCAGGTCCATGAGAGCTATAACATTTCACAAACTGTCCTAGAATTTTTAAGCAAAAGAAGTACATGACTGAGAAAGATTTAGAGTATTAGATTACAAAAGCTGAGGCTTTCCCATAATAGAGTGTTTCCAATATTCATCCATGCCAAAAATTGGATTAAATAAGACTACGAAAGGCCATCAAAAAGAGGTTAACAAACCCGGGGAGTTCAGGGGCTGTCGGTGTTCTGGACTGCACTGTTGGAGCCTGCAGTCCCCTTCTTGTCCTGGTTGAGGTCGACATAGTTCTCAGCATGTCCCATTATTTTCTTTAGCTTCTCAAGCTTCCTGCGCAGGCTATCCAGGTCACTGGTGTCTAATCCAGCATTTCGTTTCTTATGGGGATATCCAAGACCAAGCTGCTCTTCCAAATACTCAATTTTCCCTGTCATCAGGTTGTTCTGCTGCTTCAATTCGAGATGGGTTGTTTCAGTCAAGGAATACAGTTGAATGAGAATTTTCTTTAGGTCCAAATTCTCACTTCTTATCATCCTAACTTGCCCTTCCATTTCAAGCATACGACTCTTCATATCCAGCTCATGATTATTCAGACCGCCTCTTTCTTCCGCGTTGATTGTGCTCCTCGCCTTGTTAGACCGGAAATCCAAGGCATGCACAGAGCTCTGACGCACCTCCCTGTTGTCGATTTCTTCCTCCACCATTGGATTAGCCCATATACATGCCGCATTTGGACCTATGAGATTCTTATTACACCTGAAACATCGAAGGTAGAGGTTGTCCCCTGTCTGAGAGCACCCATGTTCCATGTTGCAAATCGCAGGAATTATACCAGAAAATTATTCAAGATGCAGGGTCGAATGAAAATTCTGAGCGGGTCTTAACAAGATGATAATGGCAAGGGTGCAGTGAAAGGCGCTGGATTCCTGTCTTAATACAACCCACTGTCCTCGCATGCTGGCCAACTGGATGGCCGTCCAAACTTCATTAATGTTGGCATGCTTCGAGCTACCGCGGGGAGAGTGCCGACGTCATGTAGGGAGGTGGGGAATTCGAGATTCAAGGAATTTGAATTTCTATAGTTTGGGGTCATGGAGATAGTAGATCGATCCATGTGGATAGAGCCCAGTAAAGCACTAAGGAGGAGGGGATTAGGGTATCCAAACATTGTTAATGGTGACATTATCACACTCCAGATGGCCATAAGGAAGTCTAACTCCAGAGTTGGCCAAATCGTCTGCATGTTCATTGAGTCTTCTCAGGATATGAAAAAAAGAGACCTCTTTAAATTCTTTACTAATGATGGATAGTAGTTGATGAGACTTGGAGATTGGAGGACTATTTTCCTTGCTTCTTGAATGACAATGAGTGAGTCTCCATTAACGCTCAGCCTCTCAATATCCAGGGTTCTGGCGATCTCAAGGCCTTTGATTAGTTCAAGCCACTCCGCGCCGTTGTTTGTCTTTATCCCAATGCCCCAGGCAAAAGTTTTCAATTGTTTCCCCGTGGAGTCAAGGATCACTCCTCCCGAACCTGCCAACCCTGGATTTCCTTTCGAGGCTCCATCAAATAGGAGTAAGCATTCTCTACGGTCTTTATTCCAAGCATGGAATTGTTCTCTACTTATGCGCAATTGCCATAGTTTAGGCCTGGGATTTTTTGGGGGTTTTCTCTAGGAGAATGGGCTGCTTGAGTCTAAGAAATCAACCATTCAGTTCTTTTCTTCAACTGTCAATGGTTCCTGCTGAATGTGATGTATCCCATGAGTGATTAGTGATTCTGTCCAGAGGGCTTTGGCAGAGGAGAAGACCAATCTAGGATTTGTGTGGACATCCTCAAAAGATTTTTTTATTCCTAGCTGTCCAAATTTTCCAGCAGATGAACCTAGGGAGTGCTTCCCAAGATTTGGAGAGATCCGGTTTTCTATGGAGAGATCGTTGATAGTACTCCTTCTAGCAATTGAAAAGATTGTTCCAGTTTGTAGGCATGATTATAGTAAAGTTCAGATTGCTGACGGCTTGTCTCCAAACCTCAAGCGAGAAGCTGCAGTCAAGGAAGATATGTTCCATTGATTCCTCCAAATTTTTGCAAAGGACACACCAATGGGGGCCTTCGATACCTCGCTTTCTTAGATTATCTGCAGTAAAAATCTATGCGCAAGAATCCAAAAAAAGGCGTTTACCTTACGCATCCCGTCTTTATTCTAGACTTTATCCCATTTTTCATTTTTGATGCTTTTGACCTTGCTGTTGCGTACATACTGAAATCCATCTTTGACTGTGTAGGTACCATTCTTCCCCCAACCCTTGCGATCCTTGTGATGCTTATGAGTGGGGATTTGCTCCTTTAGTATGCCCAGAAAGGATTCATAATCCGGTCGGAGATGGTCTGGAATATTCAGCTCTTTCCAACCGCACCACCTTCCTTGTTTAGTCCAATTTGAGATATCAAAGAGAGTGTGGAAATTGTTATGCTCAAGCCAAGTTCGAAGCTCTCTCAATTCATATTGAAATTTGGCTAGCGAGTTCCTTTCTAGTTTATCCTTCCACAATTTGATTTCTTTTCCATTCCCAGCGATCTAGTGTATTTTCTCCTGGATGATGAAGGCAGATTGTTTACAGAGTTCCCATATTGGACTGCTTTTCTTCCCCATATCTACATTCTCAATGATGCGTTTTCTTGATCCTGTCATGCATTTTTTTCTAATGACCTATTTCCACCAGGCATCCTGCCCTGTAACTATTCTCCATAGGATTTTTGCACCAAGTGCTAGATTCACGAAGACAGGGTTTTTAACACCTATCCCTCCATAGTTCTTTGGACTACAAACTATATCCCAGCTTATTATATGATATTTCCTGGTGTTATTAGTCTTGCCCCCTTGCCAAAGAAACTTACGCAATTCTCTATTTATATCCTGTATGATTTGACCAGGAGCAAGCGAAATGGAGCAAACATAGATAGGATACGCCGACAGGACAGATTTGATAAGAGTTAATTTACCTACAGGGTTTAGCCAGTTGAATCTCCAGGAGCTAATTTTTGATTTAATTTTTTCCATTAGCCCTTGCCAATCAGCTTTCTTTTTGTTCCCTTTGAATATAGTAATTCCCAAGTAATGGAAGGAGTTCCATGCTAAAATGCCTTCAAAGCTGAGAACTCTAGAAAACCTTGCCATGGTTCCTGGTGAACAATTCCATCCATAAATATTTGACTTGCCGTCATTAACTTTACCATCCGATGCATTTAGGAAGGTGTCGAGAGATTTTTTGAATCTTCCAGCAATGATGGTTGATGCACTGCCTAGCATAATAGTATCATCTGCAAATTGAGCATTATTAGCTGCTCGCACTCCTCGAGCAATTTTTAGCCCCTTCAGTTCTCCAGTGTCCTGAAGGCGTTTCAATATTTTGCTAAGGGAGTCTGCAACTATGATGTAGAGGAAGGGGGATAAAGGGCAGCCCTGCCTGATTCCCTGAGAAGATTTGAAGAAATTGGCTGGTCTTCCATTTACTAGCGGTGCTATCCATGGGCTGCTTATGCATGCCTTGATCCACCTAATGAATCTTGTAGAGAATCCAAATCTTGCCATAATTTCAAAAAGAAAGAAATGGTTAACTATGTCAAAAGCATTAGCCATATCAAGTTTGATTGCCATACCTTGGTGATTGCGCTCCATGCTTGAGTGAATTGCCTCCTATACAATGACAATATTATCCAGGATTTGTCTTCCTGCAATGAAGCCACCTTGGGTTTCTGATATGATGTTTCCCATTACCTTCTTCATTCTCGTGGATAGGATTTTAGCAAGAATTTTGTAGGAAGTATTGCAGAGCGAGATGGGCCTGAATCGATTAACCAATAATGGATGCTTGTCTTTGGGGATCAATGCAAGGAAAGAGGAGTTTTTTGCTCCTCCAATTTTATCCTTTTTCCTTGTCCAATTTAACATCTTCTTCAAATCTTCTTTAATAATATCCCATGCTGCACAATAAAAATTTATCATGAAATCGTCATGACAAGGTGCCTTGTCAGTCTGAAGCGACCAGATGACATTTTTGATTTCATATTCCATTATAGTTTTTGAGAGATCTCTATTTCCCCCATCTGAAATAAGTGTAGGAATATCATATAGGAGATCCGCTTGTGTAACTGGATCAGCCTCATTCTTGTCCGAGAATAGCTCCTTGAAGTGCTCGAAAATGTGTTCCTTGATTTTTTCTTGAGATTGGATCTTAGTGCCATCTTTGTCTTTGAGTTCCTTAATTATGTTGTGGCTAAGCCTGGCTTTGGTTTGCCTATGAAAGTACACCATATTACTATCTCCCCCTTTGAGCCAGAGTTGCCTAGACTTGATATGCCATTCCTCCTCTTCCTTTCGTGCAGCGTTGAGAATTTTCTTATTTAGGTCTTGTTCTTCAAGGATGAGGTTTGGGGGTAACATCTGCCTTTTCCATTTCAGACTGTAAAATGGCTAGATCACTTTGAAACTGCTTCTTTTGGTGACAAGGATCTTTATGTTCGTGTTTGGCCCAGATTTTAAGAGAGTATCGAATGTTTCTAAGCTTGCATTCCCATATATAGCTTGGAGAGCCATAGCATGGGATGGTCCATGCCGAAGAAATGAGGTTCATGGAATCCCCATCCAGTAGCCAGGCCGAGTTAAAGTGAAACGAAATAGGGCCGAGGTCAGCTGGGGGAGAGAGAGAGAGAGAGAAATAGGTTTATGGTCAGAGACCGTTGAGGGGATGGAGAAAGAGATAGGGATTAAGTTTTTTTGCAGTTTGTATGAGTTGATCAAGAACCGGTCCAACCTATCTACAATATGCCCCACTCCAGTCCTTCTGTTGTTCCAAGTGAAACTCCCATTCTTGAGAGGAGGATCCATCAAATCTAAATCGAAGACTAAGTCATCTAGATTTTCCCCAAAGGGATCACGAACCCTAGTTCCTCCATGTTTTTTGATCTGAGATTTTGTGACATTAAAGTCCCCTGCTATAATTAACTCCCTTCTAATTACAACATCTTTGAGGGAGGAAAGACTGTTCCAGAAGGGCTGCTTGTCTTTGTAATGGGTAGGGCCATACACATTACAAATGTAGAACACATTGGGGTCATTATTAATTCCAAATTCGCTAAGAATCCAATGTTGGCATTCTTTTATAGTATTACAGTAGTATTTACTTGAGAAAAGAGTCACCATACCTTCGAATGCTCCTATAGAGCTCACCACACTACCATGGCAGTCCTTCCAGAAGCAATGTGCGAGCGCCATGACCTCCACATTACTCATTTTAGTCTCTTGGATCAATAGGATATCTGGTCTTTCATATTTGATTAGTTCTCTCATTCCTTTTACTTTGACCGATCCCCCTAGACCCCTACAGTTCCAATAGACTACCTTCATCACTTCCTTGTCTGTTGTGAGCCTGCTCGTGCTCTTCCTTATGCTTTGCTAGCACCTTTAGAATATTGTAGCAACTTGTTCTCCTCTATGCTTTTTTGCCTTCCTAACTCCATTTCCCTTTCTGCTTCTTGTTCTTGGTGGAACCTTAAATACTTTCTGCCACGAGTGTTGGAGGGAGGTCCAGATTCAAGTTATTCCTGAAACCCATTTGAGGACTCCGGGATACCAAGAAGGAGGTTACTTTTCTCTGCTTGACCACCGCAGCCCATGAACTTCCAGGGGGTGGGGAGTCTTCCAACACAGTATCCGTCTTGCTAGGGATCTCAGGTTGCAACAGTACTAGGATTTGGTGGATCATTTTGTTCTGTAATGACTTCATTTGTTTGTATGTCTTCTTCTAGGATTTCTCCCTCTTCAACACTCAGCACAACAAATTGGTTTTTTGACGGGGGATTTCCTCCAGCTTGCGAGGGCTCAACAACTGGTGCTGAGGGGGGGTGGCTTTGGATCAGGGTTTTGGCCAACATTTTTCCCTTTTCTAATCTATGCTAGTCTTCTTCCCGCGCTTTTTCGAGAGCTTCTTTCGCAACTTTTGGGCAATTCCTTACAAAATGGCCATATTCATGACATTTCTTACAGTTGAAGGGTATCTGCTCATAGTCGACCTTTTGATCATATTCCCATCCATCTATACAGAGGCAGACTGTATCTGGGAGGCCTTTTTCCAGATCCACCTCCACACATATTCTTGCACAAGAGAAAAGAGGGCCTTTTGGCTCTACTTTGTCAATGTATTTTTCGAGAGAGTTTCCGATCGCCTGAAGGGTTTCATCATTCTAGCAGTGTAAGGGAAGGTGGGGAAGGCGAACCCATATTGGGACCGCAGAGGGAACGTCCTTGTCTGGATCAAATGAAAGGATCCATTGATTTAGGTAAAGACCCCTAGGCCCCATGAAATAGGGGCCGCTTTTGAAGATTAGATCTCGATCTTCTTTTGCTTTGAAGAGAAAAGTGAAGAACCCTTTACTGCAAAAGCAGTGCAGAATGCCCCCAGAGATCAAAGGCATCCAGTTTTTTTTGACCCAAATATCCATTGATTTTGGAGATGGCCAGATCCTGGGTGAAATGCTCGATTAATCCTCGTTCACTCAAAGCCAAGGATTTCATTTTTGAAGCAGCTGACATGATCTGTATTTTGGGAGCCACAGAGCGCTTGACAAACCCGTCACCATTGGAGGAGGCAGGGGTCGCAGGAGGTGAGGTTGAGGAGACTAGTGCCCGAAAGGAAACATCAAGGAGGCTTCGTCGGTCATCCGGATTGGGATCCTTCGGGGGATCCATCCCCAGGTCACAGGGTGAGCCTAGGAGGGGCAGGCCGACTCGAGGCCAACAACGGTGATGGAGGCGGCGCTAGGTCATCCACACGCAGAGTTCCAAGTTTTTATTAACAAGCGATCGTTGTTAGTGTTCGCATTTGATCCAAAGAGAGATTTGAATTTTTATGGGAATAACTAAAATATTTATATTAATAACTAGAAACCTTTGAATTTTTTAACAAAGACTTGGGCATATGAAGTTTATAATGTGATTTTGTGGATAGGGTATGTGGGTTTATGCTTAATAATGAAAGGAGTAATGAGATAAATCTTAGCTCGCGGAGGACATGACTATTTTGGAAAAAAATAGTCAAATAAAATATTAAGGTGATGGGAACTTGATGTAGCTGGAGATTTTTTTTAAAATTTTAAGTACAAAGATGATACAAGGACAAAAGGCTTTGGAGAAGTTAATGCACAATAGGAAAGAGATCAAATTTTAAATTTTATCTTGCTTATTAACCCTTAGTAATTTGAACAATACCATATTTCCTTCCTTTAAACCTCTTCCGATCCATTCAAAACAAAATCTGTGCTAACAATTGGCTCCAACTGGGGATGCTATCCTCCCTGCGAGGTAGTAAAGAACCCGAAGACCATGTGCCTGACCATTGGGATGATCCCAATTTCAAACTGAAACTTGCTCTGTACTCTATGATCTGCAAACTATGCAACTGAAACCAAACTGACAATCCAAACTGAAACAACAAAATACTTCTGAAAACAAACTGTACAATGCTGAAAGACATGCTTTCCTAGCAAGCTTATTTATATACAAATCACCCTACCTTATGCTGCTGAAATGTCTGCAATATCAGGTGATAACAAATTTCCAATACAACGATTCAAGCAAATGGCTACTTGACTGAAACTTGCATTCATCTTCACCAGGAAGAAAGGAAAACTTAGAAAATGGCAACTCAAACTTCCTACTGAAAACCTCTTCATGATCTATAAATGCAACAACATTTCTCTGTTCTAATGACTGCAACAAGCTAGCAAAAGGGTCATGAAAATCATGGAGGGAATATTTGTTTGTTTGTTTATCATCTGGTAAGGATTTTTCTTCATGATTTACTACTATCCGCTTTGTCTCTAATTCATCAGTCTTAAAATCATCCCTGAATGTGGAAGGAGCCAATTGTTCATCTCTGCTGTCATGCATCTCAGGGAGACATTAAGAATAACTATTTTACTTCATAATCAAGGAACACATGTAAATCTCTCCTATTTGTAGGATTTATGTGTTATTGTTTACTATTCCAAATTGGAATGGTTGGCATGTTTAGATATTAGTTGTGATAATTGTAAATTAATCAATAATTGGATAAATTGCAAGTATTTTACTTTATAATTAATTAATGAATGCAACTTTTGTGTGTTTGTAGGATTTATTTGTTATATTTTATAACATGATTGTGATGGAAAATAGGAGTAGCCTATCTATTCTAGGTTTTGGACTTTACGGTGAGTTTTGGTTGGAATCCGTTCAATTTTTTTGTTGGTAAAATCCAAATTTCTACTTGTTTAAATTGTATTTTTGAATCCATAAATAGATTTAGCACCCTCAAATACCCTCATGGCACCCTAATTATGCAATTTACATAGCTAATATATGTGATTCTAAGATTTAGACTACACTCCGAAAGTGTTGAAAATGTAGAATATTTAGACTACACTTGGAAAATATATTGGATTATATATTATTAAGTTAATAATAGAACAATAAGTTATATATTAGTTTTGTGATAAATGTAAATTAATAATAATTGGGTAAATTGCAAGTATTTTATTTCATAATTAATTTATGAATGCACTTTTTCCCTATTTGTAGGATTTATGTGTTATACTTTACAAAATGAAATAGTTGGCACTCAATGATTAAATTTGGGTAAATAACTATTTTACTTCATAATTATTTAATGAATGCAATGTTTGTTTATTTGTAAGATTGATGTGTTAGCAATTACAACATGATTTCAAATTGGAATAGTTGGTGTTTGGACAATTATAATGACAACTATATTGAATTATGTATTTTTAAGTTAATAATAGAACAACGAGTTAGATATTAGTTTTGAGTAAATAACTATTATTTGATAATTAACTAATTAATGCAACTTTGTCCTATTTGTAAGATATTCAAATTGGAATAGTTGGTGCTTATATGCATTGTTTACACTTGGGGGTGTTTATGAACTATTATGTTATTAAGATGTTGCAAATTATTTGATGATGCACAATGCACTATTTAGTGATAGTTGTGTGCATTGCACAAGTTGCATTTAAGCGTCCCATGTGCTTAATGCTATGTGTGTAGGTTGTAGTTCAACACCTAGCACACATCACAAAAGTTGCATCAAAACAATGTGTGCATATGCTTGTAAGGAGCCAAATTCCTTTGTAGGTTCGTAAATAATTATTTTGAATCCATTTTTTTCTAGGATTGGGTAGTATTGTTCTTTTACTCGGATGTTTGGTCAAGTTGAATAAGTTGGTAGTTGTTTCTTTTTTGTTGTTGAAGAGCTTTAAAATTTGAAAAATAAAATAAAAATATTTATCTTTTAGGTATTTTGAGTTAATTCATAAATTTGCATTTCAAACTTTCACTTCTTTTTAGACTTCTATTTAGATTGAATATTGTAAAGGTAGAACATATATTTGGCATTCTCAATTTTAAAATAGCTGCAAGATTCACTATGTTTCATTGAGAGAAAAAGTCTGGATGTATGTATTCATCTTATATTTTCTTTATCATTTAAGTTATCTTGAGTCTATGACATCATTTAGTTTCTTTCCACCACTCTCTTGAGTAATTAAGAACCCTTAAAAACAACACAACTTCAAAAGAACTAGATTCTCTCTGTGATAGAAAAACCAACAGCAATTGGAGAGGAAATCATCCAAGGACCCCAAAACAAAAATAGGAATTGATTAAAGGGTGTTATAATCCTAAATCAACGAGTGATACTTGTAGGGGAAGCACCACTCACACAGAAATAAATCACTAAGTTAATACATTTAAATGTTGAAATATCCCCTCACACTTAATAAGTGGGTGGATGCATAATAGGTGACTTCATTAAAGTTGGCATATTACTTAGAGTGATACCTTTTCGTTATAGTTATAGCTATAAGATGAATCATTGTATGTCCCTACCCAATGCAAAGATTGACTTACTATTGTTATCGTTAGCTATCAATTATGATTTGGTATATCTAGTGGCCTTTCCAAGGTTCCTCATAGATGAATACAAGTGGGAAGTGTTTTGTGGCCCTAAAAACTTTCCTTCTTCATGAAGGGGATTGCACCTTGGATGGTTTCTTTGAGGAGTTACTATAATTTATCCTCCCAACTTTGTTGGTTGGATTTGGGTCCTCATCATCCTAGGTTGAACTTTAGAGGGTCATTTTTGAATTCCCATTAGTTGAATCTCAAGAATTAATCACATTGGGTTGACTCTTGGAGTGTGCTTATTTTTTTTCTATCTTTTAGGTGTCTTTTTATAGTTGAGTACTGATTGATGTTGTGCTTAGATAAACTTAGGTTTTGATTGCTTTATATTTCTTACATTTCACTTAATTCTTGAGTTTCAAGGTGGTTAACCAATCACTTCGTTGATTAAGGAGGAATCATAGCCTTCCTCCTAAGATCACAGAGTTGCCTCTTACGAGGCATAGAATAGAAATTACATAATGTTAAGAGAGTGAATTTGAAGTAGCACCACTAATTTGAATATCCCTATTAGAGAAGAGAAGTTTGGGAAGGTCCCCATCTGAATATAAGTCAATGGAAGTTTTTTTGAAAAATTTGGATGATTGAATAATTAAAGGGAATGAAAGGCTTGTTTATACACCTCCCCAAGACAATTTTGGCCATTTGGAGATAGAGGACATTCTCAAATATCCTCCAAATTTTTTTAATCCTTTGTTGGTTGATTCACATAATCCTCTAGTTGTTTAGGTAGGCAATTTTTTTCCTAGAAATATTTATACTTTCTTGCACAATCTTCCACATTTTAAGTTGGCCCAGATGTTGTTGTTGTTTAGGTAGGCAAGTTTTTTCCTAGAAATATTTATACTTTCTTGCATAATCTTCCATATATTAAATGATGGTATAGTACCCTTAAATGATTGTATGATGCACACTTATAGACACCCTTTGGTATCTTAGGCATAGGATCTGCAGGTCTTTCAATATGAAGATGAACATATATTTCGAGAATGTCTTTCTCTTTCTACGACAGTTCCAGGGTATACTTTCTTGCTCTTGTTTGTAACAAGGTATATGAGCTAACCATGTTTATATAAGATTGATAAGACGATACTGGACCATGAGTTCCCCCAACACTAGAGCTTCTAGAAGTCACGTTTTGGCCTTTGGGAAAAGGATCCTTTACGACAACAGGTTTCTTTTGTTGCAAAAAATTCTGGGCTTCATCGATCAAGGGGCATTGGTGAGTCAAGTGATATTCCTTGCAAAGTTTAAAAGGGAATTTCACCTTCTTATTTTCTTCCCCCCCCCCTCAACACTTTCTGTGGTTTTGGAATTATGTTGATTAACCTCCCCCTTCTTTCCCTTTTTCTTTCCATTGGTATGTTGAGAACCCTTTTGGTTTGACTACACATTTTGAATATCAACTGTTTGAGAAGGAGGAGTGGAAACCGTAGTTTCCTCCGCTGCAGAACGCTTCATAGAAAGCTCATGGACTTATTTGTCCAAAGACTCTACAATGGATGGGTCGACTGAACCTACATTGCCATCAACATGTGGTCCAAGTTTGGGTTTACAAGGGTCAGTGTTTGACCTTGGCGCATCATGAATGATTTCGTAAAGGCTCCCAGACTGAGCATAAATAAGATCTAGCTATTGGGATATTAGGATGCATTCCTCCTTTGAGGTAACCCCAGAAGTCAAAACATCCTTGGAGATGTATGGTAACAGTGATTTCAAAAACCACTCTAGTAGGAATTCTTGGGGTATCTCAACTTTAATGATCCTTTTCCTTCTTCTCCACTCCTGAATATGGTCAAATATGTGAGTTGCTTTGTTCTTCCTAAATGTAGACAGAAGATCCGTGCCGACGTCATATCGAACAAGAAGTTGGAAGTGGTTCAGAAATAACGTCTCCAAATCATAGAAGTTATGATAAGCAACAGATGGTAGTTCAATGTACCATTTAGCCATGACATTGGTCAAGGTTCTTTGAAAAATACTCAACCATATCGAATCATCATTTAGCGAATTAGAAGAGCACCATAAGTGAAATGTTGTAATGTGGTCCCTTGGATCTTCTCTAGTCTTTCCTTCAAACTTGGGGATGTCCGAAGGAAGCTTGGTTGGAACAAGAGGCTAGGTGGGGTCATGAAACATAGGCTCATTCATAAGCTTTGAAATATATGGCAAGTTTAACGTTTCCAAAAAGGGTAAGTGAGGCCTAGTCGATGGCATATGAGTTCGGGGAGTCGAGTAGGGAAAAATACCTGAACCATAAATCCCATAAGTCTGGTTTGGTTTCCCCAGCCATCGGTTGTGATTTGAAAGCATTCTGAAAAGTGATCCATCCATAAGTCAGTGGATTACTCCCTTGAGGCAGAGTATAAGTACCTCCAACTAAAAAATGAGTTGAAGTGTATGCAGTACTACCTCCTCCACCAAAGAGTGAAAAAGGAGTGTTCCCTACTGGTAGATTAGATGTTTGAACATTCAATGATTGAAAAATATAACCTCTGAAGGGATTCGAACTCACAAACTATGCAATGGAAAGGAACATGTATCGAGCCTACCAACGTGACCTCAGTCGCCAGGGGTTCACCTCACTATCGACCCATACTGCAGTATCCCTGGGCACTAGCCCGGGCAGGTTTGATCCCACCCAGCAACACCTGCAGAGCGGATGAGGTCTCACCCGAGGCATCCAGGAAGAGCAGATGGAACCATGTT
The DNA here is from genome assembly GCA_027924585.1 of Larix kaempferi. Taxonomy (NCBI): domain Eukaryota; kingdom Viridiplantae; phylum Streptophyta; class Pinopsida; order Pinales; family Pinaceae; genus Larix; species Larix kaempferi. The sequence continues at coordinate 824,388 of BSBM01001255.1, forward strand.
TCCACCGAGGGAGGAGGAGAGTTGTGGCTGTGCAGACTAGCTCTATTGTAGTACTTAAAAATAACTCAAAACATGGAATTATAACATTTTAACTAATCGCATCATTCATATTCCACATGAAACAGATTATTTAACCGCATCATTTATCATTCCAGTAATAGTAAACATCAAATAACATGTATATATTGCACCATTGCACAGAGATTGCACCAAAACATCATTATATTACTATTGCAGTCAAAATACCAGAGGGAAAACATACATCTTCTTATCTCTTGCCTGTTATTCTCCTGTCGTCTTTCTTGATCTCTCGCTAGCTCTCCTTTCTTCCTTATCTAACACTTACAACCCTCATCTATTTATAGGCTTCTGCCATTACAATATTTGTCCACTTACAACTAACTTCCTAACCGACACTATGGACAATTGACCCAATAACCCCAAAAACCCGCATACCGCGGTACAACTAACTCACTATTACATAATATGTGGTCCAAGTGACCCAAAACCCGCCAACTGCAGTATTATTTAGCACAAAATACTCCTTTTGCGCCCTCCTCTGGTGTGTCACGGAATCGGCGGTACCACAACCTTTCCCCATCAAACCGCCTACCAACAGGTCCCCAACACAATCTTGTGGCTTGCCCTCGAGCCACGTCAACTACTGGACAAAGTGTATGTCGAACTGAACTATGTTCCAGTAACTGTTCTTGCTGTCTGGATCACGCGGTGTTATCCCACTCCTTTGTCTACATGGATCGTTGTCGGTATAGTTAACCCAAAATTGTCATCACCCAACTTGCTGTCATGTACTTTGCAAACTCATCCTCCAGTCTCTTGAATTGGTTCTGTCGGGAAGAAAAAGGGGACGAACAATACCAAGGTGTGAAATCAACAGATGAATCTGGCACATCTGTTTCGCACCAGCAACTGGTTTCTATGGTGGGTGGGAAGCTACCGCCCCAACTTGCTCAGGGGTCGAGAAAAGCATGATCCTTCGAACAACTACTACGTACTTAAACATGCTGAATCGGCCCTCAGCTCAGACATAACACAGTGTAAGTGCACCCACCATATCAAGGCGCTCAGGGACACTCGTCCTCCGGGCTCGCAGGGCCCCTGGGGTGATTCCACGGAAAACAAAGTGAAGCATTTCCATAGCCTCCTTGGAATTCCTCACAACTTAACTCACAAACTGATCAACCAACATAACCACTTGATTTCAGAATAACTACATTGTGGAAAACTACCAGCTACCTCGACTACTTATAGCCGAATCGTTCCCAGGTCACGACAGTGGGAATGATGTCCCACTATCTCTCATTGGTGTGTGTGAACCCATCAGCTGACACAACCGGGAGGGTGGCCATACTGGCACCGAAGATCCTATGTGCCAACGTGTGAGTGATCTCCTCACATTGTGCTGATCGTATCAGCCCAGCATGTCATGTGCAAAACATGCCGTCGTCTTGTGGTTATTAGGCCAAATCGGTGAGGTGCAATCATGTATAGGGATGAGGGGCAGCGGTGACAAGATATTAGTGGGGTAGTAGTCACAACGTTGCCCTGTACCTCCAAATCCTCCGTAATCATTACAACTCCTTGATCGAAATCTGTCGTCGGTCCTGGTCGTAATATTGCCATGAGTCTCCGACTGCTCCAAACTTGCGGTACAAGCCTCCCTGCTGTCGCATACGTTCTTCTGTTAGTGTGCCATCTTCCACCAAGCAACCTGCAACAAGCATCATTTTTTTTTTTAAATTTTTATGCAACTTTAGACATCCTAGTGCTCCAAGCCCGAGCAATAGGGCTTCAACCTGTGACCATTTACCAGCTTGGGGAGCATCCCCCCATCCAACCTCTGCAACTGAACCGCTCCTCCTGAAGTAATACTATTTATACGATAGGGACCCAGCCAATGCATCTGCAACTTCCCTAGATGTTTTGTAAACTTGCTGTCGTATAGTAACGCTAAGTTGCCTTGCTGAAACTGTTTGTTTTTGATGTGGAAATCATGCCATGCCTTCTGGAGGTCCTTCTCTACCCCTTGGTGAATGCTAGCGATAAATCGATCCTCTTTGAGCTCCACCAATTGTGCTAGACATTCGTCTAATGCTGCAACATCATCCAGGCTTGTAACAGCCGCAATTTGTAGAATTGGAACAATGTACTCCATAGGCATAATTGCTTCCTTCCCATATACCAGCTTGAAGGGTGTCTGACTAGTCAACCTTTTACATGTGGTGCGATAGGCCCACAAGACCGCCGAAACTTTCAAATCCCAGTTGTCTTGGTTCACATTGCACACCTTTATCAATGCATGCTCCAATACCTTATTAAACGCCTCCACCGTTCCATTCGCCTGTGGGTGATAGGGTGTACTCTTCTTATGCTGTATCTGAAATTCTTTCGTCAATGCGATGATAGTGCGATTAAGAAAGTGGCTGCCTTGATCACTCATCAATATCTTGGGGCAGCCGAACCGAGTGATAATATGGTCAAACAAAAATCGAACAGCCGTTGCATTGGAGAAATCAACTACAGGTGCTGCCTCAGCCCATCAGGTCAAGTATTCTGTCGCCATGATAATATATCGTGCACCTGTGCATTTCCCTGGTGGGTGTATCAGTCCTACGAAATACACAACCCATTTTTCAAACAGTTGTAATGTTAGTTGAGGTAGTAGCGGCATCTCATCGTGTCTGGACAGCTTTCCAGTTCGTTGACAAACATCACAAGACAACGCGTAGTCTGTCGCATCATTATGTAACGTGGGCCACCAAATCCCTGCACGCAGTACCTTCCGGGCAGTTTCCCGACCGCCATAATGTCCTCCTGTGACTCCACCATGTGCCTCAGCCAATATCTGCACTTGCTCATGCGGCAAGACACATCTGCGCAATATCTCATCAGCACCCAATTTATACAACTCTCCCGTGATCAGTTGAAAGTCAACAGCCTTGACAACCAATTGCTTCTTCTGAGTAGTGGTAAAGTCATTGGGCACGGTTCCAGTCACTAGAAACTGAAGGATATCATCAAAATATTGATCAGCAACAGCAACGTGAAATAGTTGGGCATCCAACAACCCGTCTTCGATATTAGTCGGTTCCTCCCCTGTATCAATCCCTGACAAATGATCTGGTCCAGCATTTAACCACCTCGGTTTCACAATGACTTCGAAATCAAACTCCTGAAACAAAATTAGCCACTGACAGATCTTCCCCCCCAACATAGGATTATTGACTAAGTATTTCAGTGTAGAATGATCAGTGAACATTTTAAAGTGGCCACCCAACAAATAATGCCTGAATTTTTGCAGCGCGTAAACCATGGCCAGACCTTTGCGTTCCGTGGTAGTGTAATTGCGTTCTGCAGAGGATAGCTTCCGACTGGCAAAAGAAATGGGATGATCAATGTCGCCTTCTCTTGATTGAGCCAATACAACCCCTAGTGCAACCGATGAAGCATCAACATGGACATGGAATTTCTTACTCCAGTCCTGAAAGACCAAGATTGGGGCCGACGCCATTTTCGCTTTGAGCATTTCAAAACTATCATGACATTCTGGGTTCCACTAGAATGCCACATCATTCTTCAACAATTTTTCCATTGGGGCAGTAATCGTAGCATACCCCCTAATGAACTTGCGCTAATATCCTGTGTGACCCAAGGTCGCGCGCAACTGCTTAACAGTGGTCGGCAGTTGCAACCCCAAAATAAGCACAATTTTGGATGGATCGACCAACAATCCCTGCTTACACACGATATGACCCAGCAATATCCCAAACAGTGCGCATAAAATACATTTCTTCAAATTCAGCGATATCTGGTGCTGTCGGCATCGCTCAAGCATTAACCATAGATTGGCCAAATGATCACGAATCAATCCATAAACGGTCCAATCATCCATATAGACCTGCATAAACTTCTGAATGAAATCTTTGAATGCGGCAACAACGACCCAGGAGAATATCGTAGGTGCATTCTTCAAACCAAACGGCATCACTGTGTACTGAAAGCAACCCCATTCGGTAACGAAAGTGGTCTTATGGCGATCTTCCTTGGCAATGCGAATCTGATGGTAGCCAGAGAATCCATCAGTGAAAGAGTACATCTCCTGGCCACCCACTCCTTCAAGTACTTCATCAGTAAATGGGGTCGGAAAAGGGTCATGCAAGCAGGCATCATTCAATTTCCGTAAGTCGACGCAAATGCGCACTTCGCCTATTTTCTTGTCCTGCACCACCATAGGACTGATCCATTTAGATTATTCCACAGGTTCGATAATACCAACATCCAACATCCGATCAAGTTCCGCCTTGACCTTTTCTTTATGTCGTGGATTTAGCCGATAAGGTCACTGTCGGATTGGCTTAGCATCTGGTTTCAATGGAATCTTCATCTCTCCTAAATCACCCAGGATTCCCTTCATTTCAGAAAACTTCATGGGAAACACGTCCTGAAACTCATGAAGTAGCTCAATAACCTTACTGATCATCTCATCATCCCAATAATCCCCAACATTAGCAAACTTGGGAGTAGCTTCGGTGCCGATATTCATCTTGCGAAGCTGCAATGGTTGACCGAATGGATTACTTGGCGCAGTAGGTGGGACTACATCGTGACTTCCTTCAGATTCGGGAATGTTAACATTTTGGGGATCATCATCATCCTCCGGGCCACCACTGATGTTGAAGCACTCCATGAGAGACTGCATCTGACAGTGGGTGTGCGGGTCGACAGGGTAGGCCGCTAGAAAAACCTGAAATATCACGTCGCGGAAGAGATGCAGGGCGTTAGGAACATCAAGTTTGGTATCCGCAAAAGTGAACGTATAAGTGAAACAGATCGTCAACTCCCCCCATGTTGTAATGTATGGACGTAACTCGGCTGCAGTGTACCATGAGCGCGGTATCTCATCCAAAGTATGGAAAAAAGCATGGACCCACTCGTCTCTAGGTCGCGCTACCCATAATCGTTGGCACTCCATCACATGATCACTGGGATGAGTCCGACCATCATACTTGCCGGTGTGATAAACTTCAGTATCGCTGAACCGAACCATCATCAACCTTCGACACTATGACCAATCTTTAATGAATTTCTTATGTGTCGCCCACCATCGTGCTGGGGCAGCCTTCAGTGCTTCCTCCAAGGCCAATAATCGCTGTGGTTATGGGATGCGGTCTTCAAAATATGCTACGAAGGTGTTTAGGCCAGGAAACCCCTCATAGACAGGCAATGTGATCGTTTCCGTCGTAACACGACATAAGGATTGCGTTACTAAACCACATTTCTGGATTGATACTTCATGCATTCGATTCTGCCAATGTTCCAATGCATCATCGGAGTCGAAAGACATAGATCTCTCCCTGTGCCACTCCAACTCACTGTAGGCGGTAGGGTGAATGTAATCTTCAGAAATATTGAATGCATGGTCCCATCTAGCGGGATCGTCATCTTTTATAGGCTCCACGTAGCGACGTCCTTTAGTCAGATCCAAAGGGGCTATAACTCTGAAATCACAATTCTCAAAGGTCATCATGTGCTTCTTAAAGTTGATTACAGCTCCACTGTCATTAGCCCATCCGATCCCTAAAAGTGCCGGATAAGAGCTTCCTCCCTCAACCACTTCGATTGCATCAAAATCAGCATAAGTCTTCATGCCCTCAATATCAATCGTGAGCTGCGGAACTCACCCAATGGGTGTTACCTTCACATGGTTAGCCAACTGGAGCTGCACAGGAGACTAGCTCAATGGGGGACTCCCCATCTTCTGCCACGCTTGCTTGGTTAAGATGTTAACATCCGAACCAAGGTCAAGAATCACAGAGTCAACATCATAGTCACTAATCTGAATATTCATTCTCATTTCCTTGCTCTACAGAGTTTACTGCCGACTCATGCTGTCCTTTCAGAAATCGCTGTAACCATCCTTCAATCTCAACCAGGGCAGCCGGGTCTCATGATAATGACAGACAACTTTCAAGGAACTTCTGCAATGTCCTTGGTGGTGGTGGTCGATCGATGTCTGATGTGGAATCAAAGATAGGTGGCATATCGCAAACAACGGCTTTACCGCGGTCTTTCTCCAAAGTGAGACGTGCCTCCAGAAATGTCTCTCGCTCCATATCAATGTCGAAGGGTACCGTCTTCTGACCAGCTAACCGAATCAGTGGTCATGAACCATCTTCCCCAGTCGTCTTGCCTCCACGAGTGACAACAGCCACCGAAGCATCTTGTGGTCGCGGTTCTGCAGAAATGGTCACAATATTTGAGCCCTCCGTCTGGTTCTACTGCAAATTCCCTGGTTGATTGATATTTTGATTTGCGTTTGGCAGTGTTCGTGGGGGATGGTTCTGTACCAGGTTCTGTACTAGTTGCTGTGGCTGGGCCTGATTCTGTAGTTGCGGAGCGTTCCCAGCCTACCATCGTGCAATCAACTGTGGACAATTCTTAGCCGTATGATCATTACCAAAACAAAATGTACACTAATTCTGTAGCAGTGGGCAGTCGCGCTGGTAATTCCCCCATACCGCACAGTGGTAACATTGAACAGGTCCATGACCAAATCCACCACTGCGTCCGCCCCTGTACCCTCCCCGGTAGCCGGCCTGTTGCTGGTATTATTGCTGCATTGGTACTAGTGGAATCCCTTGTCCTTGTGGTGCATACTGCGGTTGCTGTACATATTGTGGCTGTGGGGGAGCCGTCTGCATCGGGGTGTATTGTGGCATGAACTGTTGCGGTTGTTGTTGTTGTGGTGCAAAATGCATTTGCGGCTGCGGTAACGGCTAGGCTACCTGCGGTTGCAGTTGTAGTTGTTGAACGGTACGCTGATCATCCTTGACATATAATGCATCACACATTCCCTCCTGCAGCAACCCATATGCACGGAAATCCTTGTCATCGTGACCCACCGACTTGCAGAATGTACAGTAAAGATTTCGCGGGGTTGTGACCATTTTCTGCATATACAAGCAATTATCATGACCGTGCCCAAATACATGAAAAATGCGACACCACGGCATACTACTGCCATTCAATGGGTTTGGCGCACCTGACACCAAATAATTATGGAAATCTGGACAATTATCCTTCGTATGCCCTTCTCCTCGGCATCGCGTACACCACACTTCATCACGTCGTTCCTTGTTCTTCTTCAAATCTTGCAACTGTATAGTCAGGTTAGCAAGTTGTGTTTGTATTTGCGACATCCCGACTGCATTATCTCCAATCGGTGACGCCTCCAATCCCATTGCAATCTCTAGAGATTCACCAGGCGTCGATATGTTTTGCTACATCAGTGGTAGCCGAATGTGGGGTAATAGTGCGGCAATGAACCATTCTTTATGTTGGACAACGCTCATATCAAAACTAACCTTTTCCATCAGCATCTTGAATCGCTGGTCGAAATCCCATACCGTCTCATTAGGGTACTGCTTAATTTCCTTCAATTCAGTGATATATTGAGCCTCCGACTTAGGCCGTCTAAATTCAACAATCAGTCCATCTCGAATCTCATCCAATGACTTCTCTAGGGCCCCCGTAGGGACTAAAATAAACTTCATGAACCAATCTAATGCACGACCTCGCAGAGTCATGGCTAACTGTCCCTTCTTAGCATTGGCATCAGTGATCTGTTTCATGGTACAGACCGCTTCACACAAAAACCAATACTATTCTGGGTTGTCTTTCGCACTTCCATGGAACAACGGTAGCTTAGCATCATCACCCGCCATCGTGGGATTCCTTCCTCCTGTCGCTGTGCTACTATTACCAATTAACTTTTGTGGTGTTGACGCACTCGGCGATGTCAAAGTAGTGTTTCTTGCTGGCTGAGAGTTAGTGAGCGGAGGTGTGGGTACGTTGGTGCCGGGGTTTGGTCCTGCCTCTATCCTGGGCGTAGCCTGGTTGGTCCTATCAGGATTGTGAGTTCGCTTCGTCCCGTGTGGTATTCCTTCATGGTTTTGCGGTTCGATCACAGCAAGACCTTCTCCCGTCCTCTGCCTCTTTTCCTATCGAAACCTCGCTCCTCCTCTTGTAATACCACTTTCTTCCTCGGCTTCACTCACAGTCTCCTCATGGTCTGCACCCATCTACCACTTTACCATTCCATGTACTATTCCCCAGCAGTCGCGGTACCCACGGCCTCCGCCCACCAGGCTGTCTACTGATCAAGGTGCATCTTTAATATACCCTTTTCGTAGATTAGCATCTTAATCGATAGTTGGATCGACAGCAGAAACCTTCCCCGTGGTCCTTGGAAGATGTACCTTTCGACTTCGCTATAGGATTTCTTCGTGTCGACCGTGAATTCAGTGATATATCCTTCCAAGATGCTATCAAGCCAAACTTCTATAGCCCGCGATGCCTTATTATCGACTTCCTGCAGCTCCTGAATCAACTCCGGGGTCCAAGCTGTCGGCTCACCACCCTAGAAGTTCCTCTTCTGGAAGGTCAGCTTCGAAAACCATTCATACATAATGACTGAAAATTCACAGAAAAACCATTCATGCGGATCGTCGTGAATATATCTTCCCACCCAATGATCTACCGTCAGTCGCGTATTCCGACTTTCTTCTTTAGCAAACTCCTGCAACTTCTGATTGAACCATTTTTGTATCTCCAGCTTCATCAGGTGCCACAACATGACCTCCTTCTACTCTGCACAAGGTCCCGACAACTGAACCATTTGTTGACCAACGTGACCTCAGTTGACAGGGGTTCGCCTCACTGTCGACCCATACCGCAGTCTCCCTGGGAACCGACCCGGGCAGGTTTGAGCCCACCTAGCAACACCCGTAGAGCGGATGAGGTCTCACTCGAGGCGTCCAGGAAGAGCAGACGGAACCATGTTTCCGTCGAGGGAGGAGGAGAGTTTTGGCTGTGCAGACTATCTCTATTGCAGTACTTAAACATAACTCAAAACATGGAATTATAACATTTTAACTAATCGCAACATTCATATTCCACATGAAACAGATTATTTAACCGCATCATTTGTCATTCCAGTAATAGTAAACATCAAATAACATGTATATATCGCACCATTGCACAGAGATTGCACCAAAACATCATTATATTACTATTGCGGGCAAAATACCAGAGGAAAAACATACATCTTCTTATCTCTCGCCTGTTATTCTCCCGTCGTCTTTCTTGATCTCTCGCTATCTCTCCTTTATTCCTTATCTAACACTTACAACTCTCATCTATTTATAGGCTTCTGCCATTACAATATTTTTCCACTTACAACAAAATTCCTAACCGACACTATGGATAATTGACCCAATAACCCCAAAAACCCACATACTGCGGTACAACTAACTCACTATTACATAATATGTGGTCCAAGTGACCCAAAACTCGCTAACTACGGTATTCTTTAGCACAAAATACTCCTTTCGCGCCCTCCTCTGGTGTGTCGCTGCATCGGCGGTACCACAACCTTTCCCCATCAAACCGCCTGCCAACAAGCAATATGTCCTCCATGCCAAGGGAATCCATGAGTAAAAGAAGCAGAACTAGTAGGATTAGTTTGGAAATGGTGAAGAAAAGGGGATGAAGTGAACGATACCGTAGGTATCCCAGTGAAAGGAACATTGGAGGAACTGACGATTGATCCGAAAGATATAGAAGTCGAAGCAATCTGGGTGTTCAATTATGTAGCTAGGGTTTTCACCCTAGCTTGTGCAAATGAGCACCTACTAAGGAGAATGGACTCCTTAGTAGCAGTTCAATAAACAGTAAATTAAAATGCTAAAACAATATGGATTCTAAATTAACATGAGCATTAATAAACATAACAAAACATGGAAATATGGTGAAGATCTTTCTTTTTTGTATTAAAATTTTACCTCAAGTGTAGAGGTTGGTGAAGTTCTTGCAATGGTCCAAGAGGGTTGCTCCAAACTCCAGCTTTGCTCCTTCTCTTTCTCCAAAGGGTTGGAAATGGGCCAAAAGGGGCACTCAAGGGTGAAAGTAGCTCAAGGGTGAGCTAGGGTTTCAAGAGTGATTTTGGCAGAGTAAGGGTGTATTTGATTGTGGATATGAAATGAGGGGTCTCCATCACCTATTTATAGGTTTTTAGTGGTGGAGTGCTGGTCCATGGCTTTGGGGACCATATGGTTTAGGTCAGCTGTATAGGGTTTTTTCCTCCTTTTTTCTTCTTTTTTCTCTTTTTTATTATTATTTTTTATTCCATTTTTAGAGGGTTTTTGCTATTTTGGATTATTTTGGGGGAAAAAGGGGTTTTTTGGCCTTTTGGAGGCTTTTTAATGGGATTTTAAGGTTCTGGAGGTAAATATGGTAGGAAATATGGACAAATGAGTCATGTAATGGGGTAGATGAGGTAGTGAGCACTTTTTGGGTGTTAACAGATTGCCCCCTGATGTGTTAGGGCAAGAGCTCATCGTATGGCCGATAGACATCATAAGTCTTGTATGGTTTTCCTGGGGTGTGGAGAAGAGAAGAAACAAACTAGAGCCCAGAACAATGGTCCCGAACAAACTGCAAAAACTAAAAGTACATGACCTCAATAATGGATGAGGGATAATCTAATCATATGGACGAGGCGGGCATTCCCATGCTCGTATCAAGATATAGAACAATAATAACACTAGGGTCCAAAATATGGGGACCTGACATATACATGGCCTCAAATAATGAATGAGGAAGAATCTCAATATATGGACGAGGCGGGCATACCCATGCTCGTATCCAGATACATAAAAAATAACTAAGAGGCCCGAACAAGGAGGACCTAGAAGATACATAGAGAACCACTGTGTACATCATAAGGGTCCAGAGGGGACACAAATCTGGGACATACTGCTGGGTGGACCATGTCGGAGCTGAAGAACGGATACACTGGAATGACAACAGTGCTACTGAGTGGGGTACCAGAGGAACTGATGAGCTGCTGGATCATAGTGACGGGGAGTCATACTCTCAATGGTACACTGAATTGGAACTGAACTGGGTACTCAAGGAAGCATATAACTGGATGGCTTCCGAATACAATCGCCAATGCAACCCGGACATCCACGGGAACATATAACTAGGCATTCCGAAGTGACTCACCAATGTGCTAGAGTCGGGGGAAATCCGGGGTCTTCGACCAACTGAAGGGATATATACCCTGCGGAGTTGCCAAAACTGTAGCTAGGGTTTTCACCCTAGCTTGTGCAAATGAGCACCTACTAAGGAGAATGGACTCCTTAGTAGCAGTTCAATAAACAGTAAATTAAAGTAATGAAACAATACGAATTCTAAACTAGCATGAGCATTAATAAACATAACAAAACATGGAAATATGGTGAAGATATTTCTTTTTTGTATTAAAATTTTACCTCAAGTGTAGAGGTTGGTGAAGTTCTTGCAATGGTCTAAGAGGGTTGCTCCAAACTCTAGCTTTGCTCCTTCTCTTTCTCCAAAGGGTTGGAAATGGGCCAAAAGGGGCACTCAAGGGTGAAAGTAGCTCAAGGGTGAGCTAGGGTTTCAAGAGTGATTTTGGCAGAGTAAGGGTGTATTTGATTGTGGATATGAAATGAGGGGTCTCCATCACCTATTTATAGGTTTTTAGTGGTGGAGTGCTAGCCCATGGTTTTGGGAACCATATGGTTTAGGTCAGCTGTATAGGGTTTTTTCCTCCTTTTTCCCTCTTTTTCCTCTTTTTTTATATTTTTTATTCCCTTTTTAGAGGGGTTTTGCTATTTTGGAGGAATTTTGGATAATTTTGGGGGAAAAAGGGGTTTTTTAGCCCTTTGGAGGCTTTTTTGATGGTTTTGTGGCCTTTTGGAGGCTTTTTTGGCCTTTTGAAGGCTTTTTAATGGGATTTTAAGGTTTTGAAGGTAAATATGGTAGGAAATATGGACAAATGAGTCATGTAATGGGGTAGATGAGGTAGTGAGCACTTTTTGGGTGTTAACAGATTGCCCCCTGATGTGTGAGGGCAGGAGCTCATCGTATGGCCGATAGACATCATAAGTCTTGTGTGGTTTTCCTAGGGTGTGGAGAAGAGAAGAAACGAACTAGAGCTCGGAACAATGGGCCCGAACAAACTGCAAAAACTGAAAGTACATGACCTCAATAATGGATGAGGAATAATCTGATCATATGGACGAGGCGGGCATTCCCATGCTCGTATCATGATATAGAACAATAATAACAATGGGGTCCAAAATATGGGGACCGAAAATATACATGACCTCAAATAATGAATGAGGAAGAATCTCAATATATGGATGAGTCGGGCATTCCCATGCTCGTATCAAGATACATAAAAAATGACTGTGAGGCCCGAAAAGCGGGACCTGTAGGATACATAGAGAACCACTGTGTACATCATAAGGTTCCAGAGGGGATACAAATCTGGGACATACTACTGGGTTGACCATGTCTGAGCTGAAGAACTGGTACACTGGAATAACTACAGTGCTGCTGAGTGTGGTACTAGAGGAACTGATGAGCTGCTGGAGCATAGTGACGGGGAGTCATGTCCTCAATGGTACACTGAACTGGGTACTCAAGGAAGCATATAACTGGAGGGCTTCTGAATACAATCACCAACGCAACCCAGACATCCACAGGAACATATAACTGGGCATTCTGAAGGGACTCACCAATGTGCTAGAGTCGGGGGAAATCTGGGGTCTTCGACCAATAACTGAAGGGATATAAACCCTGCACGATTCTCAATGATGTGATCAAGGTGTTGAAGTCGAGCATGTGAGAAACAACCACTCGGAGAGGCAATGATGACTCCTCTCAAAATGGTCCGTAGGCACTCACCACAGATGGTGATGGGTCCAAGGCGCAGGGACCTCTGGGTCTATCCTATGGAATAGAGGGGCTGTCGTTGACAGAGGGAGACCTGCAACTAGCAAGGAAATGATGTTTCCTTGATAGGAGCGCGAGGTCGAGAACCGAAGTGTGAGAGTACTGATGGTAGGACTGACATACTGTGGGGGATATCTGGGCAAGTAGAGTGGGTGGACTCAAACTTCCTTTGTTCAGAGTATGATGGTGGGGATGATCGGGCAGCATATGAAACTAACTGGTGGGAAAGGGATCATAGTTGTACTGTATCAAGGATAGTTACTGGAATGAGGGATACTCAAGCTGATGTAAAATGGCAGGAGACTGTAGAATACTCTGAACAAAGGCGACCTGACTGGGGATGCTGCCGAGATGATCGATCATAGTGACAAGAGGCATGGGGGGACTTCTTCATGGGTTAAGGAACTAGAAGAAGTGTGTGTAAAATGGTACTGTCATGTGGATTTATATGAGCCCAGGACAGTTCATGCTCATGATTGCTTTCAATTTTAAGGAGTCTAAAAGTGATAAGAAGACTCTGAAATAATGGAATGGTACTGTCGTGTGGATTTGTACAAGCCCAGGACAGTTCATGCTCGTGGTTGCTTTAAATTTTAGAGAGTCTGAAAGCGATAAGAAGACTCCAGGGGGTTGCTTTTTCGTGTGTTAGTCTCCAAGGCCCGAAAAAGCATAAAAGGATGCAATGAAGAACTCTTCTAGCTAGTGTGACTAGAGTATTCCTTTTTTGTAATTAGTCTACCAGGTCCGGAAAAGGGTTAAACTTATACCAGATAGACGCCCTTTCAGGTACTTTAACGAGCATGAATGTTGTGGGGAAAATGCACCTATAGTTCAGGGGAGAAACTACCAACTTACGGTGATAAAGATAGACTTACAAGCATTCTGCAAGTACAACAAATAAATGAAGAGATTAGGGTTTAGAGATGTGGGCACCTCATTCAGAAGGTTGATCCTAGCTTTGCTTCCCTCGCTCTTCAATGCTTATCCAATGTCGCAATGCCCAGACCTGCAAAACAACTTGATACCTTTCTCAAATACATTTGACTACATATATAATACTGATATTCATAATAGAAGAAGACATCAAACTATAATCAAACAGTAATCAAATCTGAGACACACTAATAGGTCATATTTGGAAAGAGAAGAACGCCTGATCTTTATTAATGAATGAAAGCAAGTACATACAATTATACCTTCCTTCAAGCTTGGCACTTCACGAAACCTAGATTCAAGATCTCCTGCTTCCGTTCTCCAAGGATCCCAGCCTCTAAGCAATTGTACTAGGGTTTACCAAAACTGAAGCACAAGAGAGGGGGATGAAGGTCTCCATTCCTCCAGCATAACTTTGCAATTGGGCTTGGTCCTTTCACATGGCCCTTCTACCCTCCTTATATAATCAATGAGGAAGAGGAAAAGAAGTTATAACCACTCAAGAGGTTTCCCAACCAACTTAACTTACTCGAATTTCGAGATTTTGACCAAATCAAGAGTGTACCCTACTCTACAGTATACAAAGTCGCGTACATATGGCAATGGGCGCTACTTTAAATGAGACAAAGTCGCGTACACACGCTACTATTATAACAGTAGAGTCACGCTCATAGTGAAAAATGGCCAAAAACAGGCTTTTCTGCTCATTTTCAGGAGATAGTTTGGTCTGGGAAAATGTTCCTAAGGGTCATATACATCAAATGGGTCAAGAATGAGGTAATTTCAACCATTTTTAGTGTCCCGAATGACTCCTCCATCCACAATTGTCCTGTTGTGTGACTGAACTTGATCTCAAGAAGTGTCGTCATGCGACCAAGGGAAACAAGTGTCGTCACGGACGGAGAGGTGTCATTTCAAGCTATAACAGATGCCCCCTAATGTATGAGGTCAGAGGGAGTACGGGAAACGATGGCCGAAATACATTATAAATAATAAAAAAGAGTTGAACCGTGGAGGAACGGAGAAACCAAGAATCATAGGCTCAAATGAAGTACCTGAAAGCAAAGGCAAAGTCAGACAAACTTATCCATGGGGTAACTGTCCATGTTCAAATGGTGGAACATGATCTCCAAGAGGATACAATAATGATCCAAAATACTAATGCATATATCATGGCCACTAAAATACAAGCATGGATCCATGAGGAACATAAGTCGAAACATAGCCACATAAATACAAGGTGGATCTATGTCAAAACTGGAGAACATAGCCATAGAGAACAAGCTGGATCTATGTCTCATCAAGAGCCAAAAGGAGTGGGGCTCAGTTTTGCGCAACTTGGGCGATAACATAAATGAGGTGATGCTATCGAGGATCCCAAGGTCTTCATCCAAAAACAACCCAAGGTACAAACCTATCCATGCGAATAAATGAGTTGTTGTCGAACATGGGAGGTATCGTTTGATTACCGGTCATTGATGTATACCGTTAACAAACGCGAGGGTGTCCACCAATAATGAAAATGGAACCCAAGGTACCTAGTACATTCAAGCAAGTGCGAATAGATGGTCTTGCCGTCGAACACTTGAAGAATCCATCGGATAGGAGACATTGATGTATTCCCATCTATCCAATAGCGAGGGAAACTGCCACTAATGACTGCAATCCCCAAGGTACTAACCGAAACTCTAAACTTCATTCCCAGAGCACAATGAGTTGAAGTCGATGGGAAGAAGTCCGTTGGAAGGGAGGCCTTAATGCATCCTCCATCATCCAACATGAGGGACACTCAAAAGGTATGAGCTTATTTGGAGTAGGACGGAACACAGGATGAAACATACTGACACCAAGGAATGGCCGACACATGAGGTCAAGGCAACTGCCGAATGGCCGACACAGGTTGTATCCTTGAACAGTGAGCACGACACAAGAGTGACTTAGGCAGCTTTGAACACAAAGAGACCACGATACATATCTGCAATGTAGGAGACATTAACAGATTCTCCAAATGATTGGAAGACTAACCAAACGGAGGAGTAGGAACTCTGAGATCAAGTTTACCCTAAGGTCAATACTAGAACCCAACTTGTTTGATAGACTCAAAACAGGTGCTTTGTTCAAAGAGATAGTTGACTTGCTGCCATCATATTGAAATATATTGTAACATTCTTCCCTTCCCTTTCCTTTTTCATTTTTTAACGAGCTTGACAAAGAACTAAAGCATGCTCGACGGTATTTTCATATTTAAGGAGTTTGAAAAACCTAGAAGAAAACTCCATACACCTATCCGTGGATTTTATATCGAGCCCGGATTGGTCTGTGCTCGGCGGTGTTTTCTTGCTTATAGAGTTGAAAAACTTAAACAGTCCTCTATACACTTATCCGTGGATTTTATATCGAGCCCGGATTGGTATGTGCTCGCTTGGTGTTTTCACATTTCGAGAGTCTGAAAACCCTAAAGACGACTCCAAAGGTCCTTTTTCGTAAAGTTAGTCTCCTTCCCTGAAAAAGTGTAAAATGATGGAAGAAGAACTCTTCTAGCGCATACAAGAGTATACCTAGAGTATACCTTTTCCGTAAATTATCCACCAAGGCCCGGAAAAGGGGTAATTCTATACCTAAGTGGATGTCGGTTCAGTTATTTTAACGAGCCTGAAAAGACAACTATGCTCGGCAAACTTTTCCTATTTAAGGAGTCTGAAAAGGGCTTAAAAGAACTCCATAGAGATCTTTTCCGTAAAGGTTTAACGAGTCCGGAAAAGTAAACTCATGACCTCCTTACTGTTTTTAACGAGCTCAAAGGAGATAGGAAAATGCTCACAACTTCCTTACTGTTTTTAACGAGCTCGAAGTGAAGATGAAAGAAATGCTCATAACCTACTTACTGTTTTTAACGAGCTCGAAGTGAAGGTAGAAGAATGCTCGTAGCCTCCTTACTGTTTTTAACGAGCTCGAAGGAAAGGTGGAAGACTGCTCGTAACCTACTTACTGTTTTTAACGAGCTCGAAGTGAAGGCAGAAGAATGCTCGAAATGGGAGGAAACGAGTGTCAGGGACATGCAAAACTAGCTCCAAGCGCATGGAACAAAGCTATGCCTAATGCAAGGAACATGGGCAAGATAAGGACACTGAGGGTGTGTCTCCTCCAGGTAAAAGGTGTCAAATTGAAAAGGAAAAATGATACAGGGCTTAGCGGAAATGAGATCAGAGATGGAGGCTTATACAACGGGCTAAAAGCGTGGAAGCCGGCTTCAGGCTCATTAGCGCAAGCGGGATCATAATAGATGCATATGCAATTTGAACACAAAGATGGGAGCCTTATCAGGGATGGCCAAAAATATATGAGGAAGAAAGATATGACGCTTCTTCTCAAAGTCATGGTGAATCTAAAAAGGCTCCCGAACCTATGAGAAAAACTCAGCATGGGCACCAGAATGGCATAAGGGTGCTGACTAGGGTGACCCATGTTAGGTAGGCTCTGCTGTCGGACTGGTGCACAATGCATAAAGAGATGGCTAACACACCAATATCCAACAGGTTCCACCCTATGGCGAATTCGGATGGCAAAAGGTTCAAATGCAACATAACAGCGGGGAAGCCTAAACCTATATGCAAGGTTCCGAATATACCTGACATGGTTGCACAAGGTGTCGAAAAGGACCAGTAAGCAAGTATACATCCAGCTAAGAATCCTGTCTCCAAGAAACATTAGTACCAGGATCATATCTAAAACATATGTAAGGAAAGACCCGATACAAGTCACTGTGGTAGAAATACTTTCAACTTCACTATCATCAACAACAACCATAAACAAGGCAGAGTGTTCAAATGAAGACTCTATGGTACCCAAGCCCGAGGACTTACAATCAACAAGATCAGCTTCAGGATGAAGATCAAAGTTGAAGGACATGAAGGAATCTGCAGAAACAAATTCATCATCACGGGAGTTGAAAATTCTAGAAGCAGAATCAAACTCAGCAGGAACACCGATTTGCGGATCTATAGGAGAGTCCAAAGACTCAACAGTAGGAAGATCAGACTTTAAGGTCAAACCGGGGCTGGACATAACTGCGACTGGATCAACATCCAAATGAATGGTAGATTGTACTATGGACTCTAGGAAAACTTCATCGGAAGGAAGTATATCATCCCAGATAGAACACATATCTAAACATTCAGATGGAGGTGTCACTTGGTCAAAAGCTGGGACCAAGTCCCGAGAAGGTAAGAATGAACTCAGATACTTCTTCTCAGTAGCAGTTGAACTCAAGGAACAATATGCCACATGAGGCGCATGTGACATAGTAGTGCCTAATGACGAGGGATTAGACTGGTCTACAGTTAGGTAATAAGGAGGATCAACGAATGCAAGCTGGTCGATGGTGACAATGTTTTCATTATGAGGGAAATGCATCACACGAAAAAGTGTAGACACCACAGCATGCATAGCATAAAAATAATCACGCCCGAGGATCATATCAAAGTCCATAGGGTCCTTTAAAACCATAAAATCAACTAAGACTGTTTTTCCACCCAAGGTAACAGGTGCCCGACGGAGGAATCTGATCGGTTCACTAGGTCTTCTATCAAAGGTCAACGACCAATTACCAGCTGGAAGAACATTAGGGAAACCCAAATCTCTCCAAGCATAAGCGGATAAGATACTAACATAAGCACCTTCATCAACAATACATCGGTCAACCGTATGGTTCCCGATATCAACCTTTATTTGAAAAGGTGTCGAAGAAGGAAGGCGAGGCTCGCCTAGACTATTCCAATCAAAGGAAAAAATCCTAGGGCTTGGTAGGGGTTCACATGGCACAGATGAAGTGCCCCCTTTTTCAGGAACATCCAAACTGGAAATGCAGAAGACTTCAGTAGTAGGTGCATCAATCTATGAAGGACTGATGGGATCGGTCGAAGATTGCATCGATTCAATCACTTCACTCTCCGAAGGAAGAGTGGGGTCGACCAAAAATAGCATTGGTTCAACCACTTTATCAACCAAAGGTTGATCTGACTGCAGGGAATCTATAGACAACTCAGGAACAGAGGTTCCTTCAGACATGGACCACACTCTTCGTGCCTCTGGAATGGCAGGGCATCGGTGAGTAAGGTGATCTCGCTTACAAAGTTTACAAGGGAACTTTGGTTTCCGTCCTATAGGTTTAGACTCCTTTACAATGTCAGTACTATCAGCATGACTAGCATTGGCTGACATCTTTCCCCCAGCATGACTCACAGAGGCTGGTTGCTCAGAAGCAGAAGACTTTTGAACTAAGGACCACACTTTTTGCACTTCTGGAAGTACAGGGCACAAGTAAGTAAGGTGGTCTCCCTCGCAAAACTTACAAGGGAACTTAAGCTTCTGTGTGTTGGGTTTGTCGACAATGTCAACTCCCTCAGCATGACTTGCAGTGGCTGATCTGGTATCTCCAGTATGACTCACAGGAACTGGTGACTTGTCATTAATATGACTAGCAGTGATCAATGACGTGTCCTCAACATGACTGACAGTGGTTGAAGACAAACTTTCAGTATGATTTTCAGTGACTAAAAGTTTTCTCCCAGCGTGACCTCCAGAGGCTGGGTGGGTGCCCCCTGCATGATTTGCAGAGGCTGGGTGCTTGCCCCCTTGTTTTGGCATCTTCTTCCTATTCTTCCCCCGTCTATTCCTTTTAGACTGCTGGCTACTAGTATTGCTACTTTCGCCGCATGAGGTAGAAGGAGGAGGAGAAGATGTTACTGGCAAAGGAGGCACAGGGTTCTGATGCTCTTGATTTGAGGTGCTCACAAAAGAAGCGTCAGGAGCATGCAAGGCATTCGGAGTGGAAAACAACCAAACCGGCAGCCCAATAGTGAATCCATGAAGATTCAGAGTAGCCATTAAGGGAGCACCAATGTTTCCAATGAATGGAACAGCACAAGGATCCCCCGGAACAGGGGTACCTTGATTGGCACTCGCCGGAATGCTAGACATAGTTTCTCGCCCAAATGAACAAGAAGTTCCCTAAGGCAAACTAAAACAAGTAGCACAAAGAGCACACCACTAAAAAAAGGTCCTAAGTAAATCAAACCAGGCAAACAGATGCCTTCCGGAGAAGAGTCTGGGATGATGAGGGCCCAGAACAGATCAACGAAGGATGAAGGACAGTTACCCGGGGTCCACAATACAATGACTAAGGGTGCAAGTGCTGGAATCACCCAACCGCCCTCCCAAAGACCTGCAAGGGATTTCCTCCCACGTCTGTCCTAGGTACAGCATATATACCCTTCGCTGTCACCTGTGTATGAACCTAGAGTCTGATACTAAGGATACCACAACACCGAAAACTCCTGGGGGAACAGTCACCGGTCGAATCAGAAAGCGTGGGCAGGGTAGCTAAGCCCGAAACTCGAAAGAGTCCCCAATACGCAATCTGATCCTGGCGTATGCTCGAACAGAAAGTAGGAGGGGTATTCCCACAAACTGATCTCACATTGACCTACTGCATATGCTCCCAGGCAAATTTTGAGTGAGGTGGGTTTGCCTAATGATAGTCTCACTACGATTTTTGCGCAATGTGTGATCTTGGGTGGTTTAAGGTGTTTTAAACCCAAGATCCTAACAAAAACTAGTTGGTGTAGTGTAACCTAGAAAAGAAAATGTTGCTAGTTCATTTTATTAGAGTTCATTTTAAAGGTTACTTGATTACTCAAAAAGGTAGTGGGTGTGTGAGAGTGGTTATAATAGAAATAGAGTACTGAAAATGAAATATTTACCACCAAACAAATCTTTTTCTTTTCAATGCAAGTCTTAAAATTCTGATCTAGAATGCATGTGCAAATGCAATTTTTTAATCTTTTGAATGCAAAAAGGTAAAAATAAAGTCTAAATGTAAAAAATTAAACTCAAAACCTAAGAATGCAACTACTCAAGCAACTAGGTATGCAAAAGAAAACTTGTTCTTTTTGATGCAAAGCACTCTAAAATCTTTTAAGCCACTTGCAAGGTACTCTATTCAGAAGATAAATCAAAATTCTTTATGCTTTTCAAAGGTAAGAAACAAAAACTGAAACTAACCTACTATCAAAGCAAAGCAAAGAAACTTTCAGGTTCTCTTTATGAAACAGTAAAAGCTACCAATATGACTTTCAAATTCTTATTGATGTAAGCATGCCAAACATTGGGAAAAGAGTACAAAAACTACTTTTAGACCCAGACGAAGCGAATGAACTACGAAGAAGTATGGTTTGGTAAAGTCAGGTCTGCACGTAAACAATGCAAACAAGGTCTTGAACAACAGCCAAAACACTTGAGCTTTCACTACAAAAGAAAAACTAAAAGCATAAGGGAGGACAAGAAACCAACCTAAAAGAGAAATTTCACTCAAATAGATACAAACAGGGTCAAGAAGACTCAAAAGGTTCCAAATCCAGTGGAAAATGGGGCAAGCAAGTTCAATCAGACTCAAATTAGGGTACAAAACACCAAACAGGTCCACAACCCCCCAACTTAAGTCAACAAACCCCAAAACTTTCCAAACAAGCCCAAAATGATCAAAAGAGGTTCAAATCATGAATGTAGGATCAATACAAGGATGGGAGACCACTTACAGGGATCTAACACAGACCTAAGGTCATCAGGGACCCCAAAAAATGCAGCCACAGCCCCCAGATTTGGGTCCACAACCCAAAAACTCAAAAATTTCAAACCCAGATTTTGAGCGCTACTGTGTATGAAGGAAACTAGCGCTCATAGCAGTATGGGCGCTACTGTGCAAAGGAAAAGTAGCGTATGGGCGCTACTGTGTGGTACAAACAGTAGCGTACAAGAAAAAAAAGTCTAAAAAACGGGGTTAAAACCCCCAAACTGGGTCCTCAAAGGTTTGCAAGGGTTGGGAAGGGTCTGTAAAAATCCCAGGAGGGTCAAACAGAGCCTACTAACTGATCCTAATCAAGAAAATGAACAAAGACCATCAAACAAGACTGAAGAAATGACCTTGGATACCCCTAAGCAGTTAGGCTTTCCCCAGCGGAGTCGCCATTCTGTTGTGGGGAAAATGCACCTATAGTTCAGGGGAGAAACTACCAACTTACGGTGATAAAGATAGACTTACAAGCATTCTGCAAGTACAACAAATAAATGAAGAGATTAGGGTTTAGAGATGTGGGCACCTCATTCAGAAGGTTGATCCTAGCTTTGCTTCCCTCGCTCTTCAATGCTTATCCAATGTCGCAATGCCCAGACCTGCAAAACAACTTGATACCTTTCTCAAATACATTTGACTACATATATAATACTGATATTCATAATAGAAGAAGACATCAAACTATAATCAAACAGTAATCAAATCTGAGACACATTAATAGGTCATATTTGGAAAGAGAAGAACGTCTGATCTTTATTAATGAATGAAAGCAAGTACATACAATTATACCTTCCTTCAAGCTTGGCACTTCACGAAACCTAGATTCAAGATCTCCTGCTTCCGTTCTCCAAGGATCCCAGCCTCTAAGCAATTGTACTAGGGTTTACCAAAACTGAAGCACAAGAGAGGGGGATGAAGGTCTCCATTCCTCCAGCATAACTTTGCAATTGGGCTTGGTCCTTTCACATGGCCCTTCTACCCTCCTTATATAATCAATGAGGAAGAGGAAAAGAAGTTATAACCACTCAAGAGGTTTCCCAACCAACTTAACTTACTCAAATTTCGAGATTTTGACCAAAACAAGAGTGTACCCTACTCTACAGTATACAAAGTCGCGTACATATGGCAATGGGCGCTACTTTAAATGAGACAAAGTCGCGTACACACGCTACTATTATAACAGTAGAGTCGCGCTCATAGTGAAAAATGGCCAAAAACAGGCTTTTCTGCTCATTTTCAGGAGATAGTTTGGTCTGGAAAAATGTTCCTAAGGGTCATATACATCAAATGGGTCAAGAATGAGGTAATTTCAACCATTTTTAGTGTCCCAAATGACTCCTCCATCCACAATTGTCCTGTTGTGTGACTGAACTTGATCTCAAGAAGTGTCGTCATGCGACCAAGGGAAACAAGTGTCGTCACGGACGGAGAGGTGTCATTTCAAGCTATAACAGATGCCCCCTAATGTATGAGGTCAGAGGGAGTACGGGAAACGATGGCCGAAATACATTATAAAAAATAAAAAAGAGTTGAAC
Source organism: Larix kaempferi (assembly GCA_027924585.1). NCBI lineage: Eukaryota > Viridiplantae > Streptophyta > Pinopsida > Pinales > Pinaceae > Larix > Larix kaempferi. The sequence goes on from BSBM01001255.1 coordinate 847,332, forward strand.
CGTGGAGGAACGGAGAAACCAAGAATCATAGGCTCAAATGAAGTACCTGAAAGCAAAGGCAAAGTCAGACAAACTTATCCATGGGGTAACTGTCCATGTTCAAATGGTGGAACATGATCTCCAAGAGGATACAATAATGATCCAAAATACTGATGCATATATCATGGCCACTAAAATACAAGCGTGGATCCATGAGGAACATAAGTCGAAACATAGCCACATAAATACAAGGTGGATCTATGTCAAAACTGGAGAACATAGCCATAGAGAACAAGCTGGATCTATGTCTCATCAAGAGCCAAAAGGAGTGGGGCTTAGTTTTGCGCAACTTGGGCGATAACATAAATGAGGTGATGCTATCGAGGATCCCAAGGTCTTCATCCAAAAACAACCCAAGGTACAAACCTATCCATGCAAATAAATGAGTTGTTGTCGAACATGGGAGGTATCGTTTGATTACAGGTCATTGATGTATACCGTTAACAAACGCGAGGGTGTCCACCAATAATGAAAATGGAACCCAAGGTACCTAGTACATTCAAGCAAGTGCGAATAGATGGTCTTGCCGTCGAACACTTGAAGAATCCATCGGATAGGAGACATTGATGTATTCCCATCTATCCAATAGCGAGGGAAACTGCCACTAATGACTGCAATCCCCAAGGTACTAACCGAAACTCTAAACTTCATTCCCAGAGCACAATGAGTTGAAGTCGATGGGAAGAAGTCCGTTGGAAGGGAGGCCTTAATGCATCCTCCATCATCCAACATGAGGGACACTCAAAAGGTATGAGCTTATTTGGAGTAGGACGGAACACAGGATGAAACATACTGACACCAAGGAATGGCCGACACATGAGGTCAAGGCAACTGCAGAATGGCCGACACAGGTTGTATCCTTGAACAGTGAGCACGACACAAGAGTGACTTAGGCAGCTTTGAACACAAAGAGACCACGATACATATCTGCAATGTAGGAGACATTAACAGATTCTCCAAATGATTGGAAGACTAACCAAACGGAGGAGTAGGAACTCTGAGATCAAGTTTACCCTAAGGTCAATACTAGAACCCAACTTGTTTGATAGACTCAAAACAGGTGCTTTGTTCAAAGAGATAGTTGACTTGCTGCCATCATATTGAAAGATATTGTAACATTCTTCCCTTCCCTTTCCTTTTTCATTTTTTAACGAGCTTGACAAAGAACTAAAGCATGCTCGACGGTATTTTCATATTTAAGGAGTTTGAAAAACCTAGAAGAAAACTCCATACACCTATCCGTGGATTTTATATCGAGCCCGGATTGGTCTGTGCTCGGCGGTGTTTTCTTGCTTATAGAGTTGAAAAACTTAAACAGTCCTCTATACACTTATCCGTGGATTTTATATCGAGCCCGGATTGGTATGTGCTCGCTTGGTGTTTTCACATTTCGAGAGTCTGAAAACCCTAAAGACGACTCCAAAGGTCCTTTTTCGTAAAGTTAGTCTCCTTCCCCGAAAAAGTGTAAAATGATGGAAGAAGAACTCTTCTAGCGCATACAAGAGTATACCTAGAGTATACCTTTTCCGTAAATTATCCACCAAGGCCCGGAAAAGGGGTAATTCTATACCTAAGTGGATGTCGGTTCAGTTATTTTAACGAGCCTGAAAAGACAACTATGCTCGGCAAACTTTTCCTATTTAAGGAGTCTGAAAAGGGCTTAAAAGAACTCCATAGGGATCTTTTCCGTAAAGGTTTAACGAGTCCGGAAAAGTAAACTCATGACCTCCTTACTGTTTTTAACGAGCTCAAAGGAGATAGGAAAATGCTCACAACTTCCTTACTGTTTTTAACGAGCTCGAAGTGAAGATGAAAGAAATGCTCATAACCTACTTACTGTTTTTAACGAGCTCGAAGTGAAGGTAGAAGAAGGCTCGTAGCCTCCTTACTATTTTTAACGAGCTCGAAGGAAAGGTGGAAGACTGCTCGTAACCTACTTACTGTTTTTAACGAGCTCGAAGTGAATGCAGAAGAATGCTCGAAATGGGAGGAAACGAGTGTCAGGGACATGCAAAACTAGCTCCAAGCGCATGGAACAAAGCTATGCCTAATGCAAGGAACATGGGCAAGATAAGGACACTGAGGGTGTGTCTCCTCCAGGTAAAAGGTGTCAAATTGAAAAGGCAAAATGATACAGGGCTTAGCGGAAATGAGATCAGAGATGGAGGCTTATACAACGGGCTAAAAGCGTGGAAGCCGGCTTCAGGCTCATTAGCGCAAGCGGGATCATAATAGATGCATATGCAATTTGAACACAAAGATGGGAGCCTTATCAGGGATGGCCAAAAATATATGAGGAAGAAAGATATGAGGCTTCTTCTCAAAGTCATGGTGAATCTAAAAAGGCTCCCGAACCTATGAGAAAAACTCAGCATGGGCACCAGAATGGCATAAGGGTGCTGACTAGGGTGACCCATGTTAGGTAGGCTCTGCTGTCGGACTGGTGCACAATGCATAAAGAGATGGCTAACACACCAATATCCAACAGGTTCCACCCTATGGCGAATTCGGATGGCAAAAGGTTCAAATGCAACATAACAGCGGGGAAGCCTAAACCTATATGCAAGGTTCCGAATATACCTGACATGGTTGCACAAGGTGTCGAAAAGGACCAGTAAGCAAGTATACATCCAGCTAAGAATCCTGTCTCCAAGAAACATTAGTACCAGGATCATATCTAAAACATATGTAAGGAAAGACCCGATACAAGTCACTGTGGTAGAAATACTTTCAACTTCACTATCATCAACAACAACCATAAACAAGGCAGAGTGTTCAAATGAAGACTCTATGGTACCCAAGCCCGAGGACTTACAATCAACAAGATCAGCTTCAGGATGAAGATCAAAGTTGAAGGACATGAAGGAATCTGCAGAAACAAATTCATCATCACGGGAGTTGAAAATTCTAGAAGCAGAATCAAACTCAGCAGGAACACCGATTTGCGGATCTATAGGAGAGTCCAAAGACTCAACAGTAGGAAGATCAGACTTTAAGGTCAAACCGGGGCTGGACATAACTGCGACTGGATCAACATCCAAATGAATGGTAGATTGTACTATGGACTCTAGGAAAACTTCATCGGAAGGAAGTATATCATCCCAGATAGAACACATATCTAAACATTCAGATGGAGGTGTCACTTGGTCAAAAGCTGGGACCAAGTCCCGAGAAGGTAAGCATGAACTCAGATACTTCTTCTCAGTAGCAGTTGAACTCAAGGAACAATATGCCACATGAGGCGCATGTGACATAGTAGTGCCTAATGACGAGGGATCAGACTGGTATACAGTTAGGTAATAAGGAGGATCAACGAATGCAAGCTGGTCGATGGTGACAATGTTTTCGTTATGAGGGAAATGCATCACACGAAAAAGTGTAGACACCACAGCATGCATAGCATAAAAATAATCACGCCCGAGGATCATATCAAAGTCCATAGGGTCCTTTAAAACCATAAAATCAACTAAGACTGTTTTTCCACCCAAGGTAACAGGTGCCTGACGGAGGAATCCGATCGGTTCACTAGGTCTTCTATCAAAGGTCAACGGCCAATTACCAGCTGGAAGAACATTAGGGAAATCCAAATCTCTCCAAGCATAAGCGGATAAGATACTAACAGAAGCACCTTCATCAACAATACATCGATCAACCGTATGGTTCCCGATATCAACCTTTATTTGAAAAGGTGTCGAAGAAGGAAGGCGAGGCTCGCCTAGACTATTCCAATCAAAGGAAACAATCCTAGGGCTTGGTAGGGGTTCACATGGCACAGATGAAGTGCCCCCTTTTTCAGGAACATCCAAACTGGAAATGCAGAAGACTTCAGTAGTAGGTGCATCAATCTCTGAAGGACTGATGGGATCGGTCGAAGATTGCATTGATTCAATCACTTCACTCTCCGAAGGAAGAGTGGGGTCGACCAAAAATTGCATTGGTTCAACCACTTTATCAACCAAAGGTTGATCTGACTGCAGGGAATCTATAGACAACTCAGGAACAGAGGTTCCTTCAGACATGGACCACACTCTTCGTGCCTCTGGAATGGCAGGGCATCGGTGAGTAAGGTGATCTCGCTTACAAAGTTTACAAGGGAACTTTGGTTTCCGTCCTATAGGTTTAGACTCCTTTACAACGTCAGTACTCTCAGCATGACTAGCATTGGCTGACAGCTTGCCCCCAGCATGACTCACAGAGGCTGGTTGCTCAGAAGCAGAAGACTTTTGAACTAAGGACCACACTTTTTGCACTTCTGGAAGTACAGGGCACAAGTAAGTAAGGTGGTCTCCCTCGCAAAACTTACAAGGGAACTTAAGCTTCTGTGTGTTGGGTTTGTCGACAATGTCAACTCCCTCAGCATGACTTGCAGTGGCTGATCTGGTATCTCCAGTATGACTCACAGGAACTGGTGACTTGTCATTAATATGACTAGCAGTGATCAATGACGTGTCCTCAACATGACTGACAGTGGTTGAAGACAAACTTTCAGTATGATTTTCAGTGACTAAAATTTTTCTCCCAGCGTGACCTCCAGAGGCTGGGTGGGTGCCCCCTGCATGATTTGCAGAGGCAGGGTGCTTGCCCCCTTGTTTTGGCATCTTCTTCCTATTCTTCCCCCGTCTATTCCTTTTAGACTGCTGGCTACTAGTATTGCTACTTTCGCCGCATGAGGTAGAAGGAGGAGGAGAAGATGTTACTGGCAAAGGAGGCACAGGGTTCTGATGCTCTTGATTTGAGGTGCTCACAAAAGAAGCGTCAGGAGCATGCAAGGCATTCGGAGTGGAAAACAACCAAACCGGCAGCCCAATAGTGAATCCATGAAGATTCAGAGTAGCCATTAAGGGAGCACCAATGTTTCCAATGAATGGAACAGCACAAGGATCCCCCGGAACAGGGGTACCTTGATTGGCACTCGCCGGAATGCTAGACATAGTTTCTCGCCCAAATGAACAAGAAGTTCCCTAAGGCAAACTAAAACAAGTAGCACAAAGAGCACACCACTAAAAAAAGGTCCTAAGTAAATCAAACCAGGCAAACAGATGCCTTCCGGAGAAGAGTCTGGGATGATGAGGGCCCAGAACAGATCAACGAAGGATGAAGGACAGTTACCCGGGGTCCACAATACAATGACTAAGGGTGCAAGTGCTGGAATCACCCAACCGCCCTCCCAAAGACCTGCAAGGGATTTCCTCCCACGTCTGTCCTAGGTACAGCAGATATACCCTTCGCTGTCACCTGTGTATGAACCTAGAGTCTGATACTAAGGATACCACAACACCGAAAACTCCTGGGGGAACAGTCACCGGTTGAATCAGAAAGCGTGGGCAGGGTAGCTAAGCCCGAAACTCGAAAGAGTCCCCAATACGCAATCCGATCCTGGCGTATGCTCGAACAGAAAGTAGGAGGGGTATTCCCACAAACTGATCTCACATTGACCTACTGCATATGCTCCCAGGCAAATTTTGAGTGAGGTGGGTTTGCCTAATGATAGTCTCACTACGATTTTTGCGCAATGTGTGATCTTGGGTGGTTTAAGGTGTTTTAAACCCAAGATCCTAACCAAAACTAGTTGGTGTAGTGTAACCTAGAAAAGAAAATGTTGCTAGTTCATTTTATTAGAGTTCATTTTAAAGGTTACTTGATTACTCAAAAAGGTAGTGGGTGTGTGAGAGTGGTTATAATAGAAATAGAGTACTGAAAATGAAATATTTACCACCAAACAAATCTTTTTCTTTTCAATGCAAGTCTTAAAATTCTGATCTAGAATGCATGTGCAAATGCAATTTTTTAATCTTTTGAATGCAAAAAGGTAAAAATAAAGTCTAAATGTAAAAAATTAAACTCAAAACCTAAGAATGCAACTACTCAAGCAACTAGGTATGCAAAAGAAAACTTGTTCTTTTTGATGCAAAGCACTCTAAAATCTTTTAAGCCACTTGCAAGGTACTCTATTCAGAAGATAAATCAAAATTCTTTATGCTTTTCAAAGGTAAGAAACAAAAACTGAAACTAACCTACTATCAAAGCAAAGCAAAGAAACTTTCAGGTTCTCTTTATGAAACAGTAAAAGCTACCAATATGACTTTCAAATTCTTATTGATGTAAGCATGCCAAACATTGGGAAAAGAGTACAAAAACTACTTTTAGACCCAGACGAAGCGAATGAACTACGAAGAAGTATGGTTTGGTAAAGTCAGGTCTGCACGTAAACAATGCAAACAAGGTCTTGAACAACAGCCAAAACACTTGAGCTTTCACTACAAAAGAAAAACTAAAAGCATAAGGGAGGACAAGAAACCAACCTAAAAGAGAAATTTCACTCAAATAGATACAAACAGGGTCAAGAAGACTCAAAAGGTTCCAAATCCAGTGGAAAATGGGGCAAGCAAGTTCAATCAGACTCAAATTAGGGTACAAAACACCAAACAGGTCCACAACCCCCCAACTTAAGTCAACAAACCCCAAAACTTTCCAAACAAGCCCAAAATGATCAAAAGAGGTTCAAATCATGAATGTAGGATCAATACAAGGATGGGAGACCACTTACAGGGATCTAACACAGACCTAAGGTCATCAGGGACCCCAAAAAATGCAGCCACAGCCCCCAGATTTGGGTCCACAACCCAAAAACTCAAAAATTTCAAACCCAGATTTTGAGCGCTACTGTGTATGAAGGAAACTAGCGCTCATAGCAGTATGGGCGCTACTGTGCAAAGGAAAAGTAGCGTATGGGCGCTACTGTGTGGTACAAACAGTAGCGTACAAGAAAAAAAAGTCTAAAAAACGGGGTTAAAACCCCCAAACTGGGTCCACAAAGGTTTGCAAGGGTTGGGAAGGGTCTGTAAAAAGCCCAGGAGGGTCAAACAGAGCCTACTAACTGATCCTAATCAAGAAAATGAACAAAGACCATCAAACAAGACTGAAGAAATGACCTTGGATACCCCTAAGCAGTTAGGCTTTCCCCAGCGGAGTCGCCATTCTGTTGTGGGGAAAATGCACCTATAGTTCAGGGGAGAAACTACCAACTTACGGTGATAAAGATAGACTTACAAGCATTCTGCAAGTACAACAAATAAATGAAGAGATTAGGGTTTAGAGATGTGGGCACCTCATTCAGAAGGTTGATCCTAGCTTTGCTTCCCTCGCTCTTCAATGCTTATCCAATGTCGCAATGCCCAGACCTGCAAAACAACTTGATACCTTTCTCAAATACATTTGACTACATATATAATACTGATATTCATAATAGAAGAAGACATCAAACTATAATCAAACAGTAATCAAATCTGAGACACATTAATAGGTCATATTTGGAAAGAGAAGAACGTCTGATCTTTATTAATGAATGAAAGCAAGTACATACAATTATACCTTCCTTCAAGCTTGGCACTTCACGAAACCTAGATTCAAGATCTCCTGCTTCCGTTCTCCAAGGATCCCAGCCTCTAAGCAATTGTACTAGGGTTTACCAAAACTGAAGCACAAGAGAGGGGGATGAAGGTCTCCATTCCTCCAGCATAACTTTGCAATTGGGCTTGGTCCTTTCACATGGCCCTTCTACCCTCCTTATATAATCAATGAGGAAGAGGAAAAGAAGTTATAACCACTCAAGAGGTTTCCCAACCAACTTAACTTACTCGAATTTCGAGATTTTGACCAAAACAAGAGTGTACCCTACTCTACAGTATACAAAGTCGCGTACATATGGCAATGGGCGCTACTTTAAATGAGACAAAGTCGCGTACACACGCTACTATTATAACAGTAGAGTCGCGCTCATAGTGAAAAATGGCCAAAAACAGGCTTTTCTGCTCATTTTCAGGAGATAGTTTGGTCTGGAAAAATGTTCCTAAGGGTCATATACATCAAATGGGTCAAGAATGAGGTAATTTCAACCATTTTTAGTGTCCCAAATGACTCCTCCATCCACAATTGTCCTGTTGTGTGACTGAACTTGATCTCAAGAAGTGTCGTCATGCGACCAAGGGAAACAAGTGTCGTCACGGACGGAGAGGTGTCATTTCAAGCTATAACAATGAAAGGAAGCAAGATTGCTCGACGATCTTTTCATTGTTTTAGGAGTCAGAAAAGAGCTTAACAGAAACTCCCTAAGTGCCTTTTTCGTAAAGGACTTGTCCGGCCCGAAAAAGGGATAAAATTAGACCGAACAAAAGGAATGGTCAGGCAAGGAGGAAGTGCTCAATCAAGGAACATTGATGATGACCAAGAACGAGGGTAGGGGGGAACACTGGTGGGCCTCCTTGCGGGATAATGAATGGTGGCAAAATAACGAAATAATTGCAATGTGACAGGAGTGAATGGCTCATGTAGAAATGTCGAACAATCCGATGGCGGTCGATGTGGCACGCAAACTGAGGCAGCAAGGTGTCGGGACACAATGTTGAAACTGTACCAAGTGAGAGTGAGAAATGATCTCAAGCATCATCACGAGCTCGAAAAAATGAATCCGACGATATAAAAAGTGGCAAAAAATGGAGAACGACCGATGTGGTACGCAAATCGAGGTGACGGGGGGTGTTTTGGAAAAAATACCCAAAAAATTTGGGGGTGAGAGCGAGAAATGATCTCAAGCATCATCATGGGCTCGGAAAAATGAATCCGACGATATAAAATATATAAAAAATGGAGAGCAGCCGAAGTGGCACGCAAACCGGGGCGACAAGGTGTCGGGACACAACGTTGATATTGGTCCTGGTGAGAGCGAGAAATGATCTCAAGCATTATCACGAGCTCGGAAAAATGAATCTAGCGATATAAAAAATGTCAAAAACAGATAACAATCGATGTGGCACGCAAACCGAGGTGACGGCGGGCGTTTTGGAAAAAATACCCAAAAAATCTGGGGGTGAGAGCGAGAAATGATCTCAAGCATCATCACGGTCATGGAAATATGAATCCAGCTGTGCAAATGGTGCGAAAAACGGAGGTCATAAGGACTCTGGAATGGTCAAAGAAAAGAACGAGGTTAAAAAATGGTTGCAAATAAAGGTGAGCCCACCAAGCCAAGGATGCAGTGGTGGGGAGAAATGATGACCCGCGGGGGCAAAATACTAGGTGTATCAAATCAAATTATATATACAAGTGACATGTAACCTCAAAAATGGTTGAGATCATGCATGTGAAAAAGTGAGCAGGGTTAATGACTTGCCCCCATGCTATGTGCATGGGATTTATGATTGTGGATCACATATGTGTTGGTTTGAACAAGGGGGTCATGGACGTGCTGAGATAGATGTGATGGGGAAGGTTCAAAATGGTTGATCATGCCCCCTATCCCAGGGTCGAGGTAATCTATTATGCCCCCTAACTCAGAGGTGTCAATGTGGTGCTTGATGATAGTGGGGTCAAGACCAGGCATTTCGGTGTAGGACCGGGCAAAGACATCACAGAACTCTTGGAAAAGTTTCTTGTACTCTCCAATCTCATACTCACAACAGGAGGCTCCTAAAGTGATGAGTTTAGGGGTACCTCCTGAGGCAGCGATATCAATGTGGATGACGGGTGAGATGTTGGCCATGTTACCTTCCTCAAAGGCATTAGGAGCGGGAATGGGATCCTTAAACCAGTCAACTTTGGTGGGAAGGAAATCTTTGGACTCAACTGCAAATTGGGTAGCTGTGGTAGAGGAGGATTCTTTTGGGAGGAAATAGGAACAATGGTGCATGTCATCCCAGGGATAATCCGGGGCAGTGAGAGCCTCTAGAATATCCTCATCATTGTGGAAAATTTGGGTGGTCAAATCAATTGACGAGGGAGGGGTAGTCGAAGAGATCATATAAATGGTGTTAATCTCTCCAGATGGGGATGATACCGGGGGGTGGATATCCTCAATTGTGGGGGGTGCCGTCTCAAGGTCCAAATTATTCATCTCGTAGAGAGCTGTTCTATAATCTGGGAGATCAGGACAGTGATGTGAGTAATGGCCGTAAACACCGCATATTGCACAAGGGTGGTTGGTACGCAGTGATTTATCACGAGGCTTAGGGGTTGGATCGAGTTTGACAACTGGGATGTTGGGGTCGTCGTCAAGCATTTGCATGTGTTCCTGTAATGCAGGTAATTTTGGACATTGATGAGTCGGATGGCCTAACTCATCCCACAACGAGCATTTGGGGGGAGCACGAAACATGGGGGGGGTTTAACTGCCTTGGGAGGGGGTACAGCAGTGTATGGTTGTGGGCCTCTGCCCCCAGTGGGATTGATAAGAGGAGGGGGATTCATAGATGAAGAAGGGGTAGTGACACCGGGAGGTGGTTGACTAGTAGTGACAATGGGTTGCACGAGTTGAAGGACAACATTTGTTGTCAGCAGGGGAATGGGAGGCGAAATATACCACACGGGTAATCCTAAGGTTAACCCGGGGAGGCTGAGGGTAGCCATAACCGGGGCACTTACTACTCCTGAGGGAGGGAATAGGAAGGGGATTGTGTGGGTGGGTGTAACACCAATGTGACTAGGTACCAATGGTGGTTTGGGTAACAAGGGCGGTTGATTGTCGGGTGTTTGTGTATTGTGGGAGAGGGTACATAGGTCAGATACTTCGGTCGCAGGTGATGGGGGGGGGGAATGGATTGGAATGTTGAGGTCATCGGCTGATCTGAGTAAAGTTTGGGTCCCACGGAGGAAACAAATGAGGTAGTTGCACCACAAACTGGTTGTTCAACCATGGGGAGAACATTTTCGGGTGCAGCAGGGGCATTGGGATCGTAATAGGTGAGTTGGTCGACCTTGACCACGCGTCTGTCATGGGGGAACATCATGGTACGAAAAACATATGAGGAAACCACCCGCATGGCATACATGTAGTTGCGGCCAAGTAAGAGGTTATAATCAAGTTGGGCATTGATGACCTCTATGTCAATAAGCACGGTTTTTCCAGCCAACTGGACGGGAACATTGGTTAAGAGACCTTGGGGTTGAGCCGAACGACTGTCGTAGGCTCGCAATGCAGTGGTGGATTGTTGGAGGGTAGGGGATCCCAACTTCTGCCAAACGAACGTGGAAATAACGCATGTAGAGGAACCTTCATCGATAATGCACTGATGGATGACAATATTCTGAATGGAAACATAAACTTGGAACGCTAAAGTGGAAGGCAGGCGTGGTTCAGACTGGTCCAAATCGAAGGCCATCAATTGTGAATCATCCGGGTCAATAACACCAATGGCGGAGAGAAAAGTCTTGCTCTGTGAAGGACAGTTTTTTAAGACTTCTAACGCAGACATGGCTGCGGGAGATTGGGCTAAGTCATCTACAATGTTGTAACTTGACGCAGCGCGAGCATTGGGGTTATTGTTGATGCGACGAAGTGGGAAGCGAGGTGCTTTAGAGGCACCATCTAGTGGAGCCAGAGGTATATGTAATGTCTGATCAATGGGATGAGCGTTAGTGTTTTTTTCGGCGGGAGGGGCTTCAGGGGTGGAGCCATATTGGTTCCGACGGGTTTGGAGGTTGACATTGGTGGATGACATCATTAACAAGTGGTAGGTACCTGAATCAAACATGGGTTGATTAGGAGCGGCATAAGTCATCTATTGTTGTGGGGGCGCGTTGCCTTGAGGGGGAGCCAACGGCTGAGTGTTCACTACACCTTAGGTTGGTAAGGGGTTTTGTAGCACCAAAGGTTGAGGCTGAGGTGGTGCCTGAGGAGCCGCGTGCCCTTAGCGATGGGAATCATCAGTCCAGAGTTGCCGAGCTCACTCCAAATGTGGGAAAGCATGTGTGTAGTGTCCATAGACCCCGCAAATAGAATAAGGATGGTTTGTTCACAAATTAGGGTTTTTAGCCTGCTTGGGCGGCTGATCAGGGTTCTGGTTGGCAGGTGCCGCGTTATTGTTGTTTGGGGGTTTGGGAGGTTTACCGGCGTGGTCTGGAGGGGGGTTATTCCAACGGTTACGGCCTTTGCCACAGTTTTGCTGGCCCTGTTGGCGCTGGTTGTTTTGGTTCTGATGCGGATTTTGTTGGGCGTAAACTTTCCCTTGGGCAGCAGGTGGGTTCTGGGGTTGTGTAGGTGCGGGAGTAGGCTGCGGTGGATAATAAGGAGGGGGAGGCTGCGCAGGTGCTGAACCTTGTGGGGGTTACTGATACGTTTGCAGAGCGGGTTGTGGGTTTGCCGTAGGGGCTATCTGTGGTGGGTAATAAGCATGTTGGGCTTGAGAGGACACAGGAGCTAGTGCAGCCTGCGCGTGGTAATAGGGATGAGGTACGACCGGGGGGGCTTAAGCGGGGAATGTATGACCAAAGCACTGAGGTGGACATGAGGGTCCGTGGGAATGGTGATGATGTGCCATGGGAGCATACGAATTGGTTGCTCCGGACTGTGATGTAGCACGCAAAAGGTCAGGGCCATGGCTAGGACGTGCTATGGAAAAGGGTGGGGATGCGAGGCAACACAACCAATGATGCCGTCTGCAACATGGGATGCCCCCGGCGCATCGTGCTGGGAGGAATCGTCGTGAGGGGCGTCAGGGATAATGGTATAGAGATAACCCGACTGGGTGTATATGAGGTAAAATTGCTGGGCTTTGAGGATGGCCTCTTCTTCGGACTGGGGTCGTTCGGATGCCACATCCTTGGCAATGACATGAAGGAGGGATTTTAGAAACCAATCTAAGAAGATACGGTCGTCTAACTTGATTTTACAGAGGCTGCGGCGTCGACGCCACTCATGAATGTCGTCAGTAATGTGGGTAGCCGTGTTCTGTCTGCAAGACAGTAGGATCTCAACTCTCGCGTCATAGCGGATAGGTAACTGAAAGAACTGCAGGAAAGTCGAGGCAAGGGAAGTAAAGGTGGCATGGGTCCCATGGGGCTGCTCGATGTACCACTTAGCTACAGAGCCAGTGAGAGTGCGCTGTAACAGACGGAGGCGGACAGAGTCGTCCACTATGGAGTTGGAGGAACACCATAGATGGAAGGACATAATATGGTTCTGGAGGTCCTCACCTTCCTTGCCCTCAAACTTAGGGATGTCGGAAGGGAGCTTGGTGGGCATGTGAGGCCACGCAGGGTCGTGTATGATGGGATCGTTAGTCAGTATAGATAGGTCAGGAAGGTTGAGGCTAGCCATGAATGGAAAACTAGTAGAAGGATGTGACATACTAGTGGGTTGGACCATGTTGGGGCCAATGCCCCCAAGTATAGGGGCAGGGTTTGGGAGGTTGCCCCCAAGTGTAGGGGCAGGGTTTGGGAGGTTTCCCCCAAGTGGAGGGACGAAAGTGGTATGGGACGGTCCTGCACCACCAAGGGTAGTGTGAGTCACTGATGGAGTGGGAATAGGTATTCCAGCTACTGGAATGGGTGCAGTGATCGAAATGGTAGATGTGGGCCCCATCGAGGGCATACCCAAAGCAGGGGTGGTAGCTGGTGTGGTGGTGGATGCTCCACCAATGGTCCCTACAATGAAAGTGGTGGAAGTCACGCCAGCCATGGGGCTGGTTGGTGCAGTGTAAATGGAGTTCTCGGACTCTGCCTCGAAATCAGAGGTAAAATAAGGGGCGTCTAGCTCGGGTGACGGAGTTCTATGCCGCTAACGAGTGGAGTCAAGTGACAAGGCTCGAGATCTATGATGAGTGTATCAAGTGATGAAGATCTATGTCTGTGACGGGTGGTGTCAAGTGAACCGTGTTGTCGGGGCTCACCCCGGAGGCGCCGACAATGTCTCGGGGACTCAATGGTGACGGATGGTGTCTGGTATGGGGGGGTTGTGTTGAGTGAAAAATAGCTCAAAAACCCTAATGCAACCAAGTGTGCAGAAGGAGAGCTAAAAAAATATGGCACTCAGGCCAACAACCAACTCAAAACAATTACTGTAACAGCTGTGCTACAATAAGTGGAGTATCAACAAAAATGGTCAAAATACCAACAAGCAGCAGGTTTCCTAAAAAATAAAAATAGTGGACTCACTAGACCAAAAGGAGGTAAGGGAGCATGCAAACACCTAACTAAATAGTATTCTGACTCAACTAGACATATCCTATGCAAGGTGATGAAATCCAAGTCAAACAATATGGATAGGAGAGCCAAGTGGCTAAAGATATCCCCCTACCGGGAGGGACACCGGGTAGTCAATGCTAGAAGAAAGGCAACTAAGATACCCTGTTCATGACACATCCAAAAAAGGTGAATTTGCTGTTTGGTTCTATCGCCGCGGTATCCCCATATGGGTGATACCCCGAGAACTACGAAAGGTAACCTTCGGTTACTGAATGGAGTGCGGTATTCCACTCAGGCCTTCGGAACCAGTCTAGTGACTTCAACCCTCCTAGGGGAGAGGCCCTCTGATAAACTGGTTGTGACCGTGCCAAAAAAATACTAGGGGATTTTGGTTCCCTAATGGACAACAGCTATGTCTCAAGTGTAAGCAACCGAGGGGTGTTATTTGGATGCCTATCCCCCCGATCCTACCTAACTACAAAAATTCTTATGTGTTCCCCAAGTGGGGTTAGAATGTTGGTTGTGTTAAGTAGTTTTTTAAGGCTCACTTGAATTAGGTGACAGAGTGTGTGCGTGTGAGATGATGAACCCAAGTAAAAGTGCCAAGGGGGGTAACTTGCTAACTAAAAATAACAATACTGAATTGAAACTTTGGAATGCAAAATTTTCTCTTTTTCAATTAAAATGCTGAAAATTAAAAATATTCTGTAAATGGAACAGAAATAATACTGCAGAAAAGGCTGTAGGGGAGGATGGTTGCAGGTAGGACAGATGGCTTTGCAAGTGCAGAAAATATTGCAGCAAAGTGCTGGGTTCAAAAAATGCATAAAACAGACCGCGGGTCTGTGGTAAATTTGGGCGGTTGGACCGCAGGAAACAACTCAACAGTCGCAGACAGGTTGCAAGATTTTGGCCGAAAGATGCAGTCGGACCGCGGGAAAAAGGTCGAAAGCTGCAGGCGGGTTGAAGGAAAAATGGCTGAAAGGTGTAGGCAAGACACGGGAAAAAGACCCACAGGCGCAGGCGGGTTGCAGGAAAATGGCTGAAAGCCACAGTCGGGACGCGGGAAAAAGGCCAACATGAGTAGGTGGGTTGCAGGAAAATGGCTGAAAGACACAGTCGGGATGCATGAAAAGGGTTAACAGTGGCAGTCAGATCGCCCCGAACAAGCTAATAGCCACAGTCGGATCGTAGGGAACAGACTGAAAACGGCTGGCAAGTCACCGGAAACAGTCTGAGAGCTGCGGTCGGATCGCAGGTAAAGGCCTGAAAGACGTAATCGAAACGCAATTGCAGGGGGTAAAATATGTGGTTGACGACAGCCGAAAAGGACAACCGAACAGAAAAAGATTGCAAAAAATTAAAAATATTTAAAACTTTAAAAATGATAACCAAAAATTCAAAGGAATAGAAGGGGAGTCGCCAAAACTGTAGCTAGGGTTTTTACCCTAGCTTGTGAAAATGAACACCTACTAAGGAGAATGGACTCCTTAGTAGCAATTCAATAAACAATAAATTAAAGTAATGAAACAATACGAATTCTAAACTAGCATGAGCATTAATAAACATAACAAAACAAGGAAATATGGTGAAGATTTTTATTTTTTGTATTAAAATTTTACCTCAAGTGTAGAGGTTGGTGAAGTTCTTGCAATGGTCCAAGAGGGTTGCTCCAAACTCTAACTTTGCTCCTTCTCTTTCTCCAGAGGGTTGGAAATGGGCCAAAAGGGGCACTCAAGGGTGAGCTAGGGTTTCAAGAGTTATTTTGGCAGAGTAAGGGTGTATTTGATTGTGGATATGAAATGAGGGGTCTCCATCACCTATTTATAGGTTTTTAGTGGTGGAGTGCTGGCCCATGGTTTTGGGAACCATATGGTTTAGGTCAGCTATATAGGGTTTTTTCCTCCTTTTTTCCTCTTTTTTCTCTTTTTTTATATTTTTTATTCCCTTTTTAGAGGGTTTTTGCTATTTTGGAGGAATTTTGGATAATTTTGGGGGGAAAAGGGGTTTTTTAGCCCTTTGGAGGCTTTTTTGATGGTTTTGTGGCCTTTTGGAGGCTTTTTAATGGGATTTTAAGGTTTTGAAGGTAAATATGGTAGGAAATATGGACAAATGAGTCATGTAATGGGGTAGATGAGGTAGTGAGCACTTTTTGGGTGTTAACAAATGACCCTAAGGATCCTGCATTAAAGTTCAATGAAGTGATCGGAGCAGAAGAAATATACAACGAGGTAGGTGGTGGACTCCAGGAATGGATACCTAATTAGGGTAGCTAAACCGGAAGCATACTTTAATTATCGACTAGGGAGCGTACAAAATTAAGAGGTGCTAAGCACTATATGTGCTCTATAGGATAGTCTTCATCATTGTAAGATGTTGGGATGTATCTTGAAGGTTTCTCAAAAAGGAAATGGAAGTGATCTGCTCTTAAACAACGAATGAAGGAATATGAAAATATTGTAAACCTGTGAACTAGAAATGCTAAAACTAATAGATCTTTATGGCCTCCTGTACCTCCTTATATGTGCATTGATGGGTAAGATCAAAATGCATGACAGCTTCCTACTGCTAACACCCAAAATGTGCTCACCATCTCATCTCCCTCATTACATGACTCATTTGTCTATATTTTCTGCCATATTTGCCTCCAAAACCTTAAAAAACCATTAAAAAGCCTCCAAAAGGCCAAAAAAACCCCATTTTTTCCCAAAATAATTTAAATTTCCTCCAAAAATAGCAAAAACCCTCTGAAAAGGGAATAAAAAATATAAAAAAGAGGAAAAAGAGGGAAAAAAGAAGCAAAAACCCTATACAATTGACTTAAACCATATGGAGCCCAAAACCATGGGTCAATACTCCACCACTACAAACCTATAAATAGGTGATGGAGGCTCCCCATTTCATATCCACAATCTTGCCTATCCTCACTCTACTAAAATTAGTCTCGAAACCCTAGCTTAACATTTGAGTTAGTTTTTCTCATTTGAGTGCCCCTTTTGGCCCATTATTCAAACACCTTGGAGAAGGAGAAGGAACCCATTGGAGCATGGAAGCAGCCCTCCTGGACTACTGCAAGAGCTCCACCAACCTCAACACTTGAGGTAAATTTAATACAAAAGAAAAATTTCTATCATCTTGTAATTGTTTTTTATTTCTGTTAATGCTCATGCTAGGTTAAATTTCATACTGTTTTACTGCTTTAAATTACTGTTTATTGAACTGCTACTAAGGAGGCCCTTCTCCTTGGTAGGTGCTCATTTGCACAAGCTAGGGTGAAAACCCTAGCTACAGTTTTGGCGACTCCACTGTTGTTCCTTTGAATTTCTGGTTAAAATTTTTAGAAGTTTTTAGCAAGTATTTTTTTGTTTTCCCTGTTCGGCTGTGGCTTCGTCTAGTTGGGTTTTCCACCGTAGATCGCAGCTTGCGATCGTCTTTCCGCGATCCAGATCGCGTCTGTTTACTCTTTTCCCGCGACTCGAGTGCATCCTTTTTCCTCCTTCCCACGCTCCAGACTGCACTTTTCATCCCCTGACCTGCGGTTCGACCTCGGCTTTCTGCCCATTTGCTGTGCTCTAGAGCGCGCATTTTGGTCGTAAACCCGCGATCCGACCGCAACTCTTCCCCCTTTATATGTGTCCCAAACCACGCCTATTGAACCCATACCCACGATCTTCCCGTAGGGTTCAACCCTATAGCCGCGCCCCAGACCGTGCCTTTCGGCCACAGACCCACGATCCGATCACAGGTTTCACCTAGACAACCACGCTCCAGACCGCACCTTTCGGCCACAGACCCGCAATTCGATCACAGGTTTCACCCGGACAACCTCGCTCCAGACCGCGCATTTCAGTCACATACCCGCGCTCTGTTTTCTGCATTTTTTACCCTTTATTGAACCTAGAACTTTACTGCAATATTTTCTGCACCTGCATAGCCACTGTTCTGTTTGCAGCCATACTTACCTACAGCCTTTTTCTGCAGTTTGCTTTCTGTTCCATTTACAGAGTTTTTTAAGTTTAAGCATTTACATTGAAAAAAGAAAATTTTTTATTACAAGTTTAATTTCTGCATTATTATTATTGGTTACAAAGTTGCCAACCCCGTGGCACTTTTGATTGGATTGATTACCTCACACGCACACACTCTGTCACATAATTCAAGTGAGCCTTAAAATACTACTTAACACAACCAACATTCTAACCCCACTTGGGGAACACATAAGAATATTGTAGTTAGGTAGGACAGTGGGGATAGGCATCCAAATAACACCCCTCGGTCACTTACACTTGAGACATAGTTGTTGTCCATCAGGGAACTAAAATACCCTAGTATTTTTTGGCACGGTCACAACCAGTTTATCAGAGGGCCTCTCCCTTAGGAGGGTTGAAGTAGCTAGATTGGTTCCGAAGACCTGAGTGGAATACCGCAATCCATTCAGTAACCGGATGATACCTACTCATTGGTCTATGTGTGGTGATTCCTTTTAGGCCCACATGTTGATAGGACAGGAGCTGCAGATTAACCTTTTCTGGACATGTCATGAACGGGGTATCTTAGTTGCCTTTCTTCTAGGATTGTCTTACCCAGTGTCCCTATCGGTAGGGGGATATCTTTCGCAACTTGGCTCTACTATCCATATTGTCTGACTTGGATTTCGTCACCTTGCAGAGGATATGTCTGGTTGAGTCAGAATACTATTTAGCTAGGTGTTTTCATGCTGCCTTACATCCCTTTGGTCTAGCGAGTCCACTATTTTTATTTTTTAGGAAACTTGCTGCTTGTTGGTATTCTGACCATTGTTGTTGATGCTCCGCTTATTGTAGCACAGCTGTTACGGTGAGCGTTTTGAGCTGGTTGTTGGCCTGAGTGCCGTATTTTTTGCGCTCTCCTTCTGCACACTCGGCTGCATTAGGGTTTTTGAGTTGTTTATCACTCAACACAACCCCCAGATACTTGACACCATCTGTCACCATTGAGTCCCCGAGACATTCTCGGTGCCTCCGAGGCGAGCCCCCGTAGCACAGTTCACTTGACATTACCCATCATAAACATAGAGCTTCATCACTCGACTCCACTCATCGAGGACATAGAGCTCCAACCCCGGCTTTGATGCCCCTTATTTCACATCTGATTCAGAGGCAGAGTCCAAAAACCCCAGTTATACTGGACCAACCAGCCCCATGGCTGGCATGACTTCCAACCCCTTCTTTGTAGGGACCATTGGTGGAGCGTCCACCACCACCCCATCTACCACACCTGCTTTAGGTATGCCCTCGATGGGGCCGACACCCACCATTCCGGTCACTATGCCAATTCCAGTGGCTAGCATACCCAACCAAACCCCACTAGCGACTCACACTACGCTTAGTGGCATAGGACCCTCCCATACCACCTCTACCCCCCTGGTTGGGGGTCACACCCCTATAACAAACCCAACCCCTACACTCAGGGGCATTGGCCCCAACGTGGCCACGACCACTAGTATGTCACATCCTTCTACTAGTTTTCCATTCATGGCTAGTCTCAACCTTCCTGACCTGGCCAGACTAACCAACGATCCCATCAGACACGACCCTACGTGGCCTCACATGCCCACCAAGATCCCCTCATACATCCCTAAGTTTGAGCGCAAGGCAGGTGAAGACCCCCAGAACCACATTATGTCCTTCCATCTATGGTGTTCCTCCAACTCCATAGTGGACGACTCTGTCCGATTTCATCTGTTACAACAAACCCTCACTGGCTCTGCAACCAAATGGTACATCGAGCAGTCCCATGGGACTCATGCCACCTTTACTTCCCTTGCCTCGACCTTCCTGCAGTTCTTTCAGTTACCTATCCACTATGATGTGGGAGTTGAGATCCTATTGTCTTGCAGACAGAATATGGCCACCCACATCACTGACCACATTCACGAGTGGCGTCGACGCCGCAGCCTCTGCAAAATCAAGTTAGATGACCGTATCTTCTTAGATTGGTTTCTAAAATCTCTCCCTCCTATCATTGCCAAGGATGTGGCATCTGAGCGACCCCAGTTTGAGGAAGAGGCCATCCTCAAAGCCTAGCAATTTGACCTTATTTACGCCCAGTCTGGTTATCTATATACCATTATACTTGACGCCCCCTGCGGCGATTTCTCCCGAAATGATGCATCGGGGGCATCCCATGCAGTAGATGGCATCACTGGCCGTATTACCTCGCATAACCAACCCTTTTCCATAGTACATACTAGCAATGGTCCCGACCTTTTGCGGGCTACATCCCACTCTGGAGCAACCAATTCGTATGCTCCCATGGCACATCACCACCATTTCCATGGACACTCATGTCCACCTCAGTGCTTCGGCCATGCATCCCCCACTTACGCCCCCCCAGTCGCACCTCAGCCATATTACCACCCGCAGGTCGCACATGCTCCTGTATCCTCTCAAGCTCCCCCTGCTTATTATCTGCCACAGGCAGCACCTGCAGCAAACCCAAAACCTGTCACACAGACATATCAGCAACCCCCACAAGATTCAGCACCTGCACCGCCTCCACCCACTTATTATCCACCACAGCCTGCTCCCGCACCTGCACAACCCCATAACCCACCTGCCGCCAAAGGGAAAGTGTATGCGCAACAAAATCCGCAGCAAAACCAAAATAACCAACGCCAGCAAGGCCAACAAAACTGTGGAAAAGGACGTAATCAAGGTAACAATCCACCTCCCGACCAAGGTGGCCAACCCCCTAATCCCCCAAAAATTAATAACGCGGTACCTACCAACAAAAACCCCAACCGGCCGCCCAAACAAGCCAAGAACCCTAATTTGAGAATGAACCATCCTTGTTCTATTTGCGGTGTCTATGGCCATTACACACACGCTTTCCCACATTTGGAGCGGGCCCAACAACTCTGGACTGATGATGCCCATCGCCAAGGGCACGTGGCTCCTCAGGTGCCGCCCAACCCCCTACCACCTCAGACTCAACCCTTGGTGTTACAGAACCCTTTACCAACCCAAGGAGTGGTGAACACTCAACCGTTAGCTCCCCCTCAAGGAAACGTGCCTCCACAACAACAAATCACTTATGCAACTCCTGATCAACCCATGGTAGACTCAGGTACCCATCACTTGTTAATGATGTCATCCACCAATGTCAACCTTCAAACCGGTCGGAACCAATACGTCTCCACCCCTGAAGCCCCTCCCGTCGACAAAAACACCAATGCTCTTCCCACCGATCAGTCGTTACGAATACCTCTGACCCCATTAGATGGCGCCCCAAAAGCCCCTCGCTTCCCACTTCGCCGCATCAACAAACCGTAATGCTCGCGCTGCGTATAATTACAACACTGTAGATGACTTAGCTTAGTTCCCCGCAGCCATGTCTATGTTAGAGGTCTTAAAAAACTATCCTACATAGCGCAAGACTTTGCTCTCAGCCATTGGTGCTATTGACCCAACTGATTCATGAATGATGGCCTTCGATTTGGACCAATCCGAACCATGCCTGCCTTCCACATTAGTGTTCCAAGTTTTTGTATCCATTTAGAATCTTGTCATCCATCGGTGCATCATCGATGAGGGTGCCTCTACATGCGTTATGTCCACATTTGTTTGGAAGAAGTTGGGATCCCCTACTCTCCAACAGTCCACCACTGTGTTGCGAGCCTATGACGGCCGTTCGGCTCAACCCCAAGGTCTCTTAGCTAATGTCCCCATCCAGTTGGCTGGTAAAACAATGCTTATTGACATAGAGGTCATCAACGCTCAACTTGATTATAACCTCTTACTTGGCCGCAGTTACATGTATGCCATGCGGGCAGTTGCCTCATCCGTTTTTCGTACCATGATGTTCCCCCATGAAGGACGCGTGGTCAAGGTTGATCAACTCACCTATTACGATCCCAATTCCCCCGCTGCACCCGAAAATGTTCTCCCCATGGTTTAACAACCTGTTTACGGTGCATCTACCTCGTTGGTTTCCTCAATGGGACCCGGAGTTTACTCAGATACGCCGATGACTTCCACATTCCAATCCATTCCACCCCCGTCACCCACGACCGATATATCTGACTTATGTACCCTCTCTGTTGGCCCGGTTTTGCAACCAGGCTTAGTGCTATGGGCACCTGCTAACTAGTAGCAGCAGTTTCAATAGAAATAAATAACAATAAACTAATTAAACAAGACTATTCATGGATCTAAGCAAAGATATTAAGCAAATAACAAAAATAATTTAAGATCAAGAACAAGAACATATAAAATAAAGAATTTGTATTGAAAGTATGGGGCAAGCAAGTGCTTGCGGAATCAATACCTCTAATGGTGAGGTTGAATAGCTCCAAGGATGAGCAACTTCCAATCTCCAATGGTCTCTTCTCCAATGTGGTTTGCAATGGCTAAAATGCTCAGGGGAGATTTCAGCAGCATAAGGATGAGATAATGGATGGATGATAAATGAGGA
This sequence comes from Larix kaempferi, assembly GCA_027924585.1. Classification (NCBI taxonomy): domain Eukaryota; kingdom Viridiplantae; phylum Streptophyta; class Pinopsida; order Pinales; family Pinaceae; genus Larix; species Larix kaempferi. The sequence continues at coordinate 869,781 of BSBM01001255.1, forward strand.
GCCCCTACCACCTTTTTATAGGTTTTGGTGGTGAGGAATACCATTTGTGGTTTTGTGGAAACCAATGGTATTGACCAACATGGTTTAGGTACTTTTCCCTCCCTTTTCCTTTTTTGAATAAAAATAATATTTTAATTCCCTTTTTAATATTTTTGGGAATTTGGACCCTTTTTGAGGGTTTTTTGTGATTTTCTTGGAAAAATAATCTTTTTTAATGGAAAAAGGGGTGTACTAAGGTCTTTTGGTGACCTTTTGTTGGTTTCGGAGGCTCAGATGGTGGAAAAGTGGACAAATGGGTCATGTGAATAGGGAAATGAGCTAGTGAGCACTTTTTGGGTGTTAACAGATTGCCCCCTGATGTGTGAGGGCAGGAGCTCATCGTATGGCCGATAGACATCATAGTTCTTTTGTCCTTTTTTCTGGGGTTTAGGGGAGAGAAGAGACCGGTTGGAGACTGGAGCCACGGCCCTTGGAAGCTGCAACAACAAAAAATATTACATGGCCTCAATATGAATGAGGTATAATCTCTGATAAAGGACGAGGCGGGCATTCCCATGCTCGTATCAAGACATATACAAAACAATTAGTCCCAAGAAGGGGGATCTAATACGTAAAGAAATATACTGGTACATCATAATGGTCCAGAGGGGACATGATTGTGGGATATACTCATGATCATGACTGATCTCAATAACTGATACACTGGAATAACTGTGGAACTGCTGAAACTGAAGGTGTCCAACATCTGTAGGGACTCAAAGACTATGAGTCATCTCTGAGAAATAATGTAACTGTATACTCAAGGGAGTATGAAACAGGGGTAAATCTGAATGATGTCGCCATGCGCAACCCGGATATCTATAGAAAGAGTGTAACTGGTTGTATCCATAGGGAGACTCTCATATGTGGAGGAGTCGGGTGGTATCCGGGGTCTTCGACTAATAACTGAACGTACCAATACCCTGTGTGAGTCTCAGCGATGCGATCAAGGTGTTGAAGTCGAGCATGTGAGAAACAACCATTCGGAAAGGCACTGGGGATTCCTCTCGAAATGATTCGTAGGCACTCATCGTAAATGGTAATGAGTCCAAGACACAGGGACCTCTAGGTCTATCCTCTGGAATCAATGTGGTTGTCGTCGACAGAGGGAGACCAACAACTAACAAGGCAATGATGTTTCCTTGATAGGAGCACGAGGTGTATAACTGAAGTGATGTAGTACTGCTGGTAGGACTGACATACTTGTGGGGATGGGAAATAACTGGGTCAAAAAATGGGTAGACTCAAACTTCTTTTGTTCAGAGCATGATGACATGGTTGACCTAGCAGCGTAGGGAACTGACTCATAGGTGTGGGGATCATCTTTTAGGGACTTGAAGGGTATGTACTGACTCTGGGGGGGTGAAGTTGATGGTAGCTGTCGAGGGAGTTTCAGGGTGACATACTGCAGAATACTCTGAACAAAGGCGACCAAAATGGGGAAGCTGCTATGTGAGTAGACATGATGTGTTGTAGCGCCAAGAGGCACCATTGATGCCTTCTTCGTAGTTTTAATGAGCTCCAAGAAGGGATAAAAGTATGCTCTGAAATGGTACGGTTCTATGGATTTTGTGAGCCCAGGACGGTGCATGCTCATGGTTGCTTTCATATTTAGAGAGTCTGAAAACGGTAAGTGGACTCTATTGGTGTTTCTTTTTCGTAAGTTTAGTCTCCCAGGCCCGAAAAAGTATAAAATGATGCGAATGGAGAACTCTTCTAGCCGATGTGACTAGAGTATACCTTTTTCGTAATTAGTCTACAAGGTCCGGAAAAGGGGTAAACTTATACCAGGTAGACGCCCTTTCAGATACGTTTAGCGAGCATGAAAGGAAGCAAGATTGCTCGGCGATCTTTTCATTGTTTTAGGAGTCAGAAAAGAGCTTAACAGAAACTCCCTAAGTGCCTTTTTCGTAAAAACGGGGTTGCTCGGCCCGAAAAAGGGATAAAATTATACCGAACAAAAATAGATTGATGAGGGCGAGAATAGGTCTCAAGCATCGTCATCTGTGCGGAAAACTGGATCCGGTGACATAAGGATTGTCGAAAACGGAGAACGGCCGATGTGGCACGCAAACCGAGGTGACGAGGGGGCGTGGAAGAAATGCCCGAAAAAACTAAAGGTGAGAGCGAGAAATGATCTCAAGCATCATCACGAGCGTGGAAAACTGAATCCGGCGATATAAGACACATCGAAAACGGAGAACGACCAATGTGGCACGCAAACCGAGGCAACGAGGGGGCGTGGAAAAAATGCCCGAAAAATCTAAAGGTGAGAGCGAGAAATGATCTCAAGCATCATCACGAGCGCGGAAAACTGAATCCGGCTATATAAGACACATCGAAAATGGAGAACGGCCGATGTGGCACGCAAACCGAGGCAACGAGGGGGCGTGGAAAAAATGCCCGAGAAATCTAAAGGTGAGAGCGAGAAATGATCTCAAGCATCATCACGAGCGCGGAAAACTGAATCCGGCGATATAAGACACATCGAAAACGGAGAACGGCCGATGTGGCACGCAAACCGAGGCCATGAGAGAGGCTAAGAAAAAATGGTCAAAAAATGGACCCCGTGAAAACGGGAAATGGAAGGAATCTCTATGAAGTTCTCACTGTGTTGATCCCAACGGTACCAACGGTTTGAGAAATGGACTTCGTATGACACCGCAATGGTTGTTTGAAATTTGTGGAATTTCTATAAATAGGACGTGGGGCCCAATATGACTTGTCATTGTTACGTGCGAGTTTGATAGAGCTGTCAGAGCTCTTTCTTGATTTCCGGGAGATTTCACCGTTGGTTTTCGATTTAGCGAGTTGCAGGTAACTCTATTTGCCTTAACCTTTTCAATTATGTCTTTTTTGGTTGGCGGTGGGCCCCCGAAGGCCGCGAAACTCCACGTTGACTCTCCAACGTGGAACCGCGCGGGTTTCGGGGCTGAACCCGCGATGAACCGCGCGGGTTTTAGAATCACAGTCGCGATGTTCATCGCGACTGTGAGGTCGGAACCCACGATGTTCATCACGTGTTCATGGGTGATAGTCGCGATGTTCATCGCGACTGTTTGGACAAAACTCGCGATGTTCATCGCGGGTTTTTGCATGAATCCCGCGATGGTCATCGCGGCTTTTTGTGGAAAAGCCGCGATGGGCATCGCGGCTTTTTGTGTAAAAGCCGCGATGGGATTTTTCTAAATTTTTTATGCTGGGGCTAAAAATTTCTTCTGTTTTTGGGCAGGATGTTGCGGAGACCTCAGTCTGTGTGGCGGGAGAGAGAGATTGATGGTGAGCTGATGCTGAGGATTGAGAATGATGGAGGGGTGAGACAGACCCTAGCCATGAGCGGACTCTTGAAGTTCGCTCAGATACCTCCTATCCGTTCAGTGAGGAGACTCCTGAACAAGCTCGTGCAGTGGTGGGTGCCGGCAGAGGGTGCCTTCATTATTGGTGGAGAGAGGTTGGAGATTACTCTCACTGATGTATATTTTTTGACCGGTTTGCCTCGCTTGGGTGAGGTGGGTGATATTTCTCCGAGGTTGCCTCCGGGTGTGGATATGGAGGACCTCTTACAGACCTTCTGTGTGGATGACGCTGTTTTGGTAAACAGCTCTATTAGTCTGAAGTTCCTACGTGAGTGGGATATGCGGGCTGTTGGTGCCTGTGTTCTGAGGGTTTTGGGTGCTGCTGCCCCACATCGTATGTCTGGGGGGCAGACGATGATGGTGGACTCCGTTCTACGGGGTACTTACTACGCTTGGGCGCAGATGTTCTTGGCCGGTGTCCGGAGAGATTTGGACAAGGTCGTGAGAGAGGGGGGGCGAGTTTTGTTACGCCTCTTTTTTATGCTGTTTTTTCTTCGAGCGGGTGCCGACCTTGCGGCCACATGTACCCGTTCGTGCTGGTCTGCCGAGCGAGCCTCGTATGATGAGGTGGGGGCAGATGATGCCCCGTGCTGGCGGTGGTATCCGTGGCTACTTCACAGAGGACTTTTTTCAGCAGTGGGAGCAGATGCCTCTGGTGATCGAGGACTATCCCTACGCCGGCATGGATTACAGAGGTGACGCGGAGATGCCTCGTGCCCCAGGACAGGCCTGGGGCTTGGACGGTATGTTTTGTGTTTTATTTGATGATGTATCATATGTTGTTTGGTTTATGATGATTTTGTTATATAGTGTCTAATGGTTTACTTGCTTTGTGCAGATGTGGGTCCAGTGCCACCACCTGACTATGTGGCTCGGCAGGGGCGGGCGATGGTGGTCGCTCGTCCCCCAGTACCTGTACGTCCTCCGCGTGGTGGAGGATATGCAGATCGTGGGCGAGGGGTTGGCCCTGATGGTGACGCCATAGATGGTGTCCGGCGTACCTTTGCCCGGATCCTAGCTAGGTTCCCTGAGGATGGTTGGAGGGATCTGGATCGGGATGTTTTGCAGGGATGTCTTGGTGCGCCACCTGAGTGGCAGTCGCTCCTGTTGAGGACAGCGGTGCTTGCGGCGAGGCACGGGGGTGGTGGAGGAGATGCTCCGGCCGGGCCGGCTCAGGGGAGGATCCGTTTGAGGGATGATCCAGCAGGGCCAGCAGAGCGGCGAGTTCGGGGTCGTCCTGACCCGGCTGGGCCGGCGGAGGTGGAGTCGGAGGAGGAGCCGGAGGAGGAGCCCGAGGATCCTGAGGATCCAGATGAGTAGACGACATTGTACTTGCCCCCAAATGCTCATGAGCATATGGGGAAGCATTTTTTGTATGACAGATGTATTTTTTGTATATTGAGTGCTGGGGGCACTTATGACATGTTGACCATTTGTTTCGTATATATATGTGGATATATATTTTAGATATATTGTCGTGTATGCACGTGGATGCACATTTGTCTTTTGTATATGCCCGTGGAGGCAGTGTGTTTGTTGATTTATGTATGCCCGTGGAGGCACCTGTTATGCACATGGATGCATTATTTGGTTTGTTTGTTTTATGCCCGTGGAGGCACATGTTATGCACGTGGATGCAATATTGGTTTTTGTATATGCCCATGGAGGCACATGTTTTGCACATGGATGCAATATTGGTTTTTGTATATGCCCATGGAGGCACATGTTTTGCACATGGATGCATTTTTTTTTTATGGATATGAAATGATGTGATTGGTGTGCCAGTCGAGGACACTGTTGGCCATATTATCTGCTACACTATTGAGGTGTCTTGTGACATGTGTGAATGTAATGGATTCAAACTGTCTAACCATTTGTTTAGTGCGCAGGAATTTTCTGAACAGACAGGGATCGCGTACCTGGTAATCATTGTTGAGCTGGGAAACTAGGAGCTGTGAGTCCAAGAAAACGTTGAGGTGACGTATGCTCATCTGGAGAGCAGCGGCCAGGAGACCGGTCACGGCATCGTATTCAGCTTGATTATTGGTGGCGGCACCTAAACATACTCCATCAATGTGAATTAACTCATGTGAAGGGGAGTATATTACCCAAGCTGCGGAGGCGAGATTGGGAGACCAACGGCTTGCACCATCAGCGAAACCGACATGGCAGAGTGGAAGAGGCTCCATCTGTGGTCATGCAGAGAAAACAAATATTTAGGATTTTTGAAAATTTTTTGTGAAAAAATGTATGCCTATACTAAAATGGACGATGGTGTCCATGAGATTTTCTATGGGTAAAATCTTTTAAGGTATAACCCGTTGCGTGGGTTGCGCAGGGTGTTGCCTTCTGAATCGGTCAGAATGTATGCCCCCTGCCTAAGGCAGGTGTGTATGATGTAGGGGCCTTGCCACATAGACACGAACTTTCCCTTTCCGGTTTTATCATGAGCTTGATCATAAGCGAGGACAAGGTCTCCCTCTGAAAAGGTTCTTGGGTGGACGCGTTTGTCGTAACTTAGTTTCGATCGTTGTTTAGCAGCTTCCATGTTTTGAATGGCGGTGCGCCGATCTTCATCGGCCTGCTCTAGGAGCAGTAAACGTTGCTCGATCGGGGAAGTATCCGGTAGGAGCTCAACGGCGATGGTTAGAGCAGGGATCTGGCACTCAATAGGGAGGACAGATTCGACACCGTGAACTAAATGGAAAGGGGTAAAACCGGTGGCGGTTTTGGTTGATGTGCGGTAGGCCCAGAGTGCCGGGAAAAGCATGTGATGCCAATTGGATTTGTGCTTGTCTACAGTGCGTTGGAGAATGGTCTTCAAGATTTTATTGATCGCTTCGACTTGGCCGTTTCCTTGGGGGTAGTAAGCGGAAGAGAAATGGTGTTCAAATTTCAACATGGTTGATAATTCCTTCCAGACGGCATCTTCGAAGTGAGAGCCGTGGTCAGAAACTAGCTGTTGTGGTACTCCGAAACGAGCGATAACATGGTTGAAGAAAAACCGTGCCGCAGTGTCGGCTTTGCAATTATAGGTTGGCATGGCTTCTGCCCACTTGGTGAAGTAATCTACGGCCACAATGATGTGTTTGTGACCGCCGGCTGACGGGGGGTTGCAGTTGAGGAAGTCTATGGCCCATTTGCAGAATGGTCCAACAGTGATGACTGGATGAAGGGGGGCAGGGGGGGTTCTTGCTTTGGGGGCAAACAGCTGGCAGTTCTGGCAATGCTTGACTGCGGTGATGCAATCAGTAAACAATGATGGCCAAAAATAACCGGCGCGAATGATTTTCTGGGCGGTAGCCATGCCGGAGAAATGGCCTCCACAGGCACCGCTATGACAATCATTGAGGACTTGTTCTGCCTCACTATGGGATAGGCAGCGGCGTAAGATAGTATCAACGCCGCATCGATAAAGTACATCCCCAATAAGTAGGTATCGGGGGGCGTGGTGTCGTATGCGACGGTGTCCATCACGATCGATGTGTGGTCGGAATTTTTGCGTACGAAGGTAAGTCAAAATGTCTCCGTACCAAGGGTCGTCAGACGAAATGACGAAGATCTGCTCGTCAATCAGGTCCGTTTGGATGACGGGTGATGTTGAAGAGGATGGGAGATCTGTAATGAGGTGAGCAAGCGCGAGGGCTTTGGTGCTTTTGGGAGTCTTGAAAGTAAGGTCATATTCCTGGAGGATAATGACCCATTTAGCGACACGACCCTGAAGGAGCCGCCGGGTGAGGAGGTAGACCATGGGGTTGGAGTCGGCGACAACCGTGGTATGACTAAGCAAAATATAGTGTCACAGTTTTTGTACGGAAAAGACTACAGCTAGTGCTAATCTTTCCTCGTATGGGTAACGTAGGGGTGGGCCAGATAAGGTCTGGCTGACGTAATAAATCACATGCTCTTTGTGGGAGGCATCTTCCTGGACCAAAACTCCGGACACGGCATGTTCAGATGCCGAGACGTAAAGGGTGAAGTCTTGGGAGAAATCCGGTGGGGATATCAAGGGGGCTTGTGTGAGAGCTTTCTTGAGGGCTTCGAATGCCGTGTCTGCTTGCTCGTCCCAAACAAAGGGTATGTGGGTACGAAGTAAGCGTAAGAACCCGTGGACTTTGGTGGCATAATCAGGGACAAAGCGCCTAAGAAAATTGGACCGCCCTTGCAAGCTCTGAAGCTGTCGAAGCGTGCGAGGAGGGGGAAGTTCTAAGATGGCTTTGACTTTCAGGGGATCGACAGTGATTCCATCTTGGGAAACAATGAAACCCAACAACCGGCCCGCTGGGACGCAAAAGACACACTTGTGTGGGTTCAAGCGGATTTTATATTTGCGACAACGCAGGAAAACTTGCCGGAGGTCGTTAAGGTGGTCGGATCGTTTTCGGGAACGGGCTGTGAGGTCGTCAAGATAGACTCACAAGATATGGACCAAGTCGTGAAAGCAATAGGTCATGGCTCGCTGGAAAGTGGCACCAGCATTTTTAAGGCCAAATGGCATGACGCGATAGGCAAAGGTGCCCCATGGGGTGGTGAAGGCAGTCTTGTACTGATCCTCCTTGCGGATGTGAATCTGGTTATATTCGGAAAAACCCGTCCATGAAGGATAGGACCTCATGGCCCGCACACTCATCAATGAGTTGGTCAATGAATGGCGTGGGGAAATTGTCTTTTGGACAAGCGTGGTTTAGATCGCGGAAGTCAGTGCATACTCTAAGGGTGCCTTGCTTTTTGTTGACTGGAACGGGGTTCGACACCCAGGTGGTGTACGGAATAGGGTAGATAAAACCTGCTTTTCGAAGTTTCTCGACTTCAGCCTTAACAGCGGGGAGCTTGGCAGGGTGAATAGGTCGCTGTTTCTGACGAACAGGGGGTACTTCCGGCCATGTATCGATGTGGTGTTCAATAATGGCGGGGTCGAGACCAGGCATCTCGGTATAAGACCAGGCAAAGACGTCTTGGAACTCTTGAAAGAGTTTTTTGTATGCCTGAGTTTCTGCTTGAGTGCAAGATGCGCCCAGCGAGATGAGCTCAGGTTTCCCTGGTGTTGTGGAAATGTCTATCTGTATAGTGGGGGAAATGTTTGACATGTTCCCTTCTTCAAAGGCATCCGGTGCTGGGATAGGGTCCTTTAACCAATCGACCTTAGCGGGTATGAAGTCTTTCGACTCGACTGATAGCTGGTTGGATGCGGAGGAGGTAGATGCTTCCGGGAGGAAGTACGAGCGATGATGCATATCATCCCAAGGGTAGTCGGGTGCAGTGAGTGTCTCCAAAATCTGCTCATCAGTATTGAAGTAGTCAGACCATAAATCAAGGGGTTCTGGTTTGAAGGTTGTTGAAATCATATATATCGTATTGACTTCTTCTGACGAGGATGATGGTGGGGGGTGGATCTCCTCGATGAGGGGAGGAGATATCTCTAAGTCGGCATTGTTTAACTCGTACAACGCTGCTCTATAGTCAGGTAGATCAGGGCAATGGTGAGAGTAGTGGCCGTAAACACTGCATATCGCACAAGGATGGTTAGTGCGCAGTGATTTGTCGCGAGGCTGTAGAGGTGGCTCTAATCTGACTACTGGGATGCCGATGTCATCGTCCAACATATTCATATGCTCTTGGAGTGCCGGTAAATGTGGGCATTGATGAGTTGGATGGCCAATTTCATCGCATAATGAACATTTGGGGGGAGCTCGAAACACCGGTGGGGGTTTGGCTGCCTTAGGAGGTGGTATAGCAGTGTATAGTTGTGGACCTCTGCCCCCAGTGGGCTTAGCAAGGAGAGGGGGATCCTTTGACGTCAAAGCAATCGTGAGACCAGGAGGAGGTTTCATTGACGACGAAGGAATATTGAGGTTAGGAGGAGGTGTCGTTGGCGACGAAGGGATCGCGACACCAGGAGGAGGCTGATTTGTGGTAACAATAGGTTGTACCGGTTGGAGGATGACGTCTGGTGTCGGTGGTCGAACGGGAGGCGGAATATACCACACGGGCAATCCCAATGTTAGCCCGGGTAGGCTAAGGGTAGCCATAACCGGGGCGCTTACTACACCCGAAGGAGGGAATAGGAAGGGGATGGTGTGGATGGGTGTAACACCAATGTGACTGGGGATCAATGGTGGTTGACCACTGGACGTTTGCGTATTCTGCGAAAGAGTACAGAGGTTTGCGACTTGGGTCTCCGGTGACGGTGGTGGAATGGCCTGGAATGTAGAGGTCATTGGTGTATCCGAATAAAGTCCGGGTGCCACAGAAGACACAAAGGAGGTAACTGCACTAGAAGCGGGTTGTTCAATCATGGGAAGAACATTCTCGGGTGCTGCAGGGGCGTTGGGATCATAGTAGGTGAGTTGGTCAATTTTGACCACGCGTCCCTCGTGGGGGAACATCATGGTGCGGAAGACGGAGGAGGCGACCGCTTTCATGGCGTACATGTAACTGCGGCCAAGTAAAAGGTTATAGTCGAGCTGGGCGTTAATGACCTCTATGTCGATGAGCACAGTTTTCCCACCTAATTGGACGGGTACCTTGGGTAATAAACCTTGAGGTTGAGCTGACCTGCCGTCGTAGGCCCGCAATGCAGTGGTGGATTGCTGGAGAGCAGGGGATCCCAACTTTTTCCAAACAAAAGTGGACATGACGCATGTGGAGGCACCCTCGTCGATGATACATCGATGGATGACAAGATTCCGAATAGAAACGGAAACTTGGACTGCTATGGTAGAAGGCAGCCGTGGTTCAGATTGGTCTAAATCAAAGGTCATCAATTTCGAATCATTTGGGTCAATCGCCCCAATGGCGGAAAGTAAAGTCTTGCGCTGAGTAGGACAGGTTTTTAAGACTTCTAACGCAGACATGGCTGCGGGAGATTGAGCTAAGTCATCTACAATGTTGTAATTGGACGCAGCCCGTGCATTGGGGTTGTTGTTGATTCGGCGAAGGGGGAAGCGAGGTGCTTTAGAAGCGCCATCGAGTGGAACCTGAGGTATACGCAATGTCTGATCAGTGGGATTAGCATTAGTATCCTTTTCGGCGGGGGGGGCTTCAGAAGTCGGTCCCTATTGATTCCGACGGGTTTGGATATTGACGTCAGCGGTGGACATCATCAGTAAGTGGTGGGTGCCTGAATCAAACATGGGTTGATCAGGAGCTGTGTAAGTTATTTGTTGTGGTTGCACGTTGCCCTGTTGGGGGGCTAACGGCTGAGTGTTTACCACTCCCTGTGTTGGAAAAGGGTTTTGGAGGACCAAAGGTTGTTGTGGAGGTGGTGGGGGGTTGGGTGGTGGCTGAGGAGCCGCCTGCCCTTGACGATGGGCGTCATTTGTCCATAGTTGTCGAGCTCGCTCGAGATGTGGGCAAGCGTGGGTATAGTGGCCATAGACACCACAGATGGAACAAGGATGGTTTGTTCGTAAATTAGCATTTTTGGGTTGCTTAGGTGGCCGATCAGGATTCTGATGAGCGGGCGCCGCGTTATTGTCTTGCGGAGGATGGGTAGGTTGTGGAGCTTGGTTACGGTTTTGATTGTTTCCACGGTTGCGTCCTCTTCCGCGGTTGGGTTGCCCACCCTGGTTGCGTTGGTTATTTTGGTATTGGGGCTGATGTTGTTGTGCGTATACATGCCCTTGAGCATTGGGGGGATTCTGAGGAGCCGCAGGTGCGGGAGCAGGTTGCGGTGGATAGTATGCAGGTGGAGCTGGAGGTGGTCCAGTTGCCTGCTGGGGTTGTTGGTACCCCTGAGCTGGTGGAGGTGTGAGGTTATCCGGTGCAACCGGTTGTGGGTAATGCATGGGCTGTTGTGGGAACTGCATGGGGTTTTGTATCGTAGGTTGAGCATAGTATGTAGGAGGTACATGTGCTGATGGCGCTTGGCCATAACAATGTTGTGGACAAGAGGGTCCATGAACGTGATGGGTCTGGTTTGTTGGAGCATAAGAGGTTGTCGCTCCGGAACTAGATGTAGCCCTAGAAAGGTCTGGGGCGGGCATGGTGCTCACCATACTGAAAGGTTTTGCTTGCGGTGTAATTTGGCCAATAATGCCATCAGCGGCATGTGATGCCCCCTGTGTGTCACCGCGTGCAGAGTCACCTCGTGGGGCGTCAGGTATGATAGTGTATAGGTAACCTGACTGGGCATAGATAAGATCAAACTGTTGGGCCTTAAGTATGGCCTCCTCCTCCGACTGGGGTCTTTCAGACGCTACATCCTTCGCAATGAGAGGAAGAAGGGATTTAAGGAACCAGTCTAAAAAGATTCTGTCTTCTAATTTGATCTTGCATAGGCTTCGACGCCAACGCCAATCATGAATATGGTCAGTGATATGCGTGGCCGTGTTCTGTCTGCAAGACAGTAGTATCTCGACGCCTGCATCGTAGCGGACAGGTAGCTGGAAGAATTGTAGAAAGGTCGAGGCAAGGGAGGTAAATGTGGAATGCGTCCCATGGGGTTGCTCGATATACCATTTGGCTGCGGAGCCAGTGAAGGTGCGTTGTAAAAGCCGTAGGCGGATTGAGTCATCCACTATGGAGTTGGAGGAACACCATAGATGGAATGACATGATGTGATTTTGGGGGTCTTCTCCGGCTTTACCCTCAAACTTAGGGATGTCAGAGGGAAGCTTAGTGGGCATATGGGGCCAAGCAGGATCATGCCTGATGGGGTCATTTGTGAGCCTAGCTAAATCTGGCAGGTTGAGACTTGCCATGTATGGTAGACTAGCGGATGTGGTGACCGGAACCGGGACCTGCCTAGCCATTGTGGTATGGTGTAGGGGTCCAGTAGCGCCTATAGGTATGCTAGGTATGGAGGGTATGTGCCCTCCAAAAGGTGTGGCCTGATATGGGTTAGCGCTCCCAAGTGCAACTTGGGTTACACTTGGGTTAGGAATCGCACTAGGGATTCCTGGTATAGCACTGCCAAGTGCAACATGAGTTACACTTGGGTTAGGAATCGCACTAGGGATTCCTGGGATAGCACTCCCAAGTGCAACAGGAGTTACACTTGGGTTAGGAATCGCACTAGGGATTCCTGGGATAGGGTTTGTGGAAACCGAAGGGGGTATGACCCCCATGTTGGGCATGCCCATGACAGGTGGTGGTCCTGTGCTAGGCATTCCTGAATGTGGAGTGTTACCTATATTGGGCATACCCAAGGGGGTGGCTGTTGCCGTTGATGGTACTCCCACAGAAGGGTCTGCGGATGTCTGACCTATGGTTAATGTATATAGTGGATCAACTGGTGTTCCAGACATAATTGTGGTTGGTGGTAACTCGGTGGGGTTTTCGGATTCTACCTCCAAATCAAAGGTGAAGTGGGGTATGTCAGAATCGGATGACCGTCTAATTGATTGACGATGTGTCGAATCAAGGGATAATGCTCTGCGTCCGTGACGTGGAGAGCCAAGTGGACTAAACTCTGGGAGTTCGCCCCGTAGACGACGAGAACGTCTAGAATTCTCAATGGTGAGAATATGTTTTTTATGTAAAAAATTGTTTTAAGTATCAGGTGGTGATATATATGTAAAAGACTCAAAACCCTAATGCAACCAAGGGTGCAAGAAGGGGAGTGAAAAAATAAGGCTCACAGGCCAAAAAATCAATCCTCAAAAAATGCACTTATCCTAGCAGCTGTGCTACAATAAGTGGAGGAATGCAACAACCGGTCAGAATACCAACATGCAAGCGGCTCCTAGAAAAAATAGGTGTAACTAGACTCAAAAGGTGGTAAAGATCATGCAAACACCTAATCTAAAAGTATTGTGACTCAAACAGACGATATCCTCTGCAAGGTGATGAAATCCAAGTCAGACAATATGAATGTAGAGACAACGGCTAGATATCCCCCTACCGGGAGGGACACCGAGTAATCAATCCTAAAAGACAGGCTACTAGGATACTCCGTTCATGACGCGTCGAGAAAAGGTAAATCTACCGTTTGGTCCTTTGATCGCAATATCCCAATACAGGGATATCCCGAGAACTGCGAATGGTAGCCCTTCGGTTACTGAATGGGTTTCGGTATCCCACTCAGGCTTCCGGAACCATCCTCGCGACTTCAACCCTCCTAGGGGAGAGGCCTTCCCACAAACCGGTTGTGACTGCGCCAAAAAGTACTAAGAGATTTTAGCTCCCTAATTGGACAACTTCTATGTCTCAGATGTATGAACTGAGGGGTGTTATTGGAACACCTATCCCCCCAATACTACCTAGCTACAAGAATTCTTTTAGTGTTCCCCAAGTGGGGTTAAAAGTGTGTTCAAATTAAGGTACGTTTTAAGGCTTAGTTCAATTAAGTGATCGTGTGAGTGCACGTGAGGTGTTGTAAACTGAACTTTGAAAAAATTAAAATGCTTTAAGGGAAATTTTCAAAAAATAAAGGATTTTTCGAAAATAAAAAGCAAATATTTAAGACTTTTTTCACTAAAAGGAATTAATATGCTTTTCAAAAAATAACTCAAAAAATAAAGGATTTCTTGGATTTATGAAAGCAAATAATAAACTCCTTTTTAAAAGAAATAAATGGATTTCTTCGTTTCAAGAAAAATTGCTAAGGGCAAGATTTCAAAGAAGTAAACAAGAAAAAATTTGAATCTAGATGAAAATGCAAAATGAGTCTTTCTTTCACTTTCTTGAAATTTTTTAAAAAGATTTCTAGGTATGCACTTTTAAATAGTAAAATTTTTTTCAAAGCTGTAAAATATGCAGAATTTAATACTGTAAAAAATGTGCTATGGGCAGAAAGTACAGTAAAAAATATTTTTCAAAATCGGGATGGCCGAATGAAAAATTCAGCCGCGCGGGTTTTGGACGAACAGTCGCGATGGACCGCGCGGGTTTTGGCCGCACAGTCGCGATGGACCGCGCGGGATTTGGACGTACAGTCGCGATGGACCGTGCGGGTTTTGGGCGCACAGTCGCGATGGACCGCGCGGGTTTTGGGCGCACAGTCGCGATGGACAGCGCGGAAATAGGCCTCGAAGCCGCGGTGTGCAGCGCGGAAAAACACAGAAAAGTCGTGATGGACCGCGCGACTGTCTGGAAAAAGGCCGCGATGGACCGCGCGGAAAAATGCAGAAAAGTTGCGATGGACCGCGCGACTGTCTGGCAAAAAGCCGCGAGGCGGAAGCCGTGCACGGAAACCGAGAAACGAACCCGAAAATTGAAAATTTCAGGCTGTTTATGGGGCCAAATCTTAGAACAGCAATGGATCTGCTGTCTAAGATGGTAGATCTATGGATCTAAAGGTTAAAAACTCATAAAAACTAAGATTTAAGGGCAAAACTAGAGATCTAAAGTTCAAACCAAAGCGGAGTCGCCAAAACTGTTGGCCCGATTTTGCAACCAGGCTTAGTGCTATGGGCACCTGCTAACTAGTAGCAGCAGTTTCAATAGAAATAAAAACAATAAACTAAATAAACAATACTTTTCATGGATCTAAACAAGAATCTAAGCAAATAATGTAAACATTTCAAAATCAAGAACAAGAAACATAATAAATAATTTTTTGTATTGAAAAGTGGGGGGCAAGCAAGTGCTTGCGATATTACCTTCAATGGTGAAGGTTGATGTTGAGCAACTCCCAAGATGAGTAGCTCCAAACTCCAAGAGGTCTCCTTCTCCAAGGTTGCTTCAATGGCTAAAAGTGCTCAGGGGAGATTTCAGCAGCATAAGGATGAGATAATGGATGGATGATAAATGAGGAGCCCCTACCACCTTTTTATAGGTTTTGGTGGTGAGGAATACCATTTGTGGTTTTGTGGAAACCAATGGTATTGACCAACATGGTTTAGGTACTTTTCCCTCCTTTTTCCTTTTTTGAATAAAAATAATATTTTAATTCCCTTTTTAATATTTTTGGGAATTTGGACCCTTTTTGAGGGTTTTTTGTGATTTTCTTGGAAAAATAATCTTTTTTAATGGAAAAAGGGGTGTACTAAGGTCTTTTGGTGACCTTTTGTTGGTTTCGGAGGCTCAGATGGTGGAAAAGTGGACAAATGGGTCATGTGAATAGGGAAATGAGCTAGTGAGCACTTTTTGGGTGTTAACACTCTCCCACAATACACCAACACCCAATCATCAACCACCCTTGTTACCCCAACCACCATTGGTACCTAGTCATGTTGGTGTTACACCCATCCATATGATCCCCTTCCTATTCCCCCCTTCAGGAGTAGTAAGCACCCCAGTTATGGCTACTCTCAGCCTCCCCGAGTTAACTTTAGGATTACCCGTGTGGTATCTCATGCCTCCTGTTTCCCCTCCGACACCAAATGTCATCCTACAACTGGTGCAACCCATCACCACTACTAGTCAACCACCTCCCGGTGTCCCTACTCCTTCCTCATCCACTAATCCCTTCCCTCTTATCAAGCACACTAGGGGCAGAGGCCCACTACCATACACCGCTCTACCCCCACCCAAAACAGTTAAAAACCCCCCCACGTTTCGCGCTCCTCCCAAATTATCTTTGTGTGATGAGTTGGGCCATGCTACCCATCAATGTCCACAATTACCCTCATTACAAGAGCACATGCAAATGCTTGACGATGACCCCAACATCTCGGTTGTCCAAATCGACCCTACCCCTAAGCTTCGCGATAAATCACTCCGTACCAATCACCCTTGTGCAATCTGCGGTATTTATGACCATTAATCACATCACTACCTTGATCTCCCAGATTACAGAGCTGCCCTCTATGAGATGAATAACTTGGACCTCGAGACGACTCCCCCCACCATCGAAGAGATCCACACCCCAGAATCTCCACCAACAGGCGAGATGAATACCATTTATATGATCTCTTCTACTAGCGATCCCTCATCAACCAATTTAACGACACAAAGTTTCCACAATGATGAGGAGATCCTCGAGGCTATTACTGCACTTGATTACCCCTGGGAGGATATGCACCATCGCTCATATTTCCTCCTGGAAGAGTCCTCCACCACCATAGCCACCCAATTTTCGGTTGAGTCCAAATATTTTCTCCCCAACAAAGTCGACTGGTTTAAAGAGTCCATTCTCGTGTCGGTTGTGGAGCCAGATCTTCCAGTATCATAGATGATATTGTCTTAGCCGTGCACTCGGGAGGAATATACACCCATTCTGCATTTTTAGGGGTTCGGGGGCAGTGCCCCCGAGAAAAAATGTTTGGGGCTGTTTTCGCCAGCTGTTTTGCGGGCCCATGGTTTTGGGTATCCCGTGGTATTTTCCCATTGTATTTCCTATAAAAGAAAGACATTGTAATACGGCTAGGGTAATGATGTATTAGGTTTTATGCATTGTAAATATCTCTGAAATCGGAGAGAGACTGTGAGACATTGAAGAGGAAGTGCAGCGGCTGTGCTGCAACTTGTATCCCTTCACCTTGCTGGACGATAATAATAATAAGGACTGGCAAATTCAGTGTGGACGTAGCCCAAGTTGGGGTGAACCAAGATATATCTGTGTCTCTCTTGTAATGTGTGTGTGATTATATTTGCATTTCTATTTATTGTTATTGCTTTGTGATCCTATTTTTCTAACAATTGGTGTTAGAGCCAAAGGTCTATTTGGCAGATAAACCCGTAGGAAGCTAAGGTTTCTGGTTCGAGTGGGAGCAATGGCGGAAGAAGGAAAGTTTAAGTTCGAGAAGTTTAACGGCCAAAACATCCAGTTATGGAAGATGCAAATGGAGGACTATCTGTACCAGAAGGATCTATTCCTACCATTGGGAGGAAGAGCAAAGCAGCCAACGGCCATGAAGGACGAAGAATGGGAGGTTCTTGAGCTCTGGGAACAATACGGCTGAGCCTGGCCTCGTCAGTGGCTTTCAATATCTCAAAAGAAACGACAATGGAGGGTTTGATGAGCGCACTGGGTAAGCTGTATGAAAAACCCTCGGCCTCCAACAAGGTATTTCTAATGAAGCATTTATTTAATATGAAGATGTCTGAAGGTGGATCTGTTACTGATAATTTAAATGAGTTTAATACGGTTACAAATTAGCTAAGTTCTGTAAGTGTGAACTTTGATGATGAGGTTAGGGCTCTTCTAATCTTGTGTTCATTGCCAGAAAGCTGGAATAGCTTGGTCATGGTTGTAAGTAACTCTGTCTCTGGTTCAAACACCTTGAAATTTGATGATGTTATTGGTGTTATTCTTAGCGAGGAAATGCGAAGAAAAAGCACAAATGTGACATAAGGTAATGCATTGATCATGGAGAGCAGGGCAAGACAAAAGGAGAGAGGAAAGAGCCAAGGTAATCGTGGCAAGTCTAAAATGGGCAAATCCAAGTCCAGACTAGGAAAAATAGAGTGCTGGAACTGTGGAAAGAAAGGACATCTGAAGAAAGACTACAAATCTCTAAAGAAGAAAGGAGATGCACAGAAGGATACTACCCAGGAAGCAAATGTAGCAGATGATGTGTTACAAGATGCTTTGATTCTTGCATTAGATAATACTAGTGATTATTGGGTAGTAGATTTAGGAGCTTAATGTCATGCTACACCCCATAGGAAATACTTTCATGAGTATGTTCCTGGTGATTTTGGACATGTTTTATTGGGTGATGATGAGCCATGTAAAATTGTTGGAATGGGTAAGGTATGGATAAAAGTTAAGAATGGAACTGACTAGTTGTTGAAAGATGTTAGGCATATTCCTGCTATGAAAATAAATCTGATATCAATAGGGAAGTTGGGAGATGGAGGCTGTCTATCTACATTTGGAGAAAAGTGGTGGAAGATCACTAAAGGATCAATGGTGATAGCAAAAGGAGACATGATAAGTACGTTGTATTTATGTCCTCATAATACTGACCATTCTATCTCTTTAGCTTCCACAGGAACAGATACAACATTGTGGCATCATAGGCTTGGCCACATGAGTGAGAAGGGGATGCAGATTCTCCACTCAAGGAAGTTGCTGCCAGATTTGAAGCAGGTAAGTTTGGAATTATGTGAAAACTGTGTTTATCGAAAATAGAAGAGAGTCATATTTCTCAGGGTTGGGAAACAGAAGAAGAATGAAAAGTTAGAGCTAGTGCATACAGATGTATGGGGACTAGCTTAGGTACAATCTCTTTGTGGCTCTCATTATTATGTTACATTTATTGATGATGTAACTAGGAAAACTTGGGTTTATTGCATTAGACAGAAATCTGATGTGTTTGCTACTTTTAAGAAGTGTAAAGCTATGGTTGAGAATGAGATAGGGAAAAGGTTGAAGTGTCTCAGATCTGATAATGGAGGTGAGTACTGCGGAAAGGAGTGTTATAGTTACTGTTCATACCATGGGATTCGTAGAGAGAAGAGAGTCCCGGGAACACCACAAGAAAATGGTGTGTTAGAAAGGATGAACAGAATGATCATGGAGTGTGCAAGGTGTATGAGACTGAATGCAGGGTTGCCCTTAAAGTTTTGGGTGGAAGCTGTAAATACTACTGTTTATTTAATAAACAGAGGACCTTCAAGTGATTTGGATGGTGGTATTCTAGAGGAGGCACGGACAAATAAAAAGTTAAACTACTCATTTATGAGAATGTTTGGTTGTGAAGCATTTGTCCATATTGATAAAAAAAATAGAACAAATCTTGAAGCTAAATCCAAGAAATGTACCTTTATTGGATATGGGGTTGATGATTTTGGTTATCGTTTATGGGATTATGAAAATAACAAAATCATCAGGAGTAGAGACGTAATATTCAATGAAAAGGTCATGTATAAAGATCAATTGCAAGGAAAGAAACAGGAAAAGAAAAACACAGAGTACACAGTACTTGATGAAATTCAAGAAAATGAAGTTCCAAAGGTGCCAGAAAACCAAGAACAACAGTAAGTGCCTGAAACTACTGCAACTGTAAGAAGATCTACCAGGTTAAGTAGACTCCCTGAACGATATTATCCTTCAATGTATTATTTGTTGATGACTGATGCTGGTGAACCAGAAGGTTATGAAGAAGAAATGCAGGTGGAAACTAGAAAGAAGTGGGAGCAAGGCATGAATGAGGAGATGGACTCATTGGTAGGAAACCAGACTTGGGATCTGGTTCACTTGCCTGCTGGTAAAAGAGCATTGCAGAAGAAATGGATTTACAGGTTGAAGGAAGAAGAAGGAGGTAAGAAGCGATACAAGGCCAGACTTGTTGTAAAGGGGTTTGCACAGAAGAAAGGTATTGATTTTGATGAAATATTTTCTCCTGTTGTTAAGATGACTTCAAGTAGGACTATCTTAAGTCTAGTGGCGGTAGAAGATTTGCATCTTGAACAGTTAGAGGTCAAAACAACTTTTCTCCATGGGGATTTGGAGGAAGAGATATATATGTAGCAGCCACAAGGGTACGAGGTCAAAGGTAAGGAGAACTTGGTATGCAGGTTGAAAAAGAGTTTGCATGGCTTGAAGTAAGCTCCAAGGAAGTGGTATTTAAAATTTGACAGGTTTATGACAGAACAAGGTTATAGTAGATGTCATTCTGACCACTGTGTTTATTTCAAGAAGCTAGACAATGAAAGATATATTATCTTGTTATTGTATGTGGATGACATGCTTGTTGCAGGGTCTAACATGCAGGATATAAATGTACTCAAAAGGAAGCTAGCTAATTCATTTGTGATAAAGGATTTGGGTGCTGCAAAGCAAATCCTTGGTATGAGAATAACAAGAGATAGGAAAAATCGCAAATTGACATTGTCGTAGGGTGAGTACATACAAAAGGTGTTGGAGAGGTTCAGAATGCAGAATGCAAAACCAGTTAGTACACCTTTGTCCAACCATTTCAGTCTAAGTAAGGAAATGTGTCCCAAGACACAGGAAGAGATAGATTACATGTCCAAGATTCCCTATCAATCAGCAGTTGGCAGCTTGATGTATGCCATGGTGTGCACAAGACTAGATATTGCACATACAGTGGGAGTTGTGAGCAGATATATGAACAATCCAGGTAAAGAACATTGGAGGGCAGTACAGTGGATTCTCAGTTATTTGAGAGGTACCACCACTTAGGCAATATGTTTTGGAGGTTCAGACACTATTCTACAGGGATATGTTGATGCAGATGTGGCATGTGATAAGGATAGCAGGAGGAGCACCACAGGGTATGTGTTTACTGTAGGTGGAACAACAGTAAGCTAGATTTCGAAACTGCAGAAGGTTGTTGCACTTTCAACAACGAAAGCAGAGTATGTTGCTATTATAGAGGCTAGTAAAGAGATGATTTGGTTGCAGAGGTTTATGGAGGAAGTGGGTAACAAGCAGAAGGATAGCAGGTTGTCTAGTGACAGCCAGAGTGCCATTCATCTTGCAAAGAACTCAGCATTCCATTCCAGGACTAAACATATATAGCTCAAGTACCATTTCATACACTCTGTTCTGGAAGATGAACTGTTGAAGATGGAAAAGATATATACTAGCCAGAATCCCACAGACATGTTCACAAAGGTAGTGACCAGAGAGAAACTGAGTTCTTGCTCGGTTTCAGTTGGCCTTCTAGCATGAAGGTGAAGACGAGAAATTTTCCAAGTCCAAGTCCAGCAAGTGCAGTAGCGGTGGAGTTGCTGTGATTAGTCTCCAAGTGGGAGATTGTTGGTTTTGGATCCAGATATTCTAGTCTCATAGATGATATTTCCTTAGCCGTGCACCCCAGAGGGCTGTACATCCATTCTGCATTTTTAGGGTTTTGGGGGCAGCACCCCTGAGAAAATTTTTTTGGGGCTGTTTTTGCCAGCTGTTTTGCGGGCCCATGGTTTTGGGTATCCCATGGTATTTTCCCATTGTATTTCCCCTATAAAAGAAAGACATTGTAATACGGCTAGGGTAATGATGTATTAGGCTTTATGCATTGCAAAGATCTCTGAGATCGAAGAGAGACTGTGAGACAGTGAAGAGGAAGTGCAACGGCTGTGCTGTAGGTTGTATCCCTTCACCTTGCTGGATGGTAATAATAATAAGGACTGACAAATTCAGTGTGGACGTAGCCCAAGTTGGGGTGAACCACGATATATCTGTGTCTCTCTTGTAATGTGTGTGTTATTATATTTGCATTTCTGTTTATTGTTATTGCTCTGCGATCCTATTTTTCTAACATCCCGCTTCCGATGCCTTCGAGGAAGGAAACATGGCCAATATTTCACCCACAATCCACATTGATATCTCTTCCCCAGCCAGTGCTCATGAACTCATTACGTTAGGAGCCTCCTGCGCTGAGTATGAGATCGGAGAGTACAAAAAACTATTCCAAGAGTTCCGCGATGTCTTTGCCTAGTCCTACACTGAAATGCCTGGTCTTGACCCCGCTATCATAGAGAACCACATTGACACATGGCCAAATGTGCCCCTCATTCGCTATAAAAAGTGCCCCATTCATCCATCAAAGCTCCCCGCCGTTAAAGCAGATATTGAGAAACTTTGCACAGCAAGATTCATTTATCTTATTGCATACACCACTTGGGTTTCTAACCCCATCCCTGTTAACAAGAAACAAGGCACCATCCGAGTATGTACCGACTTCCGTGATTTAAACTGAGTATGTCCCAAAGACAACTTCCCCACACCATTTATTGACCAACTCATCGATGCGTGTGCAGGGCATGAAGTCCTATCCTTCATGGACGGTTTCTCTGGAGACAACTAGATTCAAATCCGCAAGAAAGATCAATACAAGACTTCCTTCACCACCCCATGGGGAACCTTTTCCTATTGTGTCATGCCTTTCGGCCTTAAAAATGCTGGCGCCACCTTCTAGAGGGCCATGACCTATTGTTTTTACGAATTGGTCCATATCCTATTAGTCTATCTTGACGATCTCACATCCCATTCCAAGAAACGATCCGACCACCTCAATGACCTCCGGCAAGTTTTTCTGCGTTGTTGCAAGTACCAGATCCGCTTGAACCCACTCAAGTGTGTCTTTTGCATTCCGACAGGATGGTTGTTAGGTTTCATTGTTTCCCACAAAGGAATCGCTATAGACCCCCTCAAAGTTCAAGCCATATTAGACCTTCCCGCACCATGCATGCTCCGACAGCTCAAGAGCTTACAGGGGAAATCTAATTTCCTCCGTCGCTTCGTTCCTGATTATGCCACCGTAGTTCATGGTTTCTTACGTCTTCTTCATACCCACATCCCATTCATTTGGGATGACCAGGCGCAAGCTGCCTTCAAAGCCATTAAAAAAGCTCTCACTCAAGCCCCTTTGATCTCCCCTCCGGATTTCTCTCAGGACTTCATCCTTTATGTCTCGGCATCTGCCCATGCCATATCACGGGTCATTGTTCAAGAAGACGTTGCTTTCCAGGAGCATGTCATTTATTATGTTAGCCAAACCTTTTCTGGACCACCCCTACGTTACCCATATGAGTAAAGACTAGCCCTTGCCATCGTCTTTTTCATCCAAAAATTACGCCATTACATTTTACTCAGTCATACTACAGTTGTCGCCAACTCCAACCCCATGGTCTACCTTTTAAATCACTGATTTCTTCAAGGTTGTGTCACCAAATGGGTAATTATTATCCAAGAATATGACCTAACTTTCACAACCCCTAAGAGTACTAAAACCCTCGCGCTTGCTTAGCTCATAATCGACCTCCCATCCCTTTTACCGTCCCCGCCAATCTCCGATGAGTTACCAGACAATCATTTGTTCATCATCTTGTCAGATGACCCATGGTACGGTAATATTTTGCTATACTTTCGCACGCAGAAGTTTTGACCAGACATAAATTGTGATGGACGCCGTCGTATCCGTCAATAGTTTCAACATTGTGTCCTGACACCTTGCTGCCTCGGTTTGCGCACCACATTGGCCGCCATCGAATTGTTACACATTTTTACATGAGCCATTCACTCCATTCATACTGCACTTATTTCATTATTTTTCCACTATTCATCATCCCGCAAGGAGGCCCACCAGTGTTCCCCCCCACCCTCGTTCTCGGTTCTCATCAATGTCCCTTGATTGAACACTCTCTCCTTGCTTGACCATTTCTTTTGTTCGGTATAATTTTATCCCTTTTTCGTGTCGGACAAGTCCTTTATGAAAAGGCACTGAGGGAGTTTCTGTTAAGCTCTTTTCTGACTCCTAAAAGAATGAAAAGATCATCGAGCAATCTTGCTTCCTTTCATGCTCGTTAAAGTACCTGAAAGGGCGTCTATCTGGTATAAGTTTAACGCTTTTCCAGACCTGGTAGACTAATTACAAAAAAGGAATACTCTAGTCACACTGGCTAGAAGAGTTCTTCATTGCATCCTTTTATGTTTTTTCGGGCCTTGGAGACTAACACACGAAAAAGAACCCCCCTAGAGTCTTCTTATTACTTTCAGACTCTCTAAAATTGAAAGCAACCACAAGCATGCATCATCCTGGGCTCGTACAAATCCACACGACGGTACCATTCCATTATTTCAGAGTCTTCTTATCACTTTCAGACTCCTTAAAATTGAAAGCAATCACGAGCATGAATTGTCCTGGTCTCGTATAAATCCACATGACAATACCATTTTGAACAAACTTCTTCTAGTTCCTTAAACCATGAAGAAGTACCCACCGATGCCTCTCGGCACTATGATCAATCATCTCGGCAGCACCCCCAATAAGGTCGCCTTTGTTCAGAGTATTCTGCGATATACCACCCTCAGAGTCTCATGCCATCTTACACCAACTTGAGTATCACTCATCCCAGTCATCATCCCTGATCCATTAAAGCTATGATCCCCTTCCCACCAGTCAATTTCATATGCTGCCCGATCATCCCCACCATCATACTATGAACAAAGGAAGTTTGATTCCACCCTCTCTATTTGCCCAGTTATTCCATCCATCCCCAGTATGTTAGTCCTACCATCAATAATCTCACACTTCGGTTCTCCACCTCGTACTCCTATCAAGGAAACATCATTTCCTTGCTAGTTGCAGGTCTCCCTCTGTCGACGACAGCCCATCTATTCCAAAGGATAGACCCATAGGTCCCTATGCCTTGGACTCATCACCATCTGTGGTGAGTGCCTATGGACCATTTTGAGAGGAGTCATCAGTGCCTCTCCGAATGGTTGTTTCTCACATGCTCGACTTCAACACCTTGATCGCATCGTTGAGAATCGTGCAGGGTATATATCCCTTCAGCTATTTGTCGAAGACCCCGAACTTCCCCCGACTCTAGCACATTGGTGAGTCACCTTGGAACACCCAGTTATATGTTCCCATGGATATCTGGGTTGCATTGGCGATTGTATTCAGAAGCCATCCACTTATATGCTTCCTTGAGTACCCAGTTCAGTGTTCCATTGAGGATGTATGACTCCCCGTCACTATGATCCTATAGTTCATCGGTTCCTCTGGTACCATACTCAGCACCACTATTGATATTCCAGTGTATTAGTTCTTCAGCTCAGACATGGTCATCCTGGCAGTATGTCCCAGATCTGTGTCCCCTCTGGACCCTTATGATGTACACAGTAATTCTCCATGTATATTTCAGGTCCCCATTTTTGGGCCTCATTATTATTTTTATATATCTTGATACGAGCATGGGTATGCCTGCCTCGTCCATATATTGAGATTATTCCTCATCCATTATTGAGGTCATGTATTTTCAGTTTTTGCAGTTTGTTCGGGACCATTGTTCCGGGCTCTAGTTCGCTTCTTCTCCTCTCCACATCCCAGGAAAACCATACATAGACTTATGATGTCTATTGGCCATACAATGAGCTCCTGCCCTCACACATTAGGGGGCAATCTGTTAACACCTAAAAAGTGCTCACCATCTCATCTCCCTCATTACATGACTCATTTGTCTATATTTCCTACCATATTTGCCTCCAAAAAACCCCCTTTTTTCCCAAAATAATTTAAATTTCCTCCAAAAATAGCAAAAACCCTCTAAAAAGGGAATAAAAAATATAAAAAAGAGGAAAAAGAAGCAAAAACCCTCTAAAAAGGGAATAAAAAATATAAAAAAGAGGAAAAAGAAGCAAAAACCCTATACAATTGACCTAAACCATATGGTGCCCAAAACCATGGGTCAATACTCCACCACTAAAAACCTATAAATAGGTGATGGAGGCTCCCCATTTCATATCCACAATCTTCCCTATCCTCACTCTGCCAAAATCACTCTCGAAACCCTAGCTTACCATTTGAGCTAGTTTTTCCCATTTGAGTGCCCCTTTTGGCCCATTATTCAAACACCTTGGAGAAGGAGAAGGAACCCATTGGAGCACGGAAGCAGCCCTCCTGGACTACTGCAAGAGCTCCACCAACCTCAACACTTGAGGTAAATTTAATACAAAAGGAAAATTTCTATCATCTTGTCATTGTTTTTTATTTCTGTTAACACTCATGCTAGGTTAAATTTCATACTGTTTTACTACTTTAAATTACCGTTTATTGAACTGCTACTAAGGAGGCCCTTCTCCTTGGTAGGTGCTCATTGTTTTAACCTCTGCAGCTGGAAGTTTCCCCACTTTTCCTTTAAGTAGTCCGTATAGATCTTGGACAGTGGTTTGAGTTGCAATATTCCATCATATATTTTTGTAGTGACAGTCAATGTATCCTCTAATTGTTGTATTTTATGGTCTTTCTGAGCCAATTCTGTTCGAGCTTGCCCCAATTTCTTCCTCAGTGCTGCATTTAGTTGTTCTACCAGCTTCAATTTCCCTGCATGCTACATCTTGAATATCTGGGTCTTCTCCTGTACAAACAGTGGGGGTGATGGTGAAATTGGATGGCTTCTCTGAATCCTTGCTTCAATTTTTAATGCTGCCAACTCCTCCCTGACTTTTGCTAATTCCGTTAGTGCCTCAACTAGCTAGTCAGTGGCTCCAAGGTTTACATTTTGATCAGCGGGGTCCCATTGGTAGGCATCCTGTTCTTCTAGTGTAGTTGGATTGTCCTGGTCTACACACTCGTCATCATCGTCAGATAAGTTTTGAATTATGGGGCTGGGCACTTTTTCTACCTTCTTTGCATGTTCATTCTTGGGCTGCTGTGGGATCCTCTTACTTCGCCGTTTTGCCCCTTGCTTGCTGGTGGAAACCCCTGATTCGTTTTGGTGGGAGGTGTCTTTTGAATGTTTTATTTTAATCAGGGTATCAGCCATAACTTCATTGTCTCTATCCAGGTCAATCTTTCTCTTAGCTCCTGATACGGGAGTGGATTTTTCCTTTGACCTTGAAGCTAGGGGTATGCCTACATTGGGTGTACCCCTCATTCTCTGCTCATCATCTACTGAGATTACCACAAACTCCTCCCATGAAAGTTCTGGAACCTGTACTGTTAATTCTTCACGAATTATCAATTTAATTAGCCCATGGTGGGCTAGCGCATCTTCTTTTCCTTGAACTACCTTTTTACTCATTTCTCCTAGAGATTGAAGAAGATAATAGGGAATGCTGATGTTGTTATTCGGTGTGATATGGCTCCTGTACCTCAGAAGCTCCAAAATTTGGAAGTGGAAGAGAGGGACATAGCTCATCCTCCCTGTACACGTTACATATTTTTGAACGACAACGACTATTTTGTCCTAGGGTGCTTGCATGGTGACTCTCTTGACTCCATTTTTGTCTTCTTCATAAAATTCTCCTGGTCCGAAGAAGGATTCCTTTGCACTTTGATTGGATTCCTGATCATTCCTACTCCAATGTATACCCATGTAAAGCCCTATGTATTTCGCAATTGCCTCCTCATCCAGTCTGATACATAGTCCCCTTACCCGGGTGACAACCTGTTCATCTTTGATGTGCTTCAAGTTCCTTGCGAATTCTAAATGCACCTCTGTACTAGACCCTCTCAGCCCTGAGATGAAGGGAATCTAGCCCACATTATGGAGGATTGATAAAACCTGTGGGTTTTCATAAATGGGCTTGTGATCCTTTGGTTCACTCTTTTTGAACCCCTTTGTCATCTTGAATTTTCTACTATAATAGACAAACCAAAAAACTTTGAGTGTGGCTGACTTACCTCAACTAGCTGGGATTGATCACAGGTTTGAGGGCAGCTTGCTAGCTGAGTGACAACACAAATTTTTGGTTTTCCTGCTTCTAGAAAGCTTGTATTGCAAGAATGGGTCTTTTTTGTAGATTATGCTGCCTTATTTAGCTTTTTTCACGCACTTATCCCGATCATCGTGCATCGCACTTGTTGCCTTATACATTCCTTTTCATTATTTCACCCTGCATTTCCTTCCATCATTGTACCATGCACTGCTGCTTTGATCATTTTGGGATATCATTTGGGGATATAGAAGCTAGATGCGAATGTTGTCATCTTCTAACATGTCTGAAGTAGGTAATCATGATTCTGTGTGGTTACTTCTGAACTATGCCGCTGATTTAACTTATAAGCTGTCCTCAGCTTTGGGAAATATCTTCTTTGTGGGGGGATAATGATTTGCTTTGAAAATAAAATAAAGAGTCAAGTAAATACCTTTCATGATGTGCGTACCTGATTGTATGATTTGTTCTTGATTGTATGGGCGCGGTATTCTGTAGTTGAGTTCAGCTGCGTCTGTAGTGATTTTGGGCGTGTCAGTGGTTGCATCTTTTTCGTTTTTATGCTTTTCTGCTGGAATTGCTGCCTTTGTTTGCTTGATTTTCATGCAAGATTTGCTGATATGACTTTTCATTGTATTCAGCATTGTTTTGTAGTGATGCTTCAATGGTGATTTGATTTCTGTAGTGGTAGCTTGTTGGTGATCTGGCTTGCTTGAATTGACTGCTGGCTCGCTTGATGTAATTTTGAAAACTGATATTTGTTTGTTGTTCTTTTGTTTTCTCCTTTTAATATGCTGCTAAATGTTGGCTGGCTTGTTTGAAATGTGTTTGCTGGCTCGGTTGAATTTCTTTGCTGGTTCAATTGAATTTCTTTGCTGGCTCGCTTGAATTTCTTATATGGCTCGCTTGTCATTGCTTCCTAGTTCTATTTTGTAATTGCTTTGTTTTTTCTTTGGGATGGATCAAGTCCATCACTATTGTTTGTGAGAACCTGAGTGGATCGATTTTGTTTTTCATTTTCTGTTTTCCATTTTTTTGTGTATTTTTTCTTTTTTGATTTTTTTCATCATTTTTTCTATTTTTTTGTTTTTGTTTTTTCTTTTTCATTTTTCATTTTTCAATTTTTTTTTCAATCAAGAAATTTTCAGTGATGTTCTAGGCTCTCTATCAGCATTAGATTTTGCGTATAAAGTGTCTGTGTGAACTCTTCTCTGGATTTTGGTGTCTTATAGAGTTTGAGTCTGTGTCCATTCACAATCATGGGGAATTTTTCTTCATCTATTGTTGTAATTCTGACAACTCCATTGTCATAGATGTTTTCAATGATGTAGGGTCCAAGCCATTTGGTTGTCAGTTTGCCTTTAGATGTGTGAAATCTAGAGTCATAGAGTAGTGCCCAGTCACCTTCTTTGAACTTCTTCTGCTTGATGTTCTTGTCATGGCATTTCTTTCTTTGTTGCTGGATGATTTCAGTGTGGGCAAGTGCTTGTTGGCGTTGCTCATCCAACTGATTTAATTTTAGTATTCGTTCTTGCTGGATGACTGAAAGTTCCATGTTCAACTCAGCTGCAATCCTCAATGTTTTGATCTCAAACTCAATTGGAAGCATTATTTTCTTTCCATAGACTAGCTCATATGGGGTGAAGCCTGTTGTTGTCTTCCATGTAGTATTATGTAACATACCCTTTTTGCTGGAAAACATTTTGTGTTAACAAACATTGTTATAACTTTTATCGTAAAGTTTTATGTTGGACAGGTGTCCAAGGATGACTGTAATTTGCACAATATATTATTATTAAATAAATAAAATAGGAGACAAACACCTATGAGGACTGTTGAAAGAGTGGTTACTGATCCACTAGGTGGAATGGAATCTGGGGTAGAAGGAAATGGACAAGTAGCAGCATCATGATGAAACTAACTAGCTGTTGGTATGGGAAAACTCCCTTGAAATGTGGTCATAGTGCCCTGAAAGATGGGAATGGAGCTTGAGGCTCATTTATTCCAAACTGACCACTAAAAGACCTAGGCAATCTATATAATAGCAATCAAATTGTGAACTGAGGTTCATCACTTTTCCTGACGAGGAAATTTACCTTGGGGTTTTGCTGTGTTTGCACCCAAGAGATTTGATGAGGGGATATGTTATGTTGTTGATCATGTTGTGAGTCTGCCAAACTCTTATTGAGTTCAGGAGGTTGATGCTGAGTGGAGAAGGCATTTTATTTCAGGAGGTTGATGCTGAGTGGAGAAGGTACTTTATTTCAGGAGGTTGATGTTGAGTGGAGAAGGCATTTTTGAGTGCCTTGCTTCTACACAGATTCCACCCACTTATTGGATCAGTAATCAGGCTCGGGGGTTCACTAGAATTCAACAGTTGAGCTGCTTCTTTTGAAGCAGGTTGGGAGGAATAGGCCTCCTTGGGTGTTTGTCGGCCCTATCATCTTTTACAGGTTCTATTGTCTTATCTATTTTTATTTTAAAATTTATGTTATCTATTTTTATTTTAAAGTTCTGTTATCTATTTAACTTTTACTCTTTAAGTTTTTATTTCAGTTTTCCTGAATAAATTAATAATTCTGTATAAATCGAGCTGATTGAATAAAATAGTCTCTGCATTTTTCCCCATGCAAAAAGGAACAACATCGTACTCTAGTACAGAGATAGATTAAGATAGATAAGTATGATAGGCAAATAGCCATGAGAATGAGAAGATGAAATGTTGTGTTTTACTCAAGTTATTGTTTACTGTTATTTTTCCTATGTTTATATTTATCAGTGTTTTATTTTCCTTATTATTCTGCACAGACAATTGCTTTCAGAATTCTATAGTAATGTTTTTCTACATCCCATAAATATCAGATTGTTAGAAATAAATAAATTTCCTTTCTGAAATCATATGGAGTATTTTCTATTTTATACAGTTATAGAGTAGATTCCAACACATAGCATATTGTTTTCATTTTCCTTGAGAATCCAAACATACAGTAGAAAAACTTTAAACCCTAACAATGCTCTTCTACAACCCTCATCACATCAAACTAGTATATTATTTATTTAATTATTCTAGTAATAAAAACAGATCACATTCTCCCTTCTGGTTATTTAACCAAGGGTAATACCCTCTTAATCGAAAGCATTATCAATTCATTTCAAAATCATGACAGAGTTATTATTATTATCTCTTGGCATGTAGCCACCACTATTTTAAAACCTAGTATCCCAAACCCTTGGCACTCAGCCATTTGTCTTTTTAACTATTGGAAAAAGAAACATAAACTACACATCGTATAATTCTTTACTTTTAAACAAAGAACACAAGTTTGCTTACACCCTGTCGAATCGAATTGATTACATTTCTGTGTTGTCATTCAATTCTTCTTTTCTTACGATAACAATATACAAAACAAATCAGACAGGAGTATCAAGATAGGTAAGCTTGATTTCCACTATAAGAGACAAGAACCAAACATTTACACCATAAATCTGCCTGTAGATCGAATAGTTAAGTTTATAACATCAACATCAAGTTAGAGTCATCAAAACGTCTGTAGGAGAAATTGTAAACAAAATAGTGAACACTAGTTTTGTGCCGAGACTTCATCAAAGAGAAATATCAAACTTTACATTCCAAAACAAAGACTAAACCCTAACTATGGAATATTTTCCTATTTTTGAAACACAGCAACATTTTGTTACAAATCAACAAAGTGCTTACAGGTCGTGAGCCTTCCATAGATACATTCATCTTCCCATTGTTCCTAGAACAAATCGTAGGCTCTATCAAGTGCCGAGAGGGATCAAATCTCCCGAGGTGCAAACCTCTCATTGAATAGCTCATTGAGTGCAATACCTGAGCCACCTAATCCTAAGCTTTAAAGTCTCTAGTTTAAATCTCATATTTAATTTTTACTTTGTATTATTCTTTTTTGTTTATGGTCGACATAATATTTATTACTTTTTACTTTGTATTACTCTTTTTTGTTTACTTTGTATTATTTTGTTACTCGACAAGCACTCTAAAGTCTCATATTTACTTTTTACTTTGTATTAAAAGTAAAAAGTAAAGTCTCTAGTTTAAGTCTTATATTTACTTTTTACTTTGTATTATTCTTTTTTGTTTATGACCGACATAATATTTACCACCTAATCCTAAGCTCTAAAGTCTCTAGTTTGAGTCTCATATTTACTTTTTACTTTGTATTATTCTTTTTTGTTTATGGCCGACATAATATTTATTACTTTTTACTTTGTATTATTCTTTTTTGTTTACTTTGTATTATTTTGTTACTCAACAAACACTTGCCTCACAAGATCTCCCTTATAATGGGCTGTAGAGAACCTCTCGGCGCAAAAATAAATAGTCATATTATATTTTCACAAACATTCACCCATCGTTTTATAATTAAGATAAATGCAGAGGTATGCTAAAACATAATACACTTTCATAATATCGACGAGCTACAAGTTATGATCGTGGGTCAAGCCCAAAACGATGAAACCAAATGGTTAATGCAATTGAAAGTTGTAAAACATTCTTCTCAGTTACAAACGTGACAAAGCTCGAAACTTAACCAACAGAAATTACATTTCACCATCATTATGGCATTGCCTTGTGGGTCGAGGTATTATCCTCCCCATAATTTTAAAAAGGTTACAAACCCTATTTACAAAACTCTCTGAGTTAAAAACACAACACACAGAACATTAAAGAGTCAGCCATCATCTTCATCTACACAGAGTATCAAGGCAACCGCCGAGGATCACCGGTTGGTATAGCTATTTCCAACCTTCAACGCCCATAATTGAGGAGCCATTGAATATTACCCTGCAAGAACAATACAAATGTGGTTAAAACGATATCTCAGAAGGAAATATTATAGCATTGAAATTCTAATAACCATTAGCACTCAGGTATGAACATTACAGCGAAGGAAATAAAACACATTACCTTTTTAAAAGATAGCCCGTAGTAGCAATGAACACCAAGACAGATGCAACTGCAATGAAATCCCTACTTCATCGAATGCTGGTATAAGTTGGGGCCAACACCAAACCATCAACTATTTCAAAACAGTGAAACGGTGCCGAGAGAGGTAGCAACTTTGGCGAGGCCCCTGGCCATTCATTTCAAACCCAATATTAAAAAGAACAAACCCTCAACAAGTTGGGGTATCGAACCACCCACAGACCAACTCTAAGACTACCAAACGAGCCATTCACCACTGTACAAGAACAACAGAGAGATAGGCTCTATAAATTACAGAGGTCACGAGTTCAAGACTCAAGAGCTACGCCTCCACAGGAAGAACAACCAAACTACAAACCCTCAGCCTGTCGGCCACGCAGAGCTACCACTACCAAATGACAAAGATTGAAATAAACTCTTGATCGCAGCAAAGGTAGGGTTAACCACATTCAATGAAATCCCTGCCAGATCATGGGTGGAGATCATCGATGGGATTTACGAAATCACAAACCATCTACCACATTAAATGTGTTATCATTGCAATCGCCACGATGGAGCAACGGTGGAGCGAGTTCATCAACTAGTGAACCCGTATGGTTACACATCAATGCAAGAGTGGCTATAACACAGTACTAGCACATGAATGGGTTCTCTCTACCATCCACGATGGAACTCCACTATCCACAATAGTTGTCAACATTTAATGCATATGGCAGCATTAATGGTTTCCAACCTGTGACATTAACATTCACAACGTAACGTTTAAAACATAAGACATTTCATATAGTAAGGTCGAAATGTATAACCCTGTCAAGCATAGTTTTATAAAGATATGCGCTAGGGTTTGCATATAATCCCTATTGTTTGCATATAGTCCATAATGTTTGCATATAGTCCATAATGTTGGCATATAACTCGTATCAGTTGCATAAATATCCAATAGGTTGCATAAGTACCACCTAGGGTCACATAAGTGCACACAATACATAATAGAAATTCACCAAGGATTACATAGTATCAAATAGAGTCACGATAATGCACTCACCCATATTATATAAAGTTAATTTATATAATAGTTGGTTAATATTTCAATGCATTGCAATTAAAACATAATATTCCAAGAGAATGCACACATTGCATATTACATAGAGCTATAGTTTGATAATGTATTCTTTGCTTGCAAATAGATTATAACGATAATCTAAGAAGATCGTATACATACTAATGTATAGTGAAATAAAATACATGCCGATAAATCAATTTATCATCATCATTATAGTGTAGAGTCCTTAGTTAAAAACAAACTATTTACATAGAATTTTCCACAAATTGCCACAGAAGAAGAAGATAGATATTCTTACATACAGTTCGACATGAATGGAAACCAAAATTAACTGTGAGTACAACACTGTGGTCCAATCATTACAGACCTTCTCTGAAAAATTGTTTGAATACTTGTCGCAACCTTAAACTCTTACCTGTAAACTGTCACAAAGTACGAAATCACATGCTTTAGTACGAATGCTAAGTAAGCCTCGGGGCGTCCGTAGGACCCCTTCATCAATCAACAAAAGCACATTAGTCAAAGCAGTTAATTCATCTTCCATAAACAACAACAATAG
The DNA here is from genome assembly GCA_027924585.1 of Larix kaempferi. Lineage (NCBI taxonomy): Eukaryota > Viridiplantae > Streptophyta > Pinopsida > Pinales > Pinaceae > Larix > Larix kaempferi. The sequence goes on from BSBM01001255.1 coordinate 903,729, forward strand.
AAGTTTGAAACAATACAGTTGAATAGGAATAACAACAAGACATAATTTGAAATATTTTAGTTGAAATTTCTTTTATTATAAATCAGCTTGGCATTTAGTACAACAAGCTAAAATTTTATGCATTGTTCTATTTCTGCATATAGTAAACAAGAAATAAATGTCACGTAGAAAATTTTTATATTTTTGTGATTTTTCCAGGATGTTACATGTGGTATCAGAGCGCAAGTTCAAACTCTAGGCCTGATTGAGGCTCATGCGCGCAAAACAGAAAATAAATCAGAAAGTTTATGTTACTAACTTTTGTAATTTAATTTTATTTTTGCACATAACAGATTGACCTTAATTTGCAGGTATGAAAATACCAGAGGAATCAGCAGAGGACAGATCTCCTTGTAATGAACGTATTAATCATAATAACATTGAAGGAATTTATGTTGAGTTAAACAACTAGTCTTCTGAAATTTTACGCACTGTACAAGATTTAAAATCTGAGTTAAAAGCTGTTAAGAAGAAAATGAACGGATCCTTAAGGTACAAGAAGAGTTACAACAGAATTTAAAAGGAAACTGTCATAGTGATGAAAGAGGCAGAAAATCAGAATTGAAGGCTAATTCTGAAATAATGTCCCACCAACATAAGCATAAGAAAACAAGAAATGATAAAAGGAACAGTTACTCATCCTCTAAATCTGATTCAAGTAATGAAGACATAAATTATGACAACAGTAATAGTGAATGCTTCTCTAAAAAGAGAAAACATAAGCATCATGAACAGATTACTGGGGAATTTAAAAAGATTAAACCACCCACTTTTAATGGCGAAAGTGAGAAGGGTGAGACAACAGAAGCTTGGCTGTCTGGAATGAAAAAGTACTTTAATATTTATGACTACTCTTCTCAACTGAAAGCCAAGATGGCTATTTACAATTTGACCAGGAAGGCAGATATTTGGTGGCAGGATCTTAAAAGAATCAAGAGCATAAAAGAAAAAGAAGTAACTTGGACTATGTTTAAAAGTTTGTTTAAAAATAAGTTTTTGTCGGAACAGTACTTTGAAGATAAGTCAAAAGAGTTTTACGATTTAAAGTTGGGTACTATGAACATGAAAGAACTGTGCAGCAAGTTCCTTATCTTGCTGAGGTACATACCCTACTTGGTTGAGGAAAAACGTAAAGTACAAAGGTTTCTCAGTTGTTTACCTTTTAATGTAAAAGATCGTATTGAGTATGATAATCCTTCCACTTTAGAAGAGGCCATGAGGAAGGCAAATTTTTGTTTTGACCAAAACAGAAAAAGAGAAAGAACAACTGGCTGGAAGAATAGTAAGACTAATCAGTATGACTATAAAAAGAAGAATTTTAATCATAATGGTGGAGGTTTTAAGAAAAAATTTAATAACAGAAATTTTCCTAATAATTACCGGAATAATGCATCTCAGAACTCTACTGCTGCAAGAAATGTACCTAATAGTAATAATCACAGCAATAATAATAACAATAACAATAGGTATGCTGAGCAAAAAGGACCCATAAAGTGATATGAATGTGGCGGACCACATAAGAGAGCAAATTGCCCACGCAACAAAAGGACAGCCAACAATATTCACACTATGCAATCAGAACCTACAGTTGGAGATATCGCAAGAGAAATGCCCAGGATAAATGCAGCATTGAAGAACTGTCAAGCGGACCATCAAACATCCATGGTTGAAATTGAAGGTATGATACAAAACAAGTCTATTTCTATTTTAATAGATCCAAGTGCAAATCTAAGTTATATTTCACCTACTTTAATAAACCGTTGCAAGCTAAAAACAGAGAAATTTGATAATGCATGGTTATTTTAGCTTGCAACAGGACCTAAAAGAAAGGTTACAGATTATGTCCAGAATTGTGAAGTATTTTTAAGTCAGCTGAAAACGCAAATTAATCTGAATGTTTTACCCTTAGGGTCATATGATTTGTTGATATGCATGGATTGGCTTGAAAAGCATAGAGTTATACTGAATTGTTATGATAAATCTTTTACATGTGTAAATAATGAAGGTAATTCAGAAATAATAAAAGGAATTCATAGGCAGATTTCAGTAAGGAAGATTTCTTCCTTACAAGTAAAGAGAGCTGCCAGAAAAGGTTGTAAATTGTTTGTTGTTAATGTTGTTAATGATGAGCATACATCTAAAGAAGAGAAGTTTAAACTAGAGGATATTCCCATCCTTAGGGACTTTTCTGATGTATTCCCGGAAGAAATTCTAGGATTACCTCCGAAAAAAGAACTTGATTTCACCATTGAGTTAGTACCCGGTGCGGTACCAAACTCAAAGGCCCTCTATAGGATGAATATTATGGAGTTAAATGAGTTAAAATATCAGCTGAAAGAATTAATAGATAAAAACTACATAAGGCCTAGTGTGTTCCCTTGGGGAGCACCAGTAATATTTGTTAAAAAGAAGGACGGTACCATGCGTTTTTGCATTGACTACCGTCAGCTTAATAAAATGACAATTAAGAACCTGTATCCCTTACCCCGCATAGATGATCTATTTGATCAAGTACACGGAGCAGAGATATTCACTAAAATTGATCTAAGGTCAGGTTATCATTAAGTCCGGATAAAAGACGAGGACATATTCAAAAATGCATTCAGGACGCGTTATGGACACTACGAGTTCGTAGTTATGCCCTTTGGGATAACCAATGCACCGGCAGTGTTCATGTGTTTAATGAACAACATTTTGCATAAATATTTGGATAAGTTCGTAGTGGTATTCATTGATGATATTCTGGTCTACTCAAAAACTAAAGAAGAGCACGACGAACATTTAAAAATCATTTTACAAGTACTTAGAGAACATCAACTTTACTCTAAGTTCAGTAAGTGTGATTTCTATAAAGACAAAATTCAGTATTTGGGTCATATAATTTCTAAAGATGGTATTTCTGTTGATCCTGATAAAATTAAAGCAATTAATGAATGGCCTATCCCAAAAGACGTAACTGATGTATGATCATTCATGGGAATAATGGGTTATTATAGAAAGGTTATTGAAGGGTTCTCTAGAATTGCTAACCCCATCACTTCTTTGCAGAAGAAAGGGAAGAAATTCGTATGGGATCAAAAGTGTTAAGATAGTTTTAATAAGTTAAAAGAATTGTTAAATACTGCACCCATCTTAAAAATTGCAGATCCTAATAAGGATATTGTCGTATGGACGGATGCATGCAACGAAGGACTTGGAGGGGTCTTAAGTCAGGAAGGTCATGCAATTGCTTTTGAGTCAAGGAAGTTAAAAATACATGAAAATAATTATGCAACGTATCATCTTGAGTTGGTAGCCGTGATACATGCTTTAAAGATGTGGCGCCATCACTTGATCGGAAGAAAATTCATTTTAATGACTGATAATAAGGGCTTAAAGTATCTATTGGATCAAACAAATCTTAACGCAAGGCAAGCTAGGTGGTTGGCTTTCCTTAGCGAGTACGATTTTGAGATCCATCACATTAATGGAAAGGAGAATAAGGTTGCTGATGATTTGAAAAGAAATGCTAGATTGAGTTTTGTGGCAGCAATCAGTACTTTTAAAACTGATCTGGAAAATCAGATCGAAGAAGGAATTAAGCAAGATGAAAATTACCAAAAATTACATGATAAAGTTGCTGAAAATTCATCTGAAAATGTTATAACAGATTACAAAATTAATGAAAAAGGATTCTTAACCTATAAAAACAGAATTTATGTGCCTAATTTTTCAAAGGTTAAGTTGCTGATTTTAGATGAAGTTCACAAGAGTCCTTATTCAAGGCATCCTGGTTATCAGAAAATGATAACTATGTTAAGAAAGGAGTATTTTTGGCCCAACATGAAGAGTGAAGTTGTTGAATATATAGCTAGATGCTTTGACTGTCAGACTATTAAAGATGAACATCAACATCTAGCTGGGCTATTGCAGCCCTTACCAATTCCAGAATGGAAATGGGAAATTATAAGCATTGACTCTATTACAGGTTTGCCTAAAAATCAGAAGCAGAATGATTCAATTATGGTTTTTGTTGATAAAATTAGTAAAGCTGCTCATTTTATTCCTGTTAAAACTACTTTCAAGGCTTCTAACATTGTAGATATTTTCATGAAGCAAATTTTTTACTTGCATGGAATTCCAAAGGTAATTATTTCAGACCAAGACTCTAAGTTCACCGGTAACTTTTGGACAACACTGTTTAAAGGATTAAATACTAAATTAAATTTCAGCACTTCTTTCCACCCACAAACTGATGGTCAAACAGAAAGAGTAAATCAGATTTTGGAAAATATATTAAGATTGTATGTTAAAGATCAACCATCTAAGTGGGAAGTGCACTTAGCAGAATTTGCCTACAATAATAATTATCAAGCATCTGCTAAGTTAAGTCCATTTGAAATTTTGTATGGAAGAAAATGTTGTACTCCAATTTCTTGGGATAATCCTGTAGACAGATTGATGTTAGGACCAGATTTATTGAAAGAAATGGAGCTAACCGTGAAACAGATTCAAGGTAACTTAAAGGTTGCCCAAGATCGGTAGAAAAGCTATGTTGATTTGAAACGCATTGAAAGAGAATTTCAAGTAGGAGACCATGTTTTCATAAAGGTAAAACCCAAGAAAATCTCTTTGAAGCTTGGGAGCTGTGCTAAGTTAGCACCAAGGTATTGTGGACCATTCAAAATCCTATCAAGGATTAGAGCTGTTGCATATCAATTGGCATTGCCATATAATTTAAAAATTCACAATGTTTTTCACGTTTCTGTTTTAAAGAAGTATGTGCACGATGCTACTCATGTGCTGAATTGGAATGACATACAGGTGGAATCCGAAGGAGATTTTCAGGTGGAACCGGATTGTATTATCGACTGGAGGGAAATTATGCTTCAGAATCGCACCATAGGGAAGGTAAAGGTGCAACGAAAGCACCTTAGCCCTGATGAATCTACTTGGGAGATGGAAAGTAATATGTGTGTAGCATATCCAGTTCTGTTCCATGAGGAACTTGATGATGAATAAGCAACATCGAGGATGATGTTGAGCTTAAGTGGGGGTGTTTGTAACATACCCTTTTTGCTGGAAAACATTTTGTGTTAACAAACATTGTTATAAATTTTATTGTAAAGTTTTATGTTGGACAGGTGTCCAAGGATGACTGTAATTTGCACAATATATTATTATTAAATAAATAAAATAGGAGACAAACACCTATGAGGACTGTTGAAAGAGTGGTTACTGATCCACTAGGTGGAATGGAATCTGGGGTAGAAGGAAATGAACAAGTGGCAGCATCATGATGCAACTAACTAGCTGTTGGATTGGGACAACTCCCTTGAAATGTGGTCATAGTGCCCTGAAAAATGCGACTGGAGCTTGAGGCTCATTTATTCCAAACTGACCACTAAAAGACCTATGCAATCTATATAATAGCCATCAAATTGTGAACTGAGGTTCATCACTTTTCCCGACGAGGAAATTTACCTTGGGGTTTTGTTGTGTTTGCACCCAAGAGATTTGATGAGGGGATATGCTATGTTGTTGATCATGTTGTGAGTCTGCCAAACTCTTTATGAGTTTAGGAGGTTGATGCTGAGTGGAGAAGGCATTTTATTTTAGGAGGTTGATGCTGAGTGGAGAAGACATTTTTGAGTGCCTGGCTTCTACACAGATTCCTCCAACTTATTGGATCAGTAATCAGGCTCGGGGGTTCACTAGAAGTCAACAGTTGAGATGCTTCTTCTGAAGCAGGTTGGGAGGAACATGCCTCCTTGGGTGTTTGTCGGCCCTATCATCTTTTACAGGTTCTATTGTCTTATCTATTTTTATTTTAAAAGTTATGTTATCTATTTTTATTTTAAAGTTTTGTTATCTATTTAACTTTTACTCTTTAAGTTTTTATTTCAGTTTTCCTGATTAAATTAATAATTCTGTATAAATCGATCTGATTGAATAAAATAGTCTCTGCATTTTTCCCCATGCAAAAAGGAACAACATTGTACTCTAGTACAGAGATAGATTAAGATAGATAAGTATGATAGGAAAATAGCCATGAGAATGAGAAGATGAAATGCCGTGTTTTACTCAAGTTACTTTTTACTGTTATTTTTCCTATGTTTATATTTATTAGTGTTTTATTTTCCTTATTATTCTGCATAGACAATTGCTTTCAGAATTCTATAGTAATTTTTTTCTACATCCTATAAATATCAGATTGTTAGAAATAAATAAATTTCCTTTCTGAAATCATATGGAGTATTTTCTATTTTATACAGTTATAGAGTAGATTCCAACACACAACATATTGTTTTCATTTTCCTTGAGAATCCAAACATACAGTAGAAAAACGTTAAAACCTAACAATACTCTTCTACAACCCTCATCACATCAAACTAGTATATTATTTATTTAATTATTCTAGTAATAAAAACAGATCACATTCTCCCTTCTGGTTATTTAACCGAGGATAATACCCTCTTAATTGAAAGCATTATCAATTCATTTCAAAATCATGACAGAGTTATTATTATTATCTCTTGGCATGTAGCCACCACTATTTTAAAACCTAGTATCCCAAACCCTTGGCACTCAGCCATTTGTCTTTTTAACTATTGGAAAAAGAAACATAAACTACACATCGTATAATTCTTTACTTTTAAACAAAGAACACAAGTTTGCTTACACACTGTCGAATCGAATTGATTACATTTCTGTGTTGTCATTCAAGTCTTCTTTTGTTATGATAAAAGTATACAAAACAAATCAGACAGCAGTATTAAGACATGTAAGCTCGATTTCCACTATCAGAGACAAGAACCAAACATTTACACCATAAATCTGCCTGTAGATTGAATAGTTAAGTTTATAACATCAACATCAAGTTTGAGTCATCAAAACATCTGTAGAAGAAATTCTAAACAAAATAGTGAACACCAGTTTTGTGCTGAGACTTCATCAAAGAGCAATATCAAACTTACATTCCAAAACAAAGACTAAACCCTAACTCTGGAATATTTTCCTATTTTTGAAACACAACAACATTTTGTTACAAATCAACAAAGTGCTTACAAGCCGTGAGCCTTCCATAGATACATTCATCTACCCATTGTTCCTAGAAAAACAAACAGTCATATTATATTTTCACAAACATTCACCCATCGTTTTATAATTAAGATAAACGCAGAGGTCTGCTAAAACATAATACACTTTCATAATATCGACAAGCTACAAGTTATGATTGTGGGTCAAGCCCAAAACGATGAAACCAAATGGCTAATGCAACTGAAAGTTGTAAAATATTCTTCTCAATTACAAACGTGACAAAGCTTGAAACTTAAACAACAAAAATTACATTTCACCATCATTACGGCATTTCCCTGTGGGTCAAGGTATTATCCTCCCCATACTTTTAAAAAGGTTTACAAACCCTATCTACAAAACTCTCTGAGTTAAAAACACAACACACAGAACATTAAACAGTCGGCCATCATCTTCATATACACAGAGTATCAAGGCAACCACCGAGGCTTACCGGTTGGTATAGCTATTTCCAACCTTCAACGCCCAGAATTGAGGAGCCATTGAATATTACCCTGCAAGAACAATACAAATGTGGTTAAAACGGTATCTCAGAAGGAAAGATTACAACATTGAAATTCTAATAACCGTTAGCACTCAGGTATGAACATTACAACGAAGGAAATCAAACACATTACCTTTTTAAAAGATAGCCCGTAGCAACAATGAACACCAAGACAGATGCAATTGTAACGAAATCCCTACTTCATCGAATGTTGGTATAAGCTGGGGCCAACACCAAACCATCAACTATTTCAAAACAGTGAAACGGTGCCGAGAGAGGTAGCAACTTTGGCGAGGCCCCTGGCCATTCATTTCAAACCCAGTATTAAAAAGAACAAACCCTCAACAAGTCAGGGTATCGAACCACCCAAAGACCAACTCTAAGACTACCAAACGATCCATTCACCACTGTACAAGAACATGAGAGAGATCGGCTCTATAAATTACAGAGGTCATGAGTTCAAGACTCAAGAGCTACGCCTCCATAGGAAGAACAACCAAACTACAAACCCTCATCCTGTTGGCCATGCAGAGCTACCACTACCAAATGACAAAGATCGAAATAAACTCTTGATCATAGCAAAGGTAGGGTTAACCACATTTAATGAAATCCCTGCCAGATCAACGGTGGGATTTATGAAATCACAAACCATCTAACACATTAAATGTGTTATCATTGCAATCGCCATGATGGAGCAACGGTGGAGCCAGTTCATCAACTAGTGAACCCGTATGGTTACACATCAACGCAAGAGTGGTTATAACACAGTACTAGCACGTGAATGGGTTCTCTCTACCATCCACGATGTAACTCCACTATCCACAGTAGTTGTCTACATTTAATGCATATGGCAACGTTAATGGTTTCCAACCTGTGACATTAACATTCACAACGTAATGTTTAAAACATAAGACATTTCATATAGTAAGGTCGAAATGTATAACCCTGTCAAGCATAGTTTTATAAAGATATGCGCTAGGGTTTGCATGTAATCCCTATTGTTTGCATATAGTCCATAATGTTGGCATATAACTCGTATCGGTTGCATAAATATCCAATAGGTTGCATAAGTACCACCTAGGGTCACATAAGTGCACACAATACATAATAGAAATTCACCAAGGATTACATAGTATCAAATAGAGTCACGATAATGCACTCACCCATATTATATAAAGTTAATTTATATAATAGTTGGTTAATATTTCAATGCATTGCAATTAAAACATAATATTCCAAGAGAATGCACACATTGCATATTACATAGAGCTATAGTTTGATAATGTATTCTTTGCTTGCAAATAGATTATAACGATAATCTAAGAAGATTGTATACATACTAACGTATAGTGAAATAAAATACATGTTGATAAATCAATTTATCATCATCATTATAGTGTACAGTCCTTAGTTAAAAATCAAACTATTTACATAGAATTTTCCACAAATTGCCACAGAAGAAGAAGATATATATTCTTACATACAGTTCGACATGAATGGAAACCAAAATTAACTCCGAGTACAACACTGTGGTACGATCATTACAGACCTTGTCTGAAAAACTGTTTGAATACTTGTCGCAACCTTAAACTCTTACTTGTAAACTGTCACAAAGTACGAAATCACATGCTTTAGCACGCATGCTAAGTAAGCCTCGGGGCATCCGTAGGACCCCTTCATCAATCAACAAAAGCACATTAGTCAAAGCAGTTAATTCATCTTCCATAAACAACAACAATAGAAGTTTGCAACAGTACAGCTGAATAGGAATAACAACAAGACATAATCTAAAATATTTTAGTCGAAATTTCTTTTATTATAAATCAGCTTGGCATTTAGTACAACAAGCTAAACTTTAATGCATTGTTCTATTTCCGCATACAGTAAATAAGCAACAAATGTCACGTAGAAAATTTTTAAATTTTTGTGATTTTTCCAGGATGTTACATATTATAAGCCCATATTGCCTCACTTAGTCGGTCTGTCCAATCTCTTTTGTGGAGTTGTGCAGTTTTTTTCAAGATCCTTTCTAGTTCTCTGTTTGTCACCTCAACTTGACCGTTAGCCTGAGGGTGGTAAGGAGTATATTTTCTGTGTTTAACCTTGTTTCTTCGAAGTAGGTCCTCTATGAGGTTGGATGTAAATTGTGGGCCTTGGTCAGAAACTAGCTCTCGTGGGACTCCAAATCTGTGGAAGATTTGTTATGTAAAACATTTCGCCACATTAGTTTCATTTGCTGCTGCAAGTGCTGCTACTTCTGCCCACTTTGTAAGGTAGTCAGTGCATACTAGGATATAACTTTTCTGATTTGATTGTGGGTTAAATGGGCCAACGAAATAAAATCCCCATTTCTCGAATGGTTCCAATGATATTTTTGGATGGAGAGGCATTTCCTCTCTTTGTTTAGGCTTCCCCATTCGTTGACAATCATCACAATGTGAAACATATTCATAGGTGTCCTTGTGGAGTGTTGGCCAATAATATCCAGTTTGCAATATTTTATAGGCTATTCTCTTTGCAGCATAATGTCCTCCACATGGTTCATTATGGGTGGCATGCAGTATTTCATGGAATTAATATTCTCTAATGCATCTTCTTAATACTTGGTCTGGTCCTTTTTTGAAGAGCATTCCCTCTATCCATGTGTAAGTGGCACTTTGCCTTATGACTCTGTTCTTCTCTTGGTGGCTGTAATGTTGTGGGAATTTTCCAGACACTAAGTAGTTTTCTATGTCAGAAAACCATTGGCTTCTTGTGGAGATTGAAAAAAGATGCTCATTAGGAAAATTGTCATTTACCACTTCATTGTCTTGTCCATGGGTGAGCCTTGACATAAAATCAGCCACTACATTGTGTTTTCCTGGATTATCCAGAATTGTGATGTCAAACTCTTGCAAGAGGAGTAGCCATATAATGATTCAAACACTTGTATTAGGTTTGTTCATGAGATACCCGATTGCTAAATGGTCTGCATGGACAAAAACTTGGTACCCAGTTATGTAGTGACTGAATTTGTTAATGGCATGTATGACAGCCAAAAACTCCTTCTCTGTGACTGTATAATTTAATTCCGCTCCTGCCAAGTTTTTGCTGATATAGTATATGGCATATGGATTCTTGTCTCTTTCTTGTCCAAGGACTGATCCAATGGTCTTATCTGATGCATCAAAATGGATGTGGAATGGAAGTGCCCAATTTGGTCCTTGGAGTACTGGAGCTGTAATTGTTTTCTCCTTGAGTTTGTCAAATGATAACATACAATTTTTTGTCCAAATGAATTCCGTGTATTTTTTGAGAAGGGAAAACATTGGTGCAGCAATTTTGCTATAACTCTCAATGAATCTTCTGTAGTATCTTGTTTTTCCAAGAAAACTTCTCACATCTCTCTGTTTCACTGGTGGTGGCAGTGTTCTGATGACTATGACTTTTGCCTGATCAACCTCAATTCCTCTCCGTGAAATATGGTGTCGAAGCACGATGCCTTCTTCCATGAGCATCCTACATTTATTGTTGCTGAGGCATAAGCTCATCTTGATTCATTTTTTCAAAACCAATTCTAGATGTTTTAGTGCTTGGTCGAAATTCTGGTCATAGGGCGCGAAGTCATCCATGTAGACCTCCATTTGGTCATTAATAAAAGCATAGAAGATGCTTAAGATTTCCCTTTGAAATTTTGCTGGGGAATTACAGAGCCCAAAGGGAAGCACTCTGTATGCATAAGTGCCCCATGGGCATGTGAATGTTGTTTTTCCCTGATCAGCTGGGTGAATGAGGATTTGGTTGTACCCACTGAACCCATCCAAGAATGAGAAAAATTTGTTCCCAGCTAATGTGTCCAGTACTTGGTTGATAAATGGGAGAGGGAAGTGATCTTTATTGGTTTATTTATTGATCTCTCTGTAGTCCACACAAATCCTCCACTTTCCTCCTTTTTTAGGAACTATGACCAGTGGTGATACCCACTCGCTATCTGAGATTGGGTATATGAACCCTGCATCTAACAGCTTCTGTAACTCCAGCTTTACTATGTCCTTTAATGCTGGGTTCATTCTTCTCTGTGGTTGTCTAATGGGAACAACACCTTCCTTTACATAGATGTAATGCTTGCAGATGTCTGGGTGGATACCCTTCATGTTAGTGTATGTCCATGCAAAGGATTTGTTGTTGTCTGACATTACCTTCAGTGATTGCTGTTCTTGTCCTGTCTCCAAATTGGAGTTAATATTACCTATCCTGCCAGGCATTATCTCAACTATTTTTATCTGAATTGGATGTTGTTCAAGTGTGAGTACCTATGCCCACATTATGTCAGGATCATGGTTTAATGTTTCCTCTCCTTGCTGTTGACCCGTGCCAAGAAAATCTTCAAACATATTCTGATTAGAAGAAGCATTTTGAATAAACCTATCTAAATGAATATCTTCGTCGATGGCTTTTAGTGATAGGACAACTTCAATTGTAAGGACAGGTCGTATGTTTTGGTTGGATGTGTCATCATAATCATCTGTCCAGTTCTGATATTCTAGGTCTGAAGACTTCCTTGCTGGAGGATAAATCATGATTTTCTTCCTAGCTTGGCCACTGGTGATTGTCATGTTGCTCGATCTGCACCCTATGTAAGCAACTGCAGTTTCCAGCTAGGGTCTCCCTAGTATTATTGGGTATCCACTAAGTTTACTCTTTACTTCGATGACTATAAAGTCAGCTGGGTATTCCCAGGATTCTATGTTGATAATTATGTCTTCGAGCATCCCTTTAGGTTTTACTATCGATGTGTAATCTAGCTGTAGGACGGTAGTTGTTGGTCTGACCATCGATTGTAGTCCCAGGGCTATCATGGTATCCTTAGTCATCACATTAATTGCATCCCCTAAATCAATTAGGCTGCTGGCGATATGTTTGTTGTTGATGGTCACGTTTACTACTCGGTTTCCTGGATCAATATATTTGGGGTTAACAACGACACCTAAAATTAAATCTGCTAACTGCCTACTACGTTTATGGTTGGTGGGTCACATCTTCTTCTGCCAGGTCTTTTCAAACAATTCTCTTTAATAAACATGTTACAGATTGGGACATCTCTTATGGCTTGTAAAATTGGAATCTGGATGTTTAAGTGCTTCAATTCGTTTAGAATCGCATTTTCCTCTTCTTCTTTAGTATTTCGTATAAGTTTTTCACGGAATGGAGGGTTTCTATTTTGTGTTTGTGGTCGAATTTTTTCTTCTTGAGGGCTTGGCTCATCTGGATGCTGAATTTGAGGTTGTGTTGTTTGTTTGTGAGCTTCATCTCCTTGATTATTCTCTGTGTGTGTGTTTTGCAATGTCTTCCCAGACCTAAGATTAATTTCATTTATTTCCAGGGTATCCACTACATAAGTAGGGAACTGCATGATTTCTGTGTTATAGGTCTGTTGCTATCCTAGACGATTGTTGTTAGGGTTTGGAATCATCTAGGTAGGGATTGGTGAAGGTCTAGGAGGTGGTTGGTTTTGTGGGGGTGGCAAGATGAGTGGCTGTTGCAATGGAGCCCTCCAATTTGATGAATAAGGATATTGATTTCCATAATTCATGGTTGGCTGAGCAAAAGGTGGGGGGTATGGAGAGTAAGATTGTGGGTAATAAGATTGTTGATATGTTTGGATTTGCTGCCAATGGTTTGGACTTGGCTGAGAAGGCCACGGGGCTGGTACTAAGTTCCCGTTTTGCTGGTTACTTCCCTGATTATAGTAGGCTTGGTTGTTGGGTTTGTAAGGCCTAGCCAAATTATTTCTCCTTTGATTGACGAAACATAGTTGTTCTATTACACCTTCAGTTGTGGGATCTTGAATAGAATCTTTGCATGAGGGTAACATAGGACACTTATCAGTGGAGTGATCGTCAGTGCAGAGGCCACATATTTCTATGGTGTTTAGTGTGCACTTCCCCTTCTCATGTTTTTTTCTATAGCGTGGACAAAAGACTGCCAAGGCTTGGTTTATCTCGTCTTGCTTTTTCTTTATTTGGAGTGCACCAAGTTGCATGGCCAACAATTGTAGGATATCAGTCTTCATGTCATCTAGAAGGTTCCCTAAATCAGACTTTGTAAGGTTTGGTCCTGAAGATGTTGACCCCCCAGTAAATGGGTGTGTTCCACTTTTACCTTTCCTAGATCTAGAGTAGTTTTTGAAGATTTGTAGGATTTGGTCATAAGTTTTCTGGAATATATCTCCATCTCCTAGAAGGTTCAAAACTTCTAGATTTTCCTCTTTTATCCCTCTAAGAAGGACAAGTTTCACTGATTCTTGATCTAAGGTGCAGTGACTAGCTTCTTTGTAGCTGAGTTGAAATCGTTGTGCGTAATCTTCTAAGGACTCTCTTTCTCCTTGTTGCATTCTAAAGATTCATCTCTTGTATTTTTTGCCTTATAGTAGTCCCTGTATTTTTCTATGAAAGTTTGTTTCATTTGGTCCCATGTAAAAATGTTGTTCCCTTCTAGGATCCTAAACCATCTAAGTGATAGATATTTCAATGTAGAAGGAAAGAGTCTTAGTTTTTGTGCATTAGTGGTGTAGCCAAATGACCTACAGACTACCTCAAACTCAAATAGGAATGTGTCAGGATCCTCTGAGGTTAGTCCATGGAAGTTTGGTAGGTTATTACGGTTGATATTCTTCATCCTGGCATCTCCAAGAGGTACATTGATGGTAAAAGTGAACAGTTCTCTAGGTTCACCGTCTTCCTATTCCATAGTGGTGTTTGAGCTAGAGCTAGAAAATAAGTTATATCTGTGTGGATCATAGCTAGAATCAACTTCTTCTTCTGAGTTAAAAAATTCAAATTGAGAATGATCAGAATTGTTGTTACTCATAGGGCGGGCAGGCAGAAAGCATCCAAATCTATCTCTCTATCGTCTAGGCATTCATGGTAAAATTTTTATGTTTCTGGTTGTTTTTGTGTTTTTTTTTTGTAAAATATGTCTCCTATGGATTAAGCACCTCCCCGGCAATGGTGCCAAAAAGTGGTGGACTCCAGGAATGGATACCTAACTAGGGTAGCTAAGCTAGAAGCATACTTTAATTATCGACCAGGGAGCATACAAACTTAAGAGGTGCTAAGCACTGTATGTGCTCCATAGGATAGCCTTCGTCGTTTTAGGATGTTGGGATGTATCTTGAAGGTTCTAAAAAAGGAAATGGAAGTGATCTTCTCTTAAACAACGAATGAAGGAATATGAAAATATTGTAAACCTGTGAACTAGAAATGCTGAAACTAATAGATATTTATGCTAAGAATTAAATGCTGGAAGACTGTAAATCTAATCTGAGAAATAAAATGCTGAAAGCTTGGGAAACTTGATCTAGAAATAAAATACTGAAAACTGGAAGTCTAACTAGAAATTCAATACTGAAAATTAATCAAACTTGATCTATTCGAATCCAATATTGAAAGTGATAATCATTTACTCTATTCAAATCCAAAGAACTAAAACAATTAACTCCTATATAACTGAACTCAGATAAAAGAAATATTCATGGCATCACAGATCTAAATCATTGTCTAAAGTTAATATAGCGAGCTGGAAAAAATAGGTAATTACGCCTGCACAGAATGCGTGTACATGACTACAAGAAGCGTATTGTAGAACTACAAAATCAATGTTGACGAACTACAGATAAAAAGTGCTGAAATGAAATGATCGATGAACTGAAATAAAACTATGTCATTCAAACCATTGTCAAGTACTTCATATATGATGATGATTAAATCAATTAACATGACATATGAGAAATACCTGAAATAAAAATGAAGCTCCTGACCTACGTGTTGGAGGGGCCCTCTCCAACTCGTATTTCAGGAGGGGAAAAAGTCTTATAAACGCAAAGCTTGAAACAACATCACTTCTTCCATTAAAATCGTAACTTCATGTTCAGAAGAGACTTAAAACAGAATTGTGTCGAATAACATATGTCGAAGATAAGTTCTACAAAAATGCCAACATGAACCTATTGCTAACCAAGAGGCCTATATATATATCTATTCTGAATCATAACCTAACTCTAAGCTTTAAATGCTGATCTTGTTGAACAAGAGTTTTCTTCTACAAATCAGGAAAAAAGGGCGCTGAGCCATTTATGGTCTTTCAGTCCTCGAGATGGATTTGCTTGTTGTCTCTTAGGTTACCTGCACCTGCTCATACATACTTATTTTCATATAAATAGCTCATAGAAAATGCCTTTAAGCATAACAGAATAACCTCTAAACTACTCTATCAAATAATCAAAATAAATCATTAAACCCCACAAACAAAGGCATTTTCCATATCCATTATTGTGCTTGTGTAGCTTAAAAAGGATTATAAAGTACCTAATTTGGGGCTCATCACTAGGTACCAGAATGTTCACATGAGGAGGAGAAAATCCTCCCGACATAATGGCAGATGTGGGAGTGTGGGGACCTCACGATCCATCCCCTACATGGTCCATGGTAAAGCCAGATGTAAACCTATACAAATTTAACTCAGGTAAACCTAAATAGATGACTCATACTAACACCTGATCGTCAGGTCCAACTAATGGAGGGTTAAAAGGTCTAAAAAAACCTTCAGTTTGCAAGTATTAAACCTTGGTTATGTGTGGAATCGGTGAAGTTTGAGTAATAAGGAGAGGGTATCTAGGTGGTTCAGTTGTACTCGATGGCTCAAAAGAGCCACTTGTGTTTACCCTACGTCTCTGAGGTCGCGGTGGAGGATCCCCAATGGGCGGAGGAAGGGTTTTTCAACATTCTTAACTTACGAGGAGGTTGGCCCTCCATAGCTAAAAATATTCTAAACAAATAAAACCTAGTGCCAACTAGAACATGAGTAAACAATCAACACACTACTAAAAATTTCCCAGGGTGATCCAAACCAGGCAGTCAGAAAACATTCCAAAGGAGAGTCTGGGATGATGAGGGCCCATAATAGACCAATGAAGGGACAAAGAATAGTTATTCGGGGTCCAAAATACATACACGATGGGGCCAAGCGCTGGAATCACCCAACCGCCTTGCTAAAGAGCTGCAAGGGATTTCCTCCCGAATCTTTCCTAGGTGTAATGGAAATATCTTTCCACTACCACCCGTGTAGAGACCTAAGAGTTTGGAAACTAAGGCTACCAACACTATAGAGAGGGTCCAGGGGAATAGTCGTAGGTCGAATCAATACGCATGGGCAGGGTAACTGAGCTCAAAATACAAAAGCAATAGAAGGTACTAGTGAATCCCCGTACGTGCACCGAATCTAGTAGATGCTCAATCAAATAGCGGAGGGGTATCTATGACTACTCAATATTGCACGGCCTCGTTCTTAAATCCGGTGTGAGTGGAGATTCCTAGTTGACCTTCTACATAGGTGGATTTACCTAATGAATAGCTACTATGATTTGAGTCTAACTGCTTTGGATAGTTAATGATAACCTGATCCAAAGCACTAACCTAAGCTAGTTGGTGTAAGAACCTAAAAAAGGAAAAAATACTATTTGATTTAAGATTTAAGATTCGTTTTTAGGTCTGTTGTTACTCAAAGGGTAGTGTATGTGTGCATGGTGCTATTACAATTGAAACGAAAGAGTATGATAAGTGTGTAACAAAATGTAAAAGACGATTCTACTTCTTTTTATTTTTTTCTTTAACCTTTCTAAAGTGAAGTAGTGATGAAGTAAATCCAAATGAAATGAAAATTGTCTTTTTAAAAAATAAAGGTATTTAACTACTACTATTCCTGAAAAGAAAACTAATGCACTTCTTAAGGAAAAATGCCATCTATTTTTGGAATTTTCTTTTAAAATAGAAGAAAAACTAACTACGAACAAGTAAAAACACACTTTAAATGATTTAAGTGTATATAAAACTGTACCTAAGCTTAAAAGAACAAAAAACTAACCCTCATAGAATTATGAAGACAACAAGTTCAACTAGTTAACTCCAACAAGGAATGGAATTAACTAACTTGGTGAAAAACACTTCGAAACCGAAAGACACAAAAAATAATCCAATGAAACTTGTTCAAGACCTTGAAACACTCTTAGTTAGACCAAAAATCAAGAAAGATCACTCAAAGTATCCTCAAACCAACTACTCAAACTTGAAATACCTAGGTACAACCTCTGTTGACACAGATTTGTTGACAAGGTTTCACTTCGCACAAGAGGGGGATGGCGCTAATCAAACATGCACGAAAAAGGGTTGCGTTCAAAATCACCGCGATTGGATTAAACGTTGCGCTCTTTGCAATGGCGTAGATCTAATGGAGATAGATCAATGGTCTAGAGCAACGACGGTGATTTTAATCATCAACATGATTAAACACGCCAAAAATCAGTGCGGTTGGTAAGAACGCATCATCCAACGGTCAATATTGGAGCTGTATGTCAAAAAATTGAAAGCCACGGAGGTTAAGATCCAAGGTCCTGATCCGATCACTAGTTTCCACAGGAGAAGGACATCTCTGCTGTAGATCAATGATGGCCACATGGGCTAAGCCACCTCAGTGCCATCAAAGGTCTTTTCTGTATGATCCGAAATGCACGATCAAACGTGTCTTGCGTCACTCCTATCCTCAGTCATCATAATTAATCATTTGGAAGGTCTAAGTTAGAGAATCATAGCAGAATGATTCGCATGGAAGATGTCATCGTTATCAGTCACTGTAAGCCTAATTTCCCGGACTCGCAACTTACGTCAAATTCTGAAAGGGTGGTGAGTTCATCTGTCTGGATACTTTTGTAGTTAGTATCGGAAACATGGAGAGAGATTGAGGAGCCGAAATAATAGTTGCACCAGAACATGTATTGTTTGAGATGGAGGAGGAACCTATTCCTCGGTCACCTGTGATTTCCAACCAGGTGGAATACGCTTCTATCAACGAAGCAGAAAGTCCCAAGAAGCGACAGGAATGTTGGAGTTTTCAATAGCAGAAGGGAAGGGAAGAAACCCATGAAGGAGATGAGCAGAAAAACTGGCAAGACGCAGACATTGTCAAATACTTAATACTCCCCACTGAAGGGACGCCCCCTGTTCCCCTAATGAATGAAACCCAAACAAAGGCCTCCTTCAACGTAGATGGTTTCCTTGATTGGTATGATTAGGTGAAAACCCAGGATTGAGATGGTGACGTTCTCATAGTATCCATATCTCACCACCCAGCAAATTAGAAGCTCAAGGATATCAGCTGAGTGATTAGCGAGAAATGGATACAGCAAGCTAGAGCTGTCAATTTTCTGTTTTGTTTTTCGTTTAAGTAGTTGGTCATATAGTAAAATAGGCCCGTAAATGTAAACAAGTGGTTAGGCCTATACCGACTGTGTCTGTTTGAAGTTGTAACAACGAAGACGCCTTGGTTAGCTATCGATTAGGTGTCTAGTACATTGTAACTGCTTTCTGTTCCGGAAGAGATGAGCCTAGGGATCTAAGGGCATCTATAAATTCATTGTAATTAAAGACAGAGGGGTTTAAAATCTTATTTGAAAAACTCTTGGAATTTTGAGAATCAGTTTGTAAGACATTTTGAGTTGTTTAATAAAGTTTGCATAGTCGAGCTTACGTTTTTCCAGGGATTCTTGTGTAATTGGTCTGGTAGTCTGTCTTTCTTTTTCCTATGTTAATTGTGCTCCTTTCATCATTATTTCATGCCTGTAATATTTCTTCATACTTGGTGCAGTGTAGTAGTTAAGTGGAATTCATAGAAATTATTCTCTGCTTAATCTCAGTCCAAGTATTTCACCAGTATTCTCTGCTAAATTTGGTGTAGGATTCATTATTTGTATGCCTTACATCAATGGATTGTTCGCTTCTCTTTTGTTTCATCAATTAAAAATCTCTTTGACTACTAGTTGCTTACTATCTCGCCCTTGTGTGAATGCATTCACAGAGCCTCTGTGAGTAATTTTTAAGGTTTGTTTAATGTGACTCCATTTCCCAAATAGAGATTCATATGTTTCAGCCAAACGATGTTTAAACCATTTTTTTTCCAGCAGAAATATGATCTTCTGTATGTTGTAATTGAATATCTTGAATGACAAATGCTGGTGTACATTTTCATTGTTGACACCTTTGATTATTCCAGTTTTTCATGAGCTTATAGAGAGAGCCCTCTCTGTTTGTGTTGGGTCAGTAGCACAAGCTAAAGATTGGTTAGTGGTTACCCCGAATTGCCTTCTTCACAACCTTGGGGGTTAATTTGGGTGTTAACAGCACCCAACCTTAGCGCCTTAGCTTCCGCGAGCATGTCTTAGCCTATTTCCAGTGTGTCTTCACATGCCATGGAGATGGCATATTCTAGTCTCCTCCTATCCTTCATTTCTTTCTCTCTTTGAGTCATTACCGCCTCCTCTTCTTCTCGGAGTTGTTCAACCTCCACTTCAATGCTTCTTACCTGCCATTTTTAGGTGATCATTTGATCATGCTCTGAATCTTCTCGATCATTTATTTTTTCGCTCACTGCAGTGTGAGTGCGCTGAAGCATAAACATGGGCAACATATTCAAATCTATGTTGATGGAGTCTTTTCCTCTCAATGCAATGTCCAAGTCTTCATTTCCTGTGGTGATCGACCCAGGTAACACCTGTACGATTTGCTGCTGAGTGCCAATATCCACATCGACCCTTCGCACTTATGATGCACTTGGATCTACTTGTCCTAGCTACACCCTTGTCTCCATAATTGCAGTGCTTAGTGTCTACAATAACTGTGACACTTGATGAAAGTAATCTGTTGCATGCTGTGTTACCTTTGAGCGGTCCTCCTCCGCCATAGTCATCATTTTATAAAGCAGCTTATTCATTTGTTCGTTAGGGAGACCAATAGTAGTACTCCCCTAACCTCTCTCCATTCTATGATTTGTTATGGATTCTTGTCGTTGGGCATACAACTACGAATCTGTATAAGTGTCTGTCGATGCACCATCATGGCTTGCGGTGTGCGATTGGTTATCCACACCTTCATCCTCATCGTCAGAGTCCTTTGTTTCTTCTTATGTCTTCGGTACGTCTATCAGCTTCCCATCCTCTCAATTCGAAAGTTGATCATCGATGATTGGAACCTTCCATTCATCCGACCATTCCTCTACTATGTCTTCCAGTTCTCCTTCGCTTAGTTTATACTGTGTCGCTATCCATTGCTTTTGTGTATCTACGCATGCTTGGATAAATATCACTTGAGGCCCCATAACAAGCCTCACGATCCTCCTATACTTCATCGCTACATTCTCTGTCAGTTGCGGAATCTTCACCGCTTCTGTTTGTAGCTCTTCTAGATACATAAAAAAATTAATGTTATTACCTTTATACCTTTCCTTGTCGTTCAATTCCCATAGGTTCTGGTATCGTGCCCCTTGACACACTTTGACTATTTCTGTCTCCATGCCCTGATATTACGGTGGATCCATCCATGTGACTAGCGCAATTAAAAATAAGAGCCACGAGTATGTGAAGGGCTTACCCTTATCTTGTGCTACCACTATGTCCTCCATCAACTCATTGAGTAAAAATAGCGACCAGTTCATTTGAACTCCGACCGCGCACTGCTCCGCTGATGCAATTACCCCTTGATGTGCACTGGTTGGGGCAATTCTTCCTCATGATCTTGATGGCTAATAACTTCGCCGCGAGCCTAAAAACATGATCATTGATTGTGTTGATAAAATACTCTCGGGTGTTTATATCCACCCAATACTTAGCTTTCATCTTTGCAGCTAGATTATTGTCATTGTTCTTCCCTTGGAAGTACTATGATGGATCTACCCCTGCCTTTTGTAATCCAGTGATCTGCGCAGTCAGATCCACAGTGATTGGGATCTTTGTGTGGAGACATAAGTTTCCGTCATGAAATAATACAAGCAGTTGCTTGATGCATGCTTTCACCTCTGTCGATCGCCCAAAGTGTGGCATGTGAATAATGGATAGCAGTCCTGATCGCTCCAACCCCAATGCCCATTGCATTGGTTCCCTAGTGATTGGGCCTCCATCTTCATGTGTTTTGTCAATAAATGTCCTGAGTGCACTCTGGATATGCAACTATACCATGATCTCTATATTGCAGTTTTTGCAATCGCTACAACACATCTACAGTGGTATGGACGCCCTCCGGTGTCGCTGGATCAACTATGGTGTACTTAGAATTATTACCAAGTCTTATCGTTGGCTCCCCTTCCTTTCTTGATGGTACATACCCGGGAATGTCCGCTACTGTCGGACCTTGCTACCTTCCTCTTGCTACTACCATTTCTTCCTCTGCGGTGCCTGATGTGCTCGCTTCTCCTGCAGCTACAGCCCGTTTCGAGCTGTGGGTAGTCTTGGTTCTTCTTTCTGTACCTGTCGGCCTCTTGACACTTATTTTCTTCTGGAATATCCATTCTTGTGCAGACAAAATCTCTAGTTGTTCTTGAACAATGGTCACCCTCGCCCTTGCTTGTTCCTGCGTGCTTATGCTGGAGATTACATGGGCCATCTCAACTCTCTGAATTCAATTCTGCTGCTCTTTGCTCTGAAACTTCTTCAACAATTCTCACAATCCAAAATGAGTCAGAATGTCCATTTGTGTATGCTTTTATAGCTTTGGTTTCTCGCTACCCATCCATCGAGTCGATTTTGGATAATGATTAACAAATCCTCCGTCGATTTACCAAATCCTACACATTCATTGGTCATTAAATGCGTCTTCATCCACTTGCACCATCGCCCGCTACGTCTTAAATACTACATTTATTTCCTGATTTGACTAGTTCGCACTTCATCGGACGTCGATAGGCCCCAAACCTTGTCTCCATTTCAAACTTTGTCTCCATTCCATTGACAGACATATGAATTCCAACCCTGTCGCAGTTACTTCGACATATGCAAGAACTCAACTCTTATCACTGCTTTGTCGAAAAATGAACTTGATCCTTGTCGTTGTGCTGTTGACGGACTCCCAAACTTCGCTCTGTACCTATTTCAATTTTTTTTTGCACTTGCTGTCTTCCTTAGTGGCTCTGCGCCATGCTGTCCCGATAGGGATTTAACCAGATTCCATTCACGAAATTTGTCAAAAGTGTTCCATCTAACTTTTGCAACTGAACTACACCTCCATCAGTAATGAAATTTATGATGTATGGACCAATCCAGTGCATTTGGAGCTTACCTGGGTGTTTCACAAACTTACTGTCATATAGGAGAACCATATCTCCGCGCTAAAATTTATTTTCCTTTACATGGCGATCATGCCATGCCTTCTGTCAATATTTTTCTACCTACTGATGAAATCCCGCAATGAAGCGATCTTATTCAAGTTGTAGTAACTGCGCCAATCTTTCTTCAATGGCCCCATAGCCGCTCATTCCTGTCGTTGTTGCTATGCGCAGACTGGGGAGGATGTATTGCATAGGAATCACCGTTTCTTGTCCATATACAAACTTGAAAGGGGTCTGGTCTACCAATCTTTTGCATGTTATTCTGTAGGCCCATAATATCGCAAGAATATTCAAGTCCCAACCGTCACGGTTTGTATTGCATACCTTAGTGAGAACATTCTCCGATATTTTGTTCAATGCTTCAACTGCTCCATTCTCCTGTGGGTGATATGGGGTACTTCTTCTATGTTGAATCTGAAATTCCTCAGTCATTTCTCTGATGGTATGATTGACGAAGTGCGTGTTGATGTATATGTAACTTCAGAATGTATTTCATATATGTATATTGTATCCCTACATAGATGTTATTATTCCTCTGTACGGAAGTGTCGTCATTTGTATTTACAAGTGTCGCAAGTTGCATTGCATGTACCACAACTTGTATGTGATGGGTTATTAGACCACCAAGTGTGGGGTCGGCCCTGAGTTGAGTTACCATGGGTTATTAGACTCTCCTAGAGAAGTCAGCCCTGTTAAGTTATTAGGCAAGTCAAGTCAGTGTATAAATAGAGTGAGGGTGTCACTCTATTTGATCATTCACTTACTCATCTATTCTCTCACTTGAGTGATGCGCACTAGTGGAGGAGGAGAAGCTGCTAAGGAGACTATCTCTTATACTTGGGTTTTGCATCATTGCTCTTTCTATATCTAAGGAATTTGCAGGGTTTTTCACCTTCTTGGTTTTCCCCAAGGAAGCTCTATGTCTATTGTCTCTTGTGCTTGTCTCTTATGATTGATATGATGTACATGTTATTCTCTCAGATAAGATTCTAGATCATTTTGAATTAATGTTCAAAATCTAACATGGTATCAGAGCTAACCTGAGAAGAAGACACTATGCAGCTGCAGAAGCTAGGGCTTCTTGATTTTTGGGTTTCTCTCCATAGATATTCAAAGGAAGGAGGCTAGATTGACTCTCCTATCAAGGGCGCATCTTTATGTCGAGACATAATTCAATTCTGAGCATTTTCAGTTTTGACCTAAAAATTAAGGTTTCTGCAAAAATTGGAATTTCTGAAATCTGAGACCACGGCTGGAAGCTCCTTTGAAAATTAAAGTTTAGAGCCTTGGATCGAACTTTTTGGTTGGGTGAAGCTCCAGGAAATTCAAACCCTAATTCAGGGTCCTGTCCAGTGAATCCGAAAGTTTCAAGAGCAATTTTGAGGGGTGAAAATTTGCAGATTTCAAAATCTAAGTATACCAACTTGACTAGCTTAGCAAGGTGCATCTTTCTATCCTTTCAGAAAGTTGAAATTCAAAGTTTGAATTTTTAGGGTTTCTCTGACAAACCCTAATCCATCTCCAGATCCAATTTTCAACAAATCAAGTGGTAAGACCTAATAACTTTTCTATTTCCATTTGAAGTACTCTTTAAGATGTCTCACCACACCAAGCTTGAGGATAAGCTTGAAGGGGATGATAACTTCCGAGCATGGAAGTATAGGATTGGGTTAATCCTGGAAGAAAATGAATTGGACACCTACATAAGTGAAGAGGTTCCAGTTCCAGAGGGAGATGAGGCTAAGGCCTTACACAAGAGAAACTTGGTCAAGGATAAGAGGATCATTGTTGATTCTAACAAAGACCATCTCATACCACATGTGTCATCTCTAAAGACACCTAAGGAGATGTTTGATTCTTTGACCAAGCTGTTCGAAGGGAAGAACATAAATCGGAAGATGACCTTGAAGAATCAACTAAAGAATGTCAAGATTCAGAATACGAAAACCATGCAATCTTATTTCTCAAGGGTCTCCCAGATAAAAGAACAACTTGAAGCTGTGGGAGAAGATATAGAGAATGGAGAAGTGGTGATGACCACTCTTAATGGCCTTCCTAGGCATGGGATTCCTTCATCCAAGGAATTTGTGCTAGGAAGAAACTTATCACATTCAGTAGTTTGTGGGAAGAATGCTCACAAGAAGAAGCTTGAATTATAGCTCGAGAAGAGAATATGGGGAATGAAGACCAAGCCCTCACAGCACACTCCAAGAAATATGATGATAAGAAAGGGAATCACCACAGTAAGAAAGAAAGACATCACCATCAAAATCAAAGGGGTAACTTCATATCTCAAAGAAACATGGCAAATGCCTGATGCTTTATATGTGATGAGAAGGGACACTACTCCAGGGATTGTCCCATAAATAATAAAGATGGTTCTCACAAGAAGAAGAAGAACATCAAAGAAAACATCATGTTCACACTGTAGAGGATGATGAATCTCCCATGAAGAGGGCTAGGGAAGAAAGTGAAGATTCTTCAAGTGATGAAGAGTATGTTTTGATTTCTACCCTCACTGGTACTATTTCGCATGGAAGCAATGATGGGATTATAGATATTGGGGCTTCCAAAAATATGATAGGATTCAAGGGATCCTTTGTAAATCTATCTGAACATGAATCACCTCATAAGGTGAAACTTGGGGATGAATACCAGTATCCCATAAAAGGAAGTGGTGAAGCCTCCTATAAGCTAGACTCTGGACATTATATGAAGATGAAAGATGTACTATATGTTCCAGGTCTTAAGAAGAATCTTCACTCCATATCTACTTTGGATGCAAAAGGTATAAGGGTTGCATTTATAGATGGCCAAGTTCTTATGTGGCCAAAAGGTAAGACCATTGATGATGCAGTAGTGATTGGAGAGCAAGAGGGAGGATTATACAAATTGAAGGGCCAACTAGAACAAGCCTTGGTTCATGACTCAGTAGAGCCAAGTGAACTTTGGCATAGAAAGATTGCACATGTGCACTATAGGGCACTACCTATTGCAATCAAAGCAGTTGAAGGTATTCCTGAAATCTAGACAAAGCATGAAGGCATTTGCAAAGGTTGTGCAAAAGGAAAGAATACAAAGAAGACATTTCCAAGTAGTGAAAGCAAGGAAAAAGGAATATTGGAGATTATCCACTCTGATGTATGCGGTCCGTTGTCTTCCAGCTCTCTGAGTGGGTATGTATACTATGTTTCCTTCATTGATGATTTCTCTAGGAAGACTTGGGTTTATTTCTTGAAGAATAAAGATGAAGTGTTTGATAAGTTCAAGGAATTCAAAGCCTTGATAGAAAATCAAATTGATAAGAAGATCAAGATCTTTAGATCTGACAATGGAAGAGAATTTACTTCAGGAGACTTCAAATAGCTATGTAGTGATTAAGGGATTAAGAGGGAGTTGACTACTCCTTACAATCCACAACAAAATGGGGTTGTAGAAAGAAAGAATAGGACCATCATGGAAGAAGCTAGGGCAATGATTCATGATCAAGATCTACCTATGCACCTTTGGACAAAAGCAACAAGGATAGCTGTATATGTGCAGAACAGAACACCTCATAAGATACTTGACAACAAAACACCAGAAGAAGTGTCCACTGGGAAGAAGCCAGAAGTTATCCATCTTAGAATATTTGGCTGTCCAATGTACACACACATTCCAAAAGAAAAGAGGACAAAGCTAGATCCTTCCGGAAAGAAGGGTATCCTTGTGGGTTACAGTGAAAGCTCGAAGGCATACAGAATCTACTTTGCAGGATTCAAGAAGATTGACATCAGCAGGGATGTAACTTTTGATGAAGACTCAGCATACATCAAATCAAGGAAGACACATGTTGAAGATAATGAAGAACCAAGAATACCCAGAACACAAGACACCACTATGAATGAAGTTATTCCAGAAGAAGATTGTGAAATAGAAGATCTACAAGAACCTGTAGATCCACCCCGCGAGAAGAACTCTCACAAGAGGAAACCAACATGGGCTAGAGAGATCATCCAAGATGCAAAAAGGTATGGTATTCTAGAGGAAGAACACAGAGAAAGAAAAAGGACTAGGTCACATACTAGCTATGTTGCCTTACTCTGTGATATTATGAACAAAGAACCTTCCAGCTATGAAGAAGCAGCGGAAAAGAATGAATGGAAGGATTCCATGTTCGAGGAATACCAGTTGATCATGAAGAATGATGTATGGGATGTGGTCCGAAGACCTAAAGGGAAGTCTGTTGTGACTTCCAAGTGGATCTATAAGATCAAGCATGCTGCAGATGGTAGCATAGAGAATACAAGGCAAGGTTTGTAGCTCGTGGCTTCTCCCAAAAAGAGGGGATAGATTATGAAGAGACCTTTGCACCTGTAGCCAGATACACTTCCATCAGAACAATACTTTCTCTGGCTGCAGTGATGAAATGGAAGATACACCAGATGGGTGTCAAGACAACTTTCTTGAATGGTGTAGTCAAACAGGAAGTGTATGTGGAGTGGCCACTTGGTTTTGAGACACATGACATGAATTCATATGTGTGCAGGCTAAAGAAAGCCTTGTATGGCTTGAAGCAAGCTCCTAGGACTTGGTATGGTAGGATAGACAGCTTTCTATCTAGCTTGGGATTTACTAAGAGTAAAGTGGATTCCAACCTTTACTACAAGGTTGAGGAAGGCAATCCAGTGATACTACTACTATATGTGGATGACCTGTTTGTTACAAGTGAGGATAGATTGATTGCCGACATGAAGATGAAGCTTGCTTCCGAGTTTGAGATGAAAGACTTGGGGATGATGCACTACTTTATAGGCATGGAGGCATGGTAGAGTGCAGATGGAATCTTCCTTGGACAAGGGAAGTATGCAATAGAGATCTTGAAGCGTTTCGGGATGATGGACTGCAAGGCCATGGCCACACCTATGGAATCGAACCTGAAGCTTCTGTATGATGCTTCATCTGATCCGGTTGATGTCATGATGTATCATCAGATGATTGGGTCCTTGATGTACCTGATGAACATGAGACCAGATATTTGCTTTGCGGTGAACACATTGAGCTAGTTCTTGACGGATCCCAGAGGTGTTCACTTGGTTGCTGCAAAGAATATTTCGAGGTACCTGAAGGGTACAGTTGATTATGGGCTCAAGTATGATGTGAATCAAAAGTTTAATCTACAGGCTTATGTTGATTCAGATTGGGCAGGCAGTTCCATTAATCGGAAGAGCACTTCGGGGTGCTGCTTCAATATGGGATCCGGTATGATCTCTTGGTTTAGCAGAAAGCAGTCCTGTGTGGCACCGAGTATAGCCGAAGCAGAGTATGTTGCATCTTGTTTGGCTAGTTTGAGGCAGTATGGATTAGGAAGCTACTGTCTGAGTTATTTTATATCCCGTTGGATGCTACTGGTATCTTTTGTGACAACCAGAGTTGTGTGAAGCTGTCTGAGAACCCGGTGTTCCATGATAGGTCGAAGCACATCGAGATCAAATATCACTATATCAGGGATGTGGTGCAGAGAGGAGCATTGAAGCTCCTGTATGTTGCGACAGACGAGCAGATAGCCGATGTGTTGACCAAGCCACTAGCCAGAGTGAAGTTTGAGTACTTCAGAGAGAGACTTGGTGTACTTCAGATCGAGATTCCTTCCAAGGGGAAGTGATGAGTCCGGAGACACAGATGCACATGAGCCTTTCTCACATGGTGATAGATGTGTTCTCCCATGGTGAGATGTAAGGGCTGGATCCTTTCTCACATGGTGATAGATGTGTTCTCCCATGGTGAGATGTAAGGGCTGGAGCCATTCTCACATAGTGATAGATGTGTTCTCCTATGGTGAGATGTAAGGGTTGAACCATTTTCACATAGTGATAGATGTGTTCTCCTATGGTGAAATGTAAGGGCTGAGCCATTTTGAGATAGTGACAGATTTGTTCTCTTGTGCTGAAATATAAGGGCTGGGCCATTCTCACATGGTGATAGATGTGTTCTCCCATGGTGAGATGTAAGGGCTAGATATGCCTTTCCGACATGGTGATAGATGTGTTTTCCCATGGTCGTAATGTAAGTGTTGGTTCCTTCCCCGAATGGTGATAGATGTGTTCTCCCATGTCAGTGGTGTAAGTGCTGTGTGATGTGCATCTGGGTTGTGCTCCATGGACTATGAGGTGATTTGAAGATGATGATGTGACAGTAGGGTACATAGGTTTTGCAGAGGCATATAATCAGTCCTGCGATGCTCTTGCAGTTTTTGCAGAGGCAGTGTAATCAGCTCTAGGAGATCTTGTAGGTTTTGCAGAGACAGTATAATCAGTCTTGAGGTGTACCTACTTGATGTATTGCTCCCAGAGATGATGAAGACCTACATGGAGGCTAGGCCTACATCCAACATGAAAAAGGGTTGGCTCTGTAGAACTTCCTATGACAAGTAGATTGGATATTGATTGAGATAGCAGCAGTAGTGATGATGACGATGATTCGATGATGATGATCCAGTGACGATGATCCAGAGAAGAAGACTTGTGCTAGAAGACCTGTGCTAGAAGACCTGTGTCGAGAAATACCTTCCTAGTTAAGAGGGAGTGTTGATGTATATGTAACTTCGGAATGTATTTCATATATGTATATTGTATCCCTACAGAGATGTTATTATTCCTCTGTACGGAAGTGTCATCATTTGTATTTACAAGTGTCGCAAGTTGCATTGCATGTACCACAACTTGTATGTGATGGGTTATTAGACCACCAAGTGTGGGGTCGGCCCCGAGTTGAGTTACCATGGGTTATTAGACTTTCTTAGAGAAGTCGGCCCTGTTAGGTTATTAGGCAAGTCAAGTCAGTGTATAAATAGAGTGAGGGTGTCACTCTATTTGATCATTCACTTACTCATCTATTCTCTCACTTGAGTGATGCACACTAGTGGAGGAGGAGAAGCTGCTAAGGAGACTATCTCTTGTACTTGGGTTTTGTATCATTGCTCTTTCTATCTTTGAGGAAGTTGTGGGGTTTTTCACCTTCTTGGTTTACCCCAAGGAAACTCCGTATCTATTGTCTCTTGTGCTTGTATCTTATGATTGATATGCTGTACATGCTATTCTCTCATATAAGATCCTAGATCATTTTGAATTAATGCTCAAAATCTAACAGTGTGTTCCTTTATCGCTCATCAATATCTTTGGACATCCAAATCTGGTGACCACATTTTCAAAGAGAAATCTTGTTGCTGTCGCAGCTGTGCAATCCTTCACCGGTGTTGCTTCAGCCCATCTTGTTAAGTAGTAGGTTGCAGTAATGATGTACCTGGCACCTATCCTTTTTCCTGGTGGGTTAATGGTTCCCACAAAATCTACTTCCCATTTTTTAAATGGTTGTAATGTCAACTGAGGCACCAATGGAATCTCATCCCGTTGCGATGGTTTCCCCATCCTTTGACATATGTCGCATCTCTTAGCATAATCTTCTATGTCACCATGCACTATTGGACACCATAATCCATCTCTAAGTATCTACTTGGTGGTTGCACGCCCTCCATAAATATCTCCTGCGATCCCACTATGAGATTCTGTCAACACTCTTTCTTGATCATGCGGAAGGACACATCGACGAAGAAATTCATCTGGCCCCATGTTGTATAACTGTCCAAAAATTAGTTGTAAATCAACGACCCTGGTGACTAATTGTTTCTTTTGATTGGTTGTGAAATCCTTATGTGCTTTTCCCATAGCCAAAAACTGAACAATCTGTTCATAATGGTCACCGACCATTCCAATCCTAAATAGTTGCGCATCAGGAAATCCTTCACCGATGCTACTTGGTTCTTCACGTGATTCAATCCTCGACAGATGATTAGGTCCTGCATTCAATTTCCCAGGTTTCACGACTATTTCAAAATCAAATTCCTGAAACCACATCAACCATCGATAGATCTTTCCCCCCAACATAGGCTTGTTGACCAAGTACTTCAATGATGAGTGGTCAGTAAAGTTACATATTGAAGTGTCCTCCTAGAGGATAGTGTCAGAATTTTTGCAACACATATACCATCACCAGGCCTTCTCTTTCCGTTTTCGTATAATTCTTCTCTGTGGTGGACAACTTCCGGTTCACAAACGCGATCAGATGGTCGATCAACCCTTCTCTAGGCTCGGCCAATATCACCCCCAATGCTACTAACGAAGCATCTACATGGACATGGAATTCTTTCTTCTAGTTGGGGAAGACTAATATTGGTGCTGCGACCATCTTTTCCTTCAATATGTCGAGGCTCTTCTGACACTCTTCGTTCCATTGAAACTTCACATCTTTCTTTAATAGCTTCTCCATGGGTGTAGTGATTGCTGTATACCCCCTTACGAACTTCTTGTAGTATCCTGTATGGCCCAATGTGGCCCTTAGCTACTTTACTGTTGTTGGTGCTGGTAAGTCGACAATGATGGAAATCTTGGCTAGGTTGATCAACATACCTTCCTTGCAGACAATGTGTCCCAATAGGATACCAAATGGTGCACAAAAGATACACTTCTTTACATTCAAAGATATCTAATGTTGTCGACATATTTCCAGCATCATCGTGAGACTCACAACATAGTCTTCAACCAATCCATATACAGTCTAGTCATCCATATACACC
Source organism: Larix kaempferi (assembly GCA_027924585.1). Taxonomy (NCBI): domain Eukaryota; kingdom Viridiplantae; phylum Streptophyta; class Pinopsida; order Pinales; family Pinaceae; genus Larix; species Larix kaempferi. The sequence continues at coordinate 935,123 of BSBM01001255.1, forward strand.
GCTAAGAATTTATGAATGAAGTATTTAAACGCAACGATGACTAATCTTGAAAATATTGCAGGGGAATTCTTGAGACCAAATGGCATTACTGTGTACTGAAAGCAGCCCCACTCTGTTATGAAGGTGGTTTTGTGTCGATCTTCCTTCACAATGTTGATCTGGTGATATCCTGAGAACCCATCCATGAATGAGTATAAGTCCTGTCCTCCAACACCTTCAAGTAATTCGTTGGTAAAGGGTGTGGGGAATGGATCATGAAGGCATGCATCGTTCAACTTCCTTAAATCGACGCAAATACGAATTTCACCGGTCTTTTTTTATCTTGGACGACCATTGGGATGATCCATTCCGACTCTTCGACAAGTTCAATGATCCTTGGGTCTAACATCCATTCTCTCTTAGACTTCACGCACTCTTTGTATCTGGGATTCAACCTATATGGTTGCTGCTTCACTAGCTTAGCATCAGGTTTACGAGGGATCTTCATCTCGCCCAAGTCCCTTGAAATTCCCTTCATCTCAGAAAACTTCACCGGGAACAAGTCTTGGAATTCATGTAGTAATTCGGTTACCTTTCCAATTGTTGAATCATCCCAATAGTCTCCAATACTAGCAATATTTGGATTTTCCACTGATCTAATATTTACCTTCTTAATTTTCAATGGCTGTTTAAATTTTTTGAATGGAAAATATGGTGCTTCGACATCACGACTTCCTTCTGACTCTAGGATCTTCCTCATCATTGGGTCCTCTCGAAACATTCAAATAATCCATCATCATCTTCGGTATCGTAGTCCATTGTGGTCCCATTGGTATTTCAGTCGGAATTGTCTCGAGTACCTTTTTGCGGATTTCCTGTAGTGCACTGTGAATGAAAGGATTTTATCAGCGAAATTGAATGTGTGACTGAAACTAGTGGTCAACTCTTCCCACGTAGTTTTTCCTCGTCATAGTTCTGCTGAGATGTACCAGCTCTGTGACACTTCATCTAGTGTATGGATGAACGCATGAACCCATTCCTGCTTCGACCTCTTTCCCCATATAATTTGACATTTTCCTAGATCATCCCTTAGATCACTTCTTCCATCATATTTATTTCCTTTGTAGCATTCATTCTCCCCAAATCTTACTTCCGTCAATCGTCGACATAATTTCCAGTTTGTTATCCATGACTTGTGCGTAGCCCACCACATTGCTGGAGTAGCCTTCAATGCTTCTTCCAATTCCAGGAGGCGCCGTGGTTCTGATACTTTGTATTCAAATTAATTGATGAAAATTGCTAGGTTATGTAGTCCTTCCTATTTCAGCAAATCATATACTTCTGTCGCCAACCATCTCAACAAATGAGTGATTCATGCACACTTCCTGAATGATACCTCATGCAACCGATTCTGCCACCTCTCTGTAGCATCATCAGAGTCTGATGACACCGCACTGATACTTCGCCACCCCAATTATCCATCGGCGGTGGGATTGATGTAATATTTTGAAACATTGTAGACTTTCTCCCATCCTTCTACGAACTTGTTTCTCATTGGTTCAACATATCTCTTCCCTTCATGTGGATCAAGTGGGGCAATGACCCTCATGTTGTTGAATATTGTAACTTCAAAGAATATTATATTTGTACTTTATTATTCCGGAGATGTTTCATTCCTCCGAGGCAATCCTATTATGTATCCGGAGATGTTTATTCCTTCGATGATTAATATTAACTAGGGTTATTAGACCCACCATATGTGGGTCGGCCCTGTAGTTACATTTTAGGGGTTATTAGACTTCTCCAGGTGAGGTCGGCCCCAACAGGTCTTTTAGTCAGTTGAGATTCAAGTATAAATAGAGGAGGTGAACTCCTCATTAGATCATTCACTCACTTGTGGAAGAGTGCGCACTAGTTGAGGAGATCTGCTAAGGAGTCAAGGAGAAGGAGCACATCTTGTATTTTGGTTGATCATCTTATTGAGGAAAGCTTTACTGGGTTTTCTACCCCATGAGGGTTTCCCAGGATATATTGTGTGTTATCTTGTGATTGTGTTTCTATCAGAGATCTTGCTTGTCTATTTGGTTTAAACTTAACATGGTATCAGAGCTAGACTGAATAGGACATCTTTCACAAGGTAAGATCATCTCTCTCTCTCTTTGGTGAAGTTAGGGTTTTCAGCCCAAAGTTAGTATTATTGATTTTTGGTTGCATGGATGGATAGCCCTCATCAATACCTTTCTTTTAAGCCCTAGATCGAACTTTTTGGTTTGGTAGAACTCCGGGAATTGCAAACCCTAATTCTACCAAAAGTGCGATACGTCAGATTTTGGTTTCAGAAAAAAGTTGGAATTTTTGATTTCTGTTTACATGGTTGGATAGCCCTTATCAAGAGCATTCTTTTAAGCTATAGATCGAACTTTTTGGTTGGGTAGAACTCCGGGAATTGCAAACCCTAATTCTACCAAAAGTGCGATAAATTTCTGTTTCAGTTTCCGGAAAAGTGAAAAGTAACTTTCCAAGTTAGTCTACTCTGTCTCTTGGACTCCCCCAAGAGAAGATGGCTCCTAATACTAAGCTTGAAGACAAGCTAGAAGGCATAGAAAATTTCCGGGCATGGAAATACAGAATTGGTCTCATTCTTGAAGAGAATGATCTTGCTCATTATATCAAGGAGGAAGTTGCAGAACCAGAAGAAGATGAAGCCAAAGAAAAACACAGGAAGGATTTGATTAGGGCAAAGAGAATCATAGCAGATTCTATTAAAGACCACTTGATTCCCCAAGTGGCTTCCAAGAAGACTCCAAAAGAAATGTATGATGCCCTAGGAAGAATGTATGAAGGGAAGAACATCAATAGGAAGATGAATCTAAGGACTCAGTTGAAGAGTACCAAGATGCACAAAGGAGAATCCATTCAAGACTACTTCTCAAGAGTCTCTCTAATCAAAGAGCAACTAGATGCCATTGGTGATACTCTTGATGAGGATGAACTTGTGATGACAGCTCTAAATGGTCTCACTAGATCTTGGGAGTCATTCATTCAAACTATGTGTGCCAGAAAAGAAAGTATGAAGTTTGATGTAGTTTGGGAGGATTGTGTGCAAGAGGAGGGTAGGGTTGCAAATAGAGAATCCCTACTCAAAGAACATGACCAAGCCTTGGCCACACACACCAAAAGAAGAAGGAGTCAATCCTACTCCAAGAAGGGTAATCACAAGGAGTCTCATCCTCCTCACAGATTTCAGAAGAAAAGAGGATCTACTCAAAGAAGAGATTACTCTTCCTTCCAGTGCTATTCTTGCCACAAATTAGGACACATTGCTAAAGATTGTCCTCTACAAAAGAAGAAGGGTTCTTACTACAAAAGACACCAAGCACATCTTGCAGAAGATGACAGTGAAGAAGAAGAAGTTGAGGAAGAAAGGTCTCACAATAAAAGGCCTAGAGATGAAAGGGAGGAAGAAGAAAGGACCTTCTCCAAAAGAAGGACAAGGAGAAATACAGAAGAAGATGCAGAAGAATATGTTCTCTTCTCCGCACTCTCTGGTTCCATAACCCCTGAAGAAGGTACATGGCTTATTGACAGTGGTGCTTCAAAGCACATGACAGGACAGAAAAGGACTCTCTCAAAACTTGAAGAAAAGACTTCTCCCCAAAAGGTATCTCTAGGAGATGACTATCAATATCCCATTAAGGGAATTGGTGAAGCAAACTACAAACTCGATTCTGGAACTCCCATGAAGATGAAGGAAGTTCTATATGTTCCAGGATTGAAGAAGAATTTGCTTTCAATCTCAGCTTTGGACAAGAAAGGCTACAGAATTGCTTTCATTGATGGACAAGTGTTAATGTGGTCCAAAGGCAAATCCATTAAGGATGCAATTGTTATTGGTGAAGAGGAAGGAGGTTTATATAAACTCAAGGGTCATCCAGAAGCTGCTCTTGTTCATGAAACCTCTAGCCCCAGTGAGCTATGGCATAGAAGACTAGCTCACATTAACTACAAAGCCTTACCTTATGTAAGCAAGGTGGTCATAGGACTACCAGATTTAAAGGTTGATCATGATGGCTCATGCAAAGGATGTAAGAAAGGCAAGAATGTCAAGAACCCCTTTCCAAAGAGTGAAACAAAGACCAAAGGGGTCTTGGAGTTAATACACTCAGATGTGTGTGGTCCAATGCCCACCACCTCTCTAAGTGGGTTTGAATACTATCTTTCATTCATTGATGATCATTCAAGGAAAACTTGGATATACTTTCTAAAGGGTAAGAATGAAGTTTTTGGGAAGTTCAAAGAGTTCAAGGCTCTAATAGAAAATCTCTCAGAAAAGAAAATCAAGATTCTCAGAACAGACAATGGTGGAGAATATACTTCAAAAGAGTTTGAAGAATTCTGTAAGGAAGCTGGAATCAAGAGAGAACTAACCACTCCCTACAATCCCCAACAAAATGGGGTTGCAGAAAGGAAAAATAGAACCATCATGGAAGCTGTGAAGACTATGATACATGACCAGGATCTTCCCATGTATCTGTGGGCTGAAGCAGCCAGAACAGCAGTATATGTTCAAAACAGATTATCTCATAGTGCTCTTGATTTCAAAACTCCAGAAGAAGTGTTTTGTGGAAAGAAGCCCGAGGTAAGCCATCTTAAAATATTTGGGTGTCCTGTGTACATCCACATTCCAAAGGAAAAGAGAACCAAGTTGGATCCTTCTGGTAAGAAAGGAATATTTGTTGGCTATTGTGAATCATCCAAAGCCTTCAGGATTTACATACCAGGCTTTCATCATATAGAGATAAGTAGAGATGTAACCTTCGATGAGGAAGCAGCTCTTAAGAAATCTAGAAAATGTCAACTTGAAGAAGTTTATGAAGAAGATACATCTCCCAGAATCTCAGAGACTGTTCACATCCCTGAAGAGGACATAACAGAGGATCATGACATGCTGGAACCACAAGAACCTCCTGTTGCAGAATTATCTAGGAAAAGAAGACCAGCATGGGCTAGAGATATTATTCAAGGAGCTGAAAGATATGGTGCTCCAGAAGGCTCCACTAGAGAAAGGAAGAAACCAAAGCTAGTATCCAACTATATGGCCTTGATGTGTGATCTTGTGGATCAACTACCTACTAGCTATGAAGAAGCAGCTCAAAAGAAAGAATGGGTAGAAGCAATGACTGAAGAATATCAGTCAATAATGAAAAATGATGTTTGGGATATAGTCCCCAAACCAAGAGATAAAAGTGTGGTTTCTTCCAAATGGATTTTCAAAATAAAACATGTTGCAGATGGTAGCATTGAAAAATACAAGGCAAGGTTTGTAGCCAGAGGATTCTCTCAAAAGGAGGGAATTGACTATGAAGATACATTTGCACCTGTTGCTAGGTATACTTCGATTAGAACTATCATGGCACTTGCATCTATGATGAAATGGAAATTGCATCAAATGGATGTTAAGACAGCCTTCCTGAATGGTGTAATCGAAGAAGAAGTATACATAGAACAACCTCAAGGTTTTGAGGTCAAAGATGGAAGGACCCATGTATGCAAACTGAAGAAGGCATTATATGGTTTGAAGCAAGCTCCCAGAGCTTGGTATGGAAGAATTGACAGTTTCTTATTAAGCATGGGCTTTACCAAAAGTAAAGCTGACCCCAATCTCTATCTTAAGGTAATGAATGATGAACCTGTTATATTGCTGTTATATGTAGATGATCTATTTCTAACAGGAAATGAGAAACAAATCATTGAAAGCAAGAAGAAGCTTTCTTCAGAATTCGAAATGAAAGATCTCGGATTAATGCACTACTTCTTAGGCCTAGAAGTGTGGCAAGAGCCAAAAGGGATCTTTCTAAATCAAGGCAAGTATACTGTGGAGATCCTCAAAAGATTTGATATGTTGGAGTGTAAAGCTATGGCCACTCCCATGGACTCCAACCTAAAACTGCTAGCTAATGATTCATCAGAACTAGTGGACATAACCCTATATAGACAAATCATTGGATCATTGATGTACTTGACAAATACTAGGCCTGATATATGCTTTGCTGTAAATACCCTAAGTCAGTTTCAAGTAGAACCTAGAAAGGTTCACCTTATAGCTGCAAAGCATATCATGAGGTACCTAAAAGGTACAGTGGATTATGGCCTTTACTATCTTAGAGACAATGAACTCAAGTTGCATGGTTTCTCAGATTCTGATTGGGCAGGAAGTGTCTCAGACAGAAAAAGTACTTCAGGTGGATGTTATGGTCTTGGGTCTGCCATGATCTCCTGGTTCAGCAAGAAACAATCTAGTGTGGCCCTTAGTACCGCTGAAGCAGAATATATTGCTGCTTGCTCTGCCAGCTGTGAAGCGGTGTGGCTTCGGAAACTCTTATCTGGAATCTTTGACTTAGAAATGGATCCCACTGTGATTATGTGTGATAATCAAAGCTGCATTAAGATGACTGAAAATCCTGTGTTTCATGATAAGTCAAAACACATTGAGATCCGTTACTTCTATATACGAGACATGGTGCAGAGAGGAGCCATCAAGCTCGAGTACATAAGCACTGAGGATCAGGTTGCTGACATCTTGACTAAACCTCTATCTCGAGTGAAGTTTGAGTACTTCCGAGACAAGCTTGGTATAGTCCAGAAGGACCCTCCTCGAAAGGGGGAGTAGTATAGTATTTCTGTCGTTTATTTTTCTGTTATCTACTTACAATTATTTAGATTTAGAACTCTTACATATTGTTTATGATGTGATGTATACATGTTTTGATATGATGTATTAGTGAGAATACATGTCTGATGTATACATGTTTTGTTTTTGATATACATGCTTGTGATGTACACATGTTTTGATGTGATGTGTACATGTGTTGATTAGTGATGTATACATGTTTTGTTTTTGATATACATGCTTGTGATGTACACATGTTTTGATGTGATGTGTACATGTGTTGATTAATGATGTATACATGTTTTGATGTACACATGTTTTGATGTGATGTATACATGTTTTGATTAGTGATGTATACATGTTTTGATGTACACATGCTTTGATGTGATGATTACATGTTTTGATGTGATACATGATTGTACCTGTATGGATGTGAATACAGTTGAGGGGATTGGATCATCCCTGGACTTTCAGTCCTAAAGAGAGCCGTAGACGTGAGGTCTCTGAGAATGAAGTCCTTAGTGGACAGTTGAGGGGATTGGATCATCCCTCGACTTTCAGTCCTAAAAAGAGCCGTAGACGTGAGGTCTCCGAGAATGAAGTCCTTAGTGGACAGTTGAGGGGATTGGATCATCCCTGGACTTTCAGTCCTAAAAAGAGCCATAGACGTGAGGTCTCCGAGAATGAAGTCCTTAGTGGACAGTTGAGGGGATTGGATCATCCCTGGACTTTCAGTCCTAAAGAGAGCCGTAGACGTGAGGTCTCCGAGAATGAAGTCCTTAGTGGACACTTGAGGGGATTGGATCATCCCTGGACTTTCAGTCCTAAAAGGAGCCGTAGACGAGAGGTCTCCGAGAATGAAGTCCTTAATGGACAGTTGAGGGGATTGGATCATCCCTGGACTTTCAGTCCTAAAGAGAGCCGTAGACGAGAGGTCTCCGAGAATGAAGTCCTTAGTGGACACTTGAGGGGATTGGATCATCCCTGGACTTTCAGTCCTAAAAGGAGCCGTAGACGAGAGGTCTCCGAGAATGAAGTCCTTAATGGACAGTTGAGGGGATTGGATCATCCCTGGACTTTCAGTCCTAAAGAGAGCCGTAGATGAGAGGTCTCCGAGAATGAAGTCCTTGGTGGACTTGAGGGGATTGGATCATCCCTGGACTTTCAGTCCTAAAGAGAGCCGTAGACGAGAGGTCTCCGAGAATGAAGTCCTTGGTGGACTTGAGGGGATTGGATCATCCCTGGACTTTCAGTCCTAAAGAGAGCCGTAGACGTGAGGTCTCCGAGAATAGAGGATAGGACTGCATCGTCCCTGGACCTTAGTTCAAAATGTACGTGATGGGGATTGCATCATCCTGGAACTGATAGTTCAAAATGTACGTGATGGGGATTGCATCATCCTGGAACTGATAGTTCAAAATGTACGTGATAGGGATTGCATCATCCCGGAACTGATAGTTCAAAATGTACGTGATAGGGATTGCATCATCCCGAAACTGATAGTTCAAAATGTACGTGATGGGGATTGCATCATCCCGGAATTGATAGTTCAAAATGTATGTGATAGGGATTGCATCATCCCGGAACTGATAGTTCAAAATGTACGTGATAGGGATTGCATCATCCCGGAACTGATAGTTCAAAATGTACGTGATAGGGATTGCATCATCCCGGAACTGATAGTTCAAAATGTACGTGATGGGGATTGCATCATCCCGGAACTGATAGTTCAAAATGTACGTGATGGGGATTGCATCATCCCGGAACTGATAGTTCAAAATGTACGTGATGGGGATTGCATCATCCCGGAACTGATAGTTCAAAATGTACGTGATGGGGATTGCATCATCCCGGAACTGATAGTTCAAAATGTACGTGATGGGGATTGTATCATCCCCGGACTTCGGTCCCTGAATTGATCCGTAGACGAATGGTCTCCGAGAAAGAGTATTGATGAGGTATCGGTAGGATACTTGTGCTGCTGATGATGACGATGCTGCTGATCGTGTGATGACGATGCTGCTGATCGTGTGATGACGATACTGCTGATCGTGTGATGACGATGCTACTGATCGTGTGATGACGATGCTGTTGATCGTGTGATGACGATACTGCTGATCGTGTGATGACGATACTGCTGATCGTGTGATGACGATGCTGCTGACGATGCTGCTGATCATATGATGACGATGCTGCTGATCGTGTGATGACGATGCTGCTGATCATGTGATGACGATGCTGCTGATCATATGATGACGATACTGCTGATCGTGATGTTGATGTTGACAGTGATATACCAGTAACTGTTTGAGTTACTGATGAGGACAGATTGAAGAAAGCTTCCGATGATTTATAGATGTATCATGTGTGGTGACTCCTTGCTCCTGCAGATGCTGTTATAATATCCTTCTCGTTAAGGGGGAGTGTTGAATATTGTAACTTCAAAGAATATTATATTTGTACTTTATTATTCCGGAGATGTTTCATTCCTCCGAGGCAATCCTATTATGTATCCGGAGATGTTTATTCCTCCGATGATTAATATTAACTAGGGTTATTAGACCCACCATATGTGGGTCGGCCCTGTAGTTACATTTTAGGGGTTATTAGACTTCTCCAGGTGAGGTCGGCCCCAACAGGTCTTTTAGTCAGTTGAGATTCAAGTATAAATAGAGGAGGTGAACTCCTCATTAGATCATTCACTCACTTGTGGAAGAGTGCGCACTAGTTGAGGAGATCTGCTAAGGAGTCAAGGAGAAGGAGCACATCTTGTATTTTGGTTGATCATCTTATTGAGGAAAGCTTTACTGGGTTTTCTACCCCATGAGGGTTTCCCAGGATATATTGTGTGTTATCTTGTGATTGTGTTTCTATCAGAGATCTTGCTTGTCTATTTGGTTTAAACTTAACACATGTCATAGTTCTCAAAAGACATTGTCCTTTTCTTGAAATTGATAACTTCCAGGTTTTCCATCACCTAGTCTATCCCCAACAACGTAGGATATGGGCTGGTATTGTCGACTATCTCTATCACATCTAGATCTGTGTATGTCTTCAGGCCTTCTACTTCGACAGGTAGATAAGACAATCAACCGATTGGTGTAACCTTGCTCTGATTTTCCAATCGAAGCTGCACGGGGGACCATACTGACTCCGGATTCCCCATAATTTCCCATGTTTGCTTGGTTAGGATATTCACATCCGATCCTAGATCCAAAATGATAGAATCTACATCATATGCACCAATCTGGGCATTCATCCTCATTTCTCTTCCCGTTTTCTTCCTGTGCAACTAGTTTACTATACGATCCTGTCACCCTTCCTCTTATCGATACAAGAATATAGCTATCTCTTCCAATGCATCTTGATCCTTCGCTAATGTCAAACAACTTTCTAGAAAATTTTTCAGAGAACTGACCTTCCCTAGTGACCTTTGCGAATTTTTCGTATAAAAAATTGGCAGCATCTCATAGACAGGTTCTTTGTGGATTATAGGAGGTGACTTACCCTTATTCTTTATTAGTGCATCTCGTGCTTCCAAAAAGGTTTCTTTTTTTCTTTCAATATCAAATCTTACCTGCTTCTGAGTCGTAGGCCAAACATTTGGCAGTGGCCTATCTTCTCCTGTTGCAACTCCTCCTCTGGTTACCACTGTGGAATTTACTTGTTGACTTCTTATCTCAACTGAGATATTCTGCACATTTGGATTAGGATTCGGGTTTAGGTTCGGGTTTGGTTTCGGTTGTGGCGTGTTCTTAGCCTGCCACTTTGCGATTAGTTGCAAACATTCATGGATAGTGTGATCAATTGCGCTGCAATAAGTACACTTAGGTGTTGGATTTAGACAATCCATCTGATAGTGTCGGATATGTCCACAGTTATAGCAGGTAATCGGTCCTCTACCTCGACCAAAAGTTCCTCCGCGAACAAAGCCTCCATTGCGACCACTGTGAAATCCCCCTCCGAATCCTCCTCGTTGCTGATTATATGGTGGAAGATTATACTGCGGTTGATTGTAATGCAGTTGTAGTTGATTATACTAGAACTGATTGTACTGCGATTGATTATACTGTGGCTAAGATTGAGGTCTCTCGGCCTACTGTTGCTCGTCTCCCTTCATGAAGTAAGTATCCACAGTTCTTTCTTGGAGCAAATCATATGCTCTGCAATATTTCTCCTCATGGCCGACAGATCGAAATAATTTACAGAAAATATTAGTTGGCTTCAACACAACCTTTTGTATATACACATTCCTTTGAGTGATGTCCTTTTGTTTTACAAATTCGGCACCATGGAATTCCTCCTTGACTGAGTAGATTTGGTGCACCAGACTGTAAATATTCACGGAATTCAGGACACTGATCTTTGTGATGTCCTTCAGACTTGCATCGACTGCACCATACCTCTTCACAAAATTCCTTCCCCTTCTTAATATCTTGCAGTTGGATAGTCAAGTTTGCCAGTTGCGAATGGATCTGGCTCATGCCAATCCCAGTTTCTCCAATCGACGAATCTTCGAGCTTCATCGCAAGTTCCAGAGCCTCCGCCTAGGGTACGGTCTTCTGCTGCATCAATGACATTCAAATGTGGGGTACCAATGTTTCAATAAACCATTCTTTATGCTGCACATCGCTCGTCTCGAAACTAACTTTAGCCATCAGAGTTTTGAACCTCTGATCTGAAATTTTTTAGAATCCCAACCCGGTTTCAAGCTTGATAGCTTCTCTGCATGGTTTAATTCCCAAACCCTAGTATGCACATTTTTAACATAAAAATGACTAAACTGAAACACATGAGATTCTTTTTCAAATTCAAACAACTCAGAAATTTTTAATTTTCACCCAATAAACTCATACTCAAAAATTAAATCAGTCAACCAGTCAACCACATGAAATTTTAACACCGATATTTTTGAACAAATTGGTCCAGGATAAAACCCTGAAGGGAAAACCTTTTTTGAGAGGAAGATATTTTAATTTATTCAACAAATTACAAAAATCAGAACAATACTTATCTCATATTTTCATCTTGAAAAGCATGCCCAATACACAACATAAAACTGAACTTTACTGACAGCAGTACGGCTCACACGTGTGAGTAATTAATGCTGCATATTTCCTTGAAAATCATGCCCATAAATATTCCTCATTTTCTGTGTTGTACGGATCAGTCATCAATGCTGTATGGATGCATCAGGAACTATGCCAAACCTATCAGAAATCCTTCCTCTATTTCTGTGTTGTATGGCCAACATTTAATGCAATACGATCACCTTGATTTCTGTGCCAAACTAAACCTGTACGAACTGCAATAAATGTGCAAAATTATTCCTCGAAATTTGTGCCTATACGACCTGCATTAAATGAACTACTTGCTATTGTATGGATTCTTGGAAAATGTGCCCAATAGGATCCTCCTCGATTTATGTGCTAGGTTTTGTCTTCTTCCTCCCAAAGTCGACTTCTCTTCTCTCTTTCTCCTCCTCTCCAAAAATGCTCTCTTGAAAAGTGAATAATGATTAAGGTTACCTTGCCCAAGTCCCTTTTTGTTCATGTAAACTTCCTCTTTCATTCTAATGGTCCAGATTAGATTATATGAGAGGTTCTCATTAATTAATGCTCAATTAAATAATTAATAAATGACATTTAGTGCACCTCATGTCATTTAATAAAGTGAGCACCCCCTTTTTAATTAATCACTCACTTGAATTTTCATTAAATGTGAACTTAGGATAAACCATGACTTTACCTTTTAATAAAGTGACTTTAAAAATTATAAAGTCCATCTCACTTTATTAATTAATAATGACTAGGGGTCACCAATTAAAGTGTTCTTGTCCACCCCAAGGAAACACTATCTGAAGCACACTTTCTAGGTAACTTTTCAACACTCCCTCTTACCGAGGAAGGTGTTCTTCACCACTCCCAACCTGTCTCTGAAATAGACATGCTTCCCTCTACCAAAAGACTTCATGAGAATGTCAGCTACCTTCTCATCAGTACAAATGTACTGCAACTAAACTGCTCCTCTCTGAACATAATCCCTAATAAAGTTATACCTAATCTCAATGTGTTTTGACCTGTCCTGAAATACCGGATTCTCAGAGAGTCTAATGCAACTATGATTATCACAATGTATCACTGTAGGTCTCATCCCCTGACCAAATAACTCAACCATCAACTTGCGAAGCCACAAGGCTTCACAACTGGCCTGACTGGCTGCCATATAATCAGCCTCTACAGAACTCAATGCTACATAATTTTGTTTCTGACTGAACCAAGACACAACTGCTGATCCCAAACTGAAACAAAAACTAAAAGTACTCTTCCGATCCGAAACACTACCTGCCCAATCTGAATCTGTAAATCCAACCAATCCCACTCCATTAGATCTCCTGTATTCCAAACCAAAATATATAGTACCTGCAAGGTATCTCAACACATGTTTTGCAGCTATCAAGTGCACTATCTTGGGCTCCACCATGAGCTAAATGAGAGTGTTAACTGCAAAACTCATATCTAGTCTCATGTTGACCAAATACATCAACGAACCAGTCAACTAACGATATAAAGTAGGATCCACCAACTCTCCCTCAGAAGCATGAAGCTTCATCCAGTTGGTGGTCATGGGTGTGGACATGGGTCTGCAATCTCCATCCGAAATCTCCTTAGAATATCTCCAACATATTTTCCCTGACTCAGGAAAACATGAACATCCTCCTGCAATATCTCCATCCCCAAATAGTAATGCATCAGTCCAAGGCCAGTCATCTCAAACTATGAATCAATATCTTTCTTACATGCTTCAATCAGGTGCTCTCCTCCTATAATGAACAAGTCATCAACATATAGCAAAAGAATGAACGGAACACCACCAACCACAATGTAGTATAGATTGGGATCTTCCTCACTCTTCTGAAACCCAATCGATAACATATAAGTATCAATCCTGGAATACCAAGCCCGAGGGGCTTGCTTCAGAACATACAAGGCCTTTTTTCAGCTTGCAAACATGTGATTCTCTCCCATGAATCTCAAAGCCTTGAGGCTGCTCTAGATATACCTCCTCCTATAGAAATCTGTTTAGAAAAGCGGGTTTCACATCCATCTGATGAATCCTCCAACCCATCTCTGCCACAATCGAGATCACTGCTCTGATCGAAGAAAATCTAGAAACCGGTGCAAAGATCTCATAGTAGTCAACTCCCTCTACCTGTGAGAACCCTCATGCAAAAAAATGAGCTTTGTACTTGTTGATGCTGCCATTCACAACACACTTGATTTTATAGATCCAGTTGGAAGTCACCACTGACTTCCCCTATGGTCTCAGAACAAACTCTCACACTCCATTCTTCATGATGGATTTGTACTCTTCCATCATGGCATCTCTCCAAACCTGGTGTGGGGTAGCCTCCTCAAATGTAGTAGGCTCAGAATCACTCAAACTAGTCACCTTCGCCATATAGCTAGAAAATCTCTTTGGTGCCTTGCTCTCCCTGACCTCCCTCTTGGGTGGCCCCATAGACTCCTCAACTTCCTTCACAATATATTTAAGCCAACTTGGCTTACGTTTCCTGAAAGTAGCTTCCTGTGGTGGGCCCTCCTCCTAAATCTCTTCATCTAACAACTGTCTCCCTGAAGAAGTACCTATGGCCTATGATCCTGTACCTAGTGTTCCTGAACCTGTACCACCTGAATAACATGAATGTGAAACCTGCGAACCTGTGACCTATGAACCTGTCCCTGTACCAGAAGTCCCTGTAGACTGAGTACCTGTAACTTGTGACCTTGTCACTCCAGAAACCTATGACCTTGTACTCTGACTCATTGAACTCTGTGAAGGTACCTATGGAGTATCAACCTACTGCTCCACAACCTCTGAATCATAATACTTCCTGAAGGCTTTCTCCTCCTCAAATATGACCTCCCTCCTCACCACAAATTTCCTATGTGTAGGAAGGTATAAGCGAAAATCCTTCGAAGTCTCATCATAACCAACAAAAATTCTGCTCTCTGCCATGGGATCTAACTTTGTCCTTTTCTCAGAAGGGACATGAGATTATGTAAGGCATCCAAATATGCGTAAGTGACCTATCTTAGGTCTCCTCCCGATGAACATCTCCTAAGGAGTTTTAAACCCCAATGCTCGGTGTGGACTCCTATTTTGAACATACACATCAGTACTATAGGCCTCAGCCGATAGAAATAAAGGAAGAATCTAATCATGCAGCATGGCTCTAGCTGCTCCCACTATTGCTCTGTTCTTCCTTTCAACAACCCCGTTTTGTTGTGGAGTGTATGGAACCGTCCACTGCCTCCTGATGCCCTCCTGTATGCAAAAATCATCAAACTCCTTGGAGGTATACTCACCCCCATTGTATGACCTGAGTGCCTGATATTCCTCCCTGTTTGGTTCTCCACAAGAGCTTTAAACTCTTGGAACCTCTACAAGATTTCCTGATATTTTTTACTTCTCAGAAAGTAGATCCAGGACTTCCTGGAGTGGTCATCAATGAAATTGATATAGTACTCAAATCCTGTCAACGATGCAGAATACATATGTCCAAATAGGTCTGAATGAATCAAGTCTAGTATGCCACCTGATCTTATGTCACTGCTCGGAAAAAGTCTTGGTGTACTTTCCCAAAGCACACCCTCTGCACACACCACCCTGCTTTGTGCTGAACTGGGGCAAACCTGTAGACATCTCCCTCAACAATATCAAGGATGAATGATGAAGGTGGCCCATCCTCCTGTGCTACAACTTACACATCTCAGTACTACTGCTCGTATGGGCTAATGCATGATGAGGATGGAAGAGAATCTTGTACATTTTCCCGCATCTAACTCCAATGTCACATGAAGTAGAAGGTCCTACTGCTCTGGGAAACACATACACTTTCCCACCTAGGACATATACTCCGAATCCTCTATCCTCGATAGAGGAAAATGAAACAAGGTTCTTCTTTAGCCTAGGGAAATACAAGACATCCCTCAATGACATAGGATGCATGGAATCCCTATCAAATATGACAGTCCCATTCCCAACTTCTCTCACAACAGTATTATCACCCAATACTACCTCGAGACTCAAGCCAGTCTTGGTCATCTCGGAAAACATATCATGAGTACCCGTCATGTGGCTCAAAGCCCCACTATCAATATACCATGAGTTTTGTTGCTTGGCGAAGTCTTGAATCTATTTTGATTAATTGTGTTTCAATTAATTAATTAATCAATTAAAGCAAAAAAACTCATTTGTTTTACTTTCCTGTAGAAAACTCAAACCTCTCGAGGTGCAAACCTCTTCTCAGGTATGCACTCAAGGAGCTTTTCAAGGAGAGGTTTGCACCTCTGGAGGTTTGATCCCTCTTGGCGCTTGATAGAGCCTAGGATTTGGATCTTTTATAAACAGAGTTACATAGTCTCTATCGAATTTGGCTTGAGTAAGTCCTCTTAGAATGAGTAGTCAACCAAAGTAAGATTTAATTACACACAATACATATATTTAAAAAAAAGATATATACAAACCTAATTCTAAATATACTACCCACAAAATTCACTTGGTATATAGGCAAATTGTCATTAAGAACATGACTCCGTAACAACATTTCCTTTCTACTTACAGTATAGACATTAGTTTTCTATAGGAAAGTAAAACAAATGAGTTTTGTTGCTTTAATTAATTAATTAATCATCATCATTGGTATAATGAGTTTTGTTGCTATTTAATTGTGTATCTTCATATGTATATAATCCGCATGATTCTTTCTAAATATCATCATTTAATAAATAAAAAAACATATTATTTGGAATATCCATTTCAAGGTGGTACCATAGCTTCTGGTTCGTTGATTCTCTCTCCTTCGTTTCCATTATTCACATCAGCTGCCATTCCATTCATCTCTTTTCATCACAACTCATCTCCCATCTCCATTTTTCACACTCCAACCTCCACACTCCATCCCCTTACGCACACTCCATACCCCCATTTAATCTCACGCACTCCAATTATCCCACACTGCCAATCCCTCACTCCATTTACCCTACGTACGCTTTACGCCCCTCTCCTCCATCTATGCCTCCCACCACCATTTCTCCCCGCATCCACAAGTCTCTCCTCTACTCTATCCTGCACCCTCCTACAAACCTACCCTCTCCTCTACTCTATCCTGCACCCTCCTACAAACCTACCCTTCCTGTGCATCCCACACTAGTAATCGCTTACCATTCACAACGCTCATGATAATACTACGATCCACTCCTCCCTACTCTCCTTCCTACCTTCAACTTGCGACCCCATGAAAATAGAAATCGAGTCCTTGAAAACTAGGTTAAAGGATTGAATGGATCACATTCACCCTCATATACAACCCCATCCTACAATGTCGTGCACAAAATAAAGCATATAAATGTTGTTTAATCACAATCTTCTTGGCTACCAATAATCATTCAAAAATAATTTCTATTGTTATAGATGTTGTTTTGTCAATGTTGAGTTGGTTGCCATTAAGCAATTGATGATAATGTGTTGTGTATTTTATTGCTCATTTATGCGTAATTCAGACACTAGTGATCATTTAGACTAATCCGTATCATTTATTTAGTAGTGGATCATCATGTGAAGGTAATATGCACTATTATGGTTGTTCATTCATGTTAAGTTTGGTATAGGTGGATTCATGTTTAATTGGTTATAATTGAATATGCAATAGTGATCATTTATTTAGTAATGGATCATTGGTCTAGGTGGATTTAGGTTTAATTGGTTATAATTGAATATGCAATAGTGATAATTTATTTAGTAATGGATCATCATGCGAAGGTAATATACACTATTATGGTTGTTCATTCATTGTTAAGTTTGGTACAGATGGATTCATGTTTAATTGGTTATAATTGGATATGTAATGATAGTATGAACATATAAGAATACGTGATTATAGAATGAACTTATAAGATGCATTAGTTTATTATGAGAATAGTATGAACATAAAAGGGTGCATGATTATAGTGTGCATGCATAAGGTATATTTATACAAATAGCCATGACAAATATTAATACCATTCTTGTACATATGTTGATGGTGTGGTTATTCAATAAAGGAATTTGGTTATTATAAAGGAAACCATGCCCTATAAATACTTTATGCATAAGGGTGACATCTTATTGGTTATGAGACATTATGTTTTTGTTCTTAATGGGACATAGTAACTTAGATTTTTATTTTATTTTATTGATTATATTCTTTTTAAAAGGTTGAAGTTATAATTAAATAATTCATTGGTAAATTTAACTATAGTAGAATGCACAAAGTATATATAGTGAAAGTGCAAGGTCTCCCTTTTTTTATTAAAGTCTTAAACCACTATTTGTTAAAGATTAGTAGCCTCCATTCACTTTTTGTTATATGAGCGAATGCATTTGTAAACTTCTCCACATTTTCATAGGACAAAATCCTTGTAATATAATCCTTACCCTTAGGATCGATTATAAGCTCATATAGCCAATGGGGTTAACATATTTGGTGTGCTTAAACAATCATAAGAGTATATATATATATATATATATATATATATATATATATATATACCCCATACCCCAATCGTGGACTCAAGCAAGAGATCTTGAGTGGAAAATAAAGTAATTTTCCTAGGATCAAGCGAGCACCCCATACCCCAATCGTGGACTCAAGCAAGAGATATTGAGTGGAAAATAAATTAATTTTCCTAGGATCAAGTGAGCTTGAGTGAGAGCAGGTGATCATAAATGGAAAGACTTAGGCAAACTAAATTAAAAATAACATCAGGGGAACATGACGTGTTTGATGTTTTTTTTGAGGATGAAAACTTTTGACAAAAGAGGAGTAATCTCAAAGGCTTAAATCTCATTAGACCAAATTTTAATTTGGTGATAGTTCTCAAGGGAGAGTTCTGTGTTCAGCAAAGAGTGGTTGAAATATTCCATCCCCATGGTATAATAATGGTACATAGGGAAAAAAAATATTCCAAGTAAATTAGTTGTTTGTTTCCCTAATATTTATGTATAATATGTGCAAATATTGCCGTCGGTAATGGGAAATTCATCCAAAGATGAGGGTGAACGTCAAGTTTTGGGGTTAGTTTCCCAAAAATTTCTGATATAATGCTACTAACCTATGAATGAAGAATATGTCTATAGCAAGGTAAGGATTGGCTAAGGGGATTATCATCCGAGAGTGAAAATGAAGAAGGTCCTCTAGAAGATAAGTAAATTGTTGTTTTATCTATGCATTCTTTTTTTGTTATATTGAAAAATGATCATACACATATATGTATATGTTTTATGTTGTATTATGGTGATAAGAGCACAAGTGTCTATGAAAAAGACTTGAAGAGTTGCCATGAACAGTAATAACAGTATGTTGCAAAGGAAATTCTTACTTACGTTCTTATTGAATTTGGAAAATCATGTTATGCTGAAATTTTTTGGGAAACCTTGTATGGGTTGTGTAAAGTGTAGGTTATGAAATGAAGAGTAGAGGATCAAAGATGATACAAAGTGGAAGATAAATATCCAAAATTTGTAGTCACATATTCATGCAACATGGGAAATGGAGGATAGAATACGAGAGGCATATCCTTCCATGTTCCAGAATGAGAAAGAGAGCTTTGGAAAAAAATAACACTGAGGAAGGTGTTAAGAATAAGGGGGGGAGAAATGTGATACCCCCAAGACATTATTACTTTCCTTTTTGATTTAATATTTGTGAAAATATTTCAAAACAATTATTTTTGTAAGAGTTATTTAAAAACTCAAACAAATTATTATTTATTATTAATAAAAGAAAAAAAAAACAAATTATTATTTATTATTAATAAAAGAAAAAAAAAACAAATTATTATTTATTATTAATAAAAGAAAAAAAAAACAAATTATTATTTATTATTAATAAAAGAAAAAAAAAAGACACTTTGAGAATTCAATTGAATGAGGGGACACCACCATGAGACAAAGAACATGTGTAAAGCAAGCAAGGGATATTTTACCAATCAAATCCAATCTAAAAGCTCAACTACCACAAAAGATCCTAAATCATAGGGATTGAAGGATTGATTGAGATTTGATTGGGATGGCACAAGATGTGGGAAAAAGCTATATATTGGTGCGCTAAGATAGCATAGGACGTTGTGTTGTGCATGGAGAAATTGTGCTGTGAGTGCATGTGTTGAGTGTTTCTTTTTTTCATAAGTCCATCAGTGAGCTTGTTATGGACTCTTAGAGAGAGTGTTGTGTAGAAGCGTTGCTTGTTTTTCTAGTATGCATGGTGGTGATCCATCTCGGAGGTGGAGTTAACTAGCAAGGTTTCTGTCCTCCTATGGTTGGGAGGAACTGATTCTCTAAGTACTTTTTCCCATACTTTTCAAGTAAGTGTTTTATGTCTTGTTTGTATTTTTTTTTGTAAGTTGTAGAGAGAATTTTAATTAACAGAGCCGAAAGATACATCAAGAGATGAAAAGTTTGTAGCAGATTGGGGAGGCCTCAAGTGGTGAAGCCACCATCCCAATTGCTCAAAAATGTTGAACTGACTGACATAATACAAAATAAAGACCTCAAGGGTATGGTCTGCCCATAAAAAGACTGGGACTTTCTTCAAAAATAGAGTTTCAAATTGTCTGGTGTTGCTGTAAATTAAACTATACAGAAAATTAAAACAAAAAAGTTGATAGTCATAGAGATGACCCGGAGCTATGGCAACCCATTTAACATTTGGCTTGTGGTTCGTCTAGTGTCTCCTCGAGTATGGGACAGGAAACATAAAAATATTCAAGAGTCCCCAGAGGGGGGAGAGTGGGAGAGGGAGAACCTGGAGAATAGGAACCATTCTGAGCAGCATCTCTCGCAAGAGTAGCAGGAGCCGAGCCCTTGTCCTTTCTTACCTTAGACTCTTTCTGTGCAGACCTAGGTTTTGGAGCTTTAGGCGCAACAACGTCCTCCTTGTTTTCCTGCACAGTCGGTTCAGAATTACCACCCAGGGAGAAAATGTCCTAGGTCATATTGGCGTCCAAGGTATTCGAGTGTTCAGAAGCCTCTTTCAGGATGGTGTTGATGTTCCTCACTATGCTGGTGCTGGCTTGCCAGCTTACTTCCATCTCTTCAACTAGGGTACTGATCATGTTTTTTAACAGCCAATAGTGATTTATGGCACCGTCATTGCTTCCAGGCGAGCAATGCCACCACCCTACGAGCTTCCCACACATCAACTAAGCTGCGAGTCCATGCAGAGATGCACAGAGTGTAACCATCCATGACAGACCAGTCCATGGACACCCTAGACCTTCAACTGGAGCTAGTTCTACCACTACCGCGTCATGAAATACCTTTGTTGCGAGGCGTCATGGTGGTGAGAGCAACAGGGGAGACCACAAAGATTATCTTGAACTCAACGGAGGGAGTCACAGAGAATAACCAAAGTGCAGCAGTGGGATTAAAAATCATGACGACCAGAGCCTTTAAAGGGCTGAGCCGAGCCAAGTTCCTCTTGTGGAGGCAATAAATGAACCAGACTGTCATCGTCGGAGGGGGTGGAAGAATTGAATGCATAGCACACCGGCCGAGAGATAAAATCAATTCAGACTTGTGCGAAGGAGAGTGTGATTATCACCCTCGTCCTCCTCCCTTAAATACACGTCGTCGTCCAGGTTTCCAACTGACATGTGTGACGCTGGCATCATCGCATGGCTAAGTTCATGCATGTCGGAGGCATTGCCACGTGAGGTGGAGTGGTTATATGTCTGAATCATGTGCGCGTTGGATGAGGTGGAAGGCACGAGTTCACCCACATCCGATGTTATGTCTTGTTTGTATTAATGATTGTTTAAAAATAAATTATCTTAGGTTGTTTATGTTGGATATAGTTAAGTTTTAGGTCTAATGTAGGAACCAATTGATCCTTCTGTTTAGGAACTTGCCTTAATGCAGTCAAGAGCAGAGAACCAAAAACTTATTTAATCTTCAAGCTTACAAGTATTTATATAATTATGAGGGATGCTTGGGTAACTAACCACCATGTTTCAGTTACAAAAATATAGTTACAAAGAGATCATATGTCTTCATTTGTAACGTCCCTTTTTTGAAATTGATTAAAATGGTGAAATTTTCAACTTTTTCCACTAGTTCGACCTTTGACTAGTATTGGTCTCTTGGTCTCCAAATGCTCCCAAATTGTTATAGAAGGAGTATGGATGATATTAGGACATACTTATGAGGTTCATGGATTCTTTATATTCTTCAACTCTCCTTTAAGTTCTGGAAAAGTAGGGATTTTGACTAGCAATTTCTGTTTGGCTAGCATTGGTCTCTTGGTCTCCAAATGACTCCAAATGCTTGTATAATGGGTATGAATGTATTTGAGAGGTATTAAGACATAAAGAGGCTTATGGATACTTAAAAACCCTTAAAACACTTCTGCAACATTCATTTACAATCTGGACAAAGTAGGGAAGATTACTAGTAATTTCGAGCTTCAAATCCCCCAAGGGTAGTGGACAAAGATGGCTTCCCAAATGTTGTTAAAACATTCCAAATTTATGAATATAGGTATGGTACTGATAAGTGGCTTTAATTATCTCCCCAATGTATTCTTAATTAGTTCTTATGGCCTTCTTCAACTCCTTAAAATCATATGTTTATATGCAATATTTCACATAGGGGGAAAAACTAGTTATTTTCACCATGACTTATGAAATTCGAATTTTAGGTGCCAAGGGATTATGCTCTATTAATAACACTCCATAAATCAACAAAATCACAGAGAATAACTGATATAACTCAAAATAGTGTCTCTTCAAACTCCAACAACAAGATCTAGGGGAAATGACATCATTTATGCATTGTTCAGTGTTTTTACATAACTCCACTTAGTATTTCGACCTAAGAGTCTCATGAGTAGTAAAAATAGAGTATATATATCATATTACAAATATATGGGGCCTTAAGAGATATCCCAAAGATTTCATCACCTCAACAAGTGTGCCTCTCCTCAAGGAGCAAGAATATGCCAAGAAATAGAAGAATGGTTGTAGAATCAAGCTGAAAGAGATACGACCATGAGATGCCATGTAGCTTCAACCTGTAACAAAAGACTCCATTAAATCTCCAAATTAAAATTCTGAATGGCCTTTCCAATTACCAACTATGATGGGAATCTTTCACCCTCGAAATTGGTGCTAAGGCAAGTAGAGTAGCACTCCACTAGCTCTCCTCTCCCAAATGTAAAATGCAAATTCTAAAATGATCAAAAGATACCATCCTTCTTTGTTATTGTCTTTTATAAACTTCTAAGGTCCTCCATGGGTCGAATTAATCCCAAGAGCTTCATGCCAACTCAAGTTGGGAAGAGATTCCCAAGTATGCCACTTGTCCTTCCAATTCTAGCCCTCTCCTTCTCCAAATTCGAATTGGCGTCTCTTTGGATTCCCTAACTCACTTGAGCACAAAAGATATATAATCAAAGTACATAACAAAATAATAAAAATGTACATCAAGGAGGTGCCTCATCAAAGAATCATGAAAGTGATTATACCTCCAAGTAAGTAGACCACCATTTTCCAAGTGCATACAAGCTTCAAGTGACCAATCAAATCTGATCCAATGACATAGGTGAGGGTCCCATGTCCTATAATGCTACTCCAAAAGGATGTAAGATGAATCAAAATAATCAGCCATGTGTTCTTTCATCCAAAAAGTGAATGAAGAACCTCCAATAAAATCTGAACCAAGTAGGGAACAAAGAAAACAATGAGCCTTCAAGGGGCTCACATAAGTAGAATTTGTGAATCTATGAACATGTGTATCATCAAGAAATAACAAAGGATGCTGCTGCCAATAATAATTTTCTCCAATAATATATCTCTTCACCCAAGTAGTGGATGAATTTCCTCCAATATCAATTGAACTAAGCAAGGAGCAAGGAAAATAATGAGTCTTCAAGTGACTCAAGTGAACATCATAAGTGCATCCATGTGGATGTGTCTCACCATAAGGTAACAAGGGATGATGTTGCAAATGTAAATAAGACATGGCTCTAATAATGTCATCATGTAAAGGAGAGATAGGCATTTCATGCTCCTCATGTGGCACCATAAAAAATAAACCTTTCACCCATACTTCATTAGGATGAATGCCGCACAATATGGAAGTGTAGGATGTAGGAGAATGAACCAACTCACCCAAATGATCAGAAAGTGCAGAAGTGTCCTCATGTGAATGCTCCATAATGGTAGGATCATGCACCTCCCTCAAAAGTGCAAAAATTTCCTCATAGGTTGGTTCCAAGGTAGTGGAATAATACATTTCTTCAAAAATTGTGTCACCATTTCCAAGAGGAAACTCAAGTTCCTCTTCCACCACATAAAGTGCTTGGATCTCATCAAGATAATCTTCAAACACATCAAGCACATGAAAATTTCCATGTCATGAGAATCCTCAATGCAATCTACCATATGAAAATTTGAAACATAGGAGGAAGAACAAGTCATATTGCAACCTTTCAAGAAGTTATTCATTTTGAATTTTGAGTTTATGAATATCTTCATTATCCTTCAAGTATGTATCATGCAATAATTCATTAAACTCAACCAAATTGTTTCTATCAAAAGGAAAATACATGAAATTACCTTTGAGTTTTCACATTGCTCTTTGGATCTTCTTTTCATTCATATTCAAGGACGCTTCAAGAAAATAAGGCTCTTGTAAATGAACCTCCTCGTCTTCTTCCTTCTTGCTTGGACCAACTTCATGGAGCTCAAGTGGTGATGGGGAAGTTGATCTTGGTTCTTCTTCAACTGCTACAAGGTATTCATTCTCATGCTTAATGAAACTTTGGCTTACAACAACACTTTCAAAAGTGATCTCTATGTCACCAACATAGAGGTGTGAGCACCCATCAGTAGGCACTCCTTCATAGTTTAAGCATCCATCAGTAGATGCTCTTTGTTTCATTTCCAAGGTAGAATGTGTCTCGAAATGATCTTCAATAATTTCAATAGAACCTTCTTCATGCTCATCTGATGTCTCTTCATCTTTTTCAGAGTCACTTGGGAGTGACTTTCGATCCTCTTCATGTATTGCTTATTCTACTTCATCTATTTCAGAACTAGGTGGTTCATGGGTCTCCTCCTTTTGCTCCTTCAAGCAAGTAGATGCATTTTTCCCTTTGGTTTCCTTAAGATCAATATATTTGGAATCTCTTTTTGAAGGAAGCCCAAAAAATCTCCTCAAGTAGGACATACATGCCTTCCCTGAAGCTTCATATATTTCATTGATCTTTTCACTCACACATATATGATTTTCTCTCCAAGGTATTTTACAGGAATGGCATAAACATTTCTTCACTAACTCCACATATTTTGTAGTATTAATATTTGATTTGGAATCAAGAAATTTAGGTGTAGTAGGACTTGGTGTTCTCTGAAATTCATTTGCTCTATTATGGGGTCCTGTGCTTGAGAAAATATGCTCACCCATAATTTGGCTTCTTTTCCTCATAATGAGAGCTGCTGCTGCCTCCTATTACTCTTTTGATCCCATGTAACATACCCTTTTTGATGGAAAACATTTTGTGTTAGCAAACATTATGATAAATTTTATTGTAAAGTTTTATGTTGGACAGGTTTCCAAGGATGACTGTAATTTGCACAATATATTATTATTAAATAAATAAAATAGGAGACAAACACCTAAGAGGACTGTTGAAAGAGTGGTTACTGATCCACTAGGTGGAATGGAATTTGGGGTAGAAGGCAATGGACAAGTGGCTGCATCATGATGCCACTAACTAACTGTTGGTATGGGACAAATCCCTTGAAATGTGGTCATAGTGCCCTGAAAGATGGGACTGGAGTTTGAGGCTCATTTATTCTAAACTGACCACTAAAGACATAGGAAGTCTATATAATAGCCATCAAATTTTGAACTGAGGTTCATCACTTTTCCTGATGAGGAAATTTACCTTGGGGTTTTGCTGTGTTTGCACCCAAGAGATTTGATGAGGGGATATGCTATGTTGTTGATCATGTTGTGAGTCTGCCAAACTCTTATTGAGTTCAGGAGGTTGATGCTGAGTGTTGAAGGCATGTTATTACAAGAGGTTGATGCTGAATGCTGAAGGCATTTTGAGTGCCTTGCTTCTACACAGATTCCACCCATTTAGTGGTTCAGTAATCAGGCTCGGGGGTTCACAAGAAGCCAGCAGTTGAGTTGCTTCTTCTGAAATAGGTTGGGAGGAACAAGTCTCCTTGGGTGTTTGCTGGCCCTATCTACATATACAGGTTCTATTCATTTATCTGTTATTAAGTAGTTAAATTTGTTTATTTCAAGTATTTAATTTTAAATTACAGAATATGTTCTGGTTTAGTTACCCTTACTTTTAGTTTCTGAAATAAATTAAAATTATGAATAGAATTGATGAATGAAGTAAATATTCTCTGCATTTTTCCCCATGCTATAGGAACTGCATCGTACTCCACTACAGAGACAAATTAAGTTGAATAGATAAATGATAGGCAGGGTAGCCATATGAATGAGAAGAGGAAAACGATGTATTTTCCTAAGTTACTGTTTACTGTTAATTTCCTATATCAGTGTTTTCCTTATTATTTCTGCACAAATAATTAATTCCAGAATTTACAGTAATGTTTTTCTACCTTTTATAAATATCAGTTGTTTATAAATAAATAATTTTTCCCTTCTGAAATTCAAATGAATTATTTTCTAGGTTATGGTATTCAAAACATACATAAGTATACATCGTACAATTGTAGAATCTGGATCTCAACATAAAGCATATTGTTATCATTTTCCTATTTAGAAATAGTGCTTAGTAATAAATACAAATTCTTCATGTACAGAATCATCTACATTTATGCTAATTATAAATTCAATATGGCAAACAAATCTTCTTATCATAGAACAGAAGTCTCATGTTACAAATCTAGGGTTTACATATTTTGTTTCCAAACCAAACCTTTAAACTTTTGCATTTATCATCGAACTATAGCAACATAGATGCTAAAGAATATCTTTACAATTTAAACAGAACCGAGTTATGGTTTCAACATCATATAGTGGAAAATCTAGTTAACATTACCAATTCTCATAGCAGGTTTTCCAATTTAAACTTATATCCAACATTGTGCTATTTCTCATAAATCAACATAGTTAACACTTAAACCCACCATAAGCAATAGTTCAACTGGGAGTTTATTTCCATAAAAACCAAACGTTTACACAATACTTGTTCCTACAGGTCGAACAGTCACATTTTTAATATCTCCAGAATTTAGTTAACATAAATGTCTGTAGGATAATTCTAAACAGAAATAGCAAAACATCATTTCGATGCCAAGACTTTATCGAAGAGCAACATCAAAGCTATACATTCCAAAACAAAGACAAACCCTAACCCTGGAATCTTCATCAGAGTGAAACGCAACAACATTCTATAAAAACGACGAACTATGTACAAGCCGAAAACATTCCATAGTTTTCCAAACATTTGTCATTATCCATTGAAAACATAATTTATTACATTATCACAAGTCTGTGAGAGAGAACAACTCCATATGATAGTTACAACATATCAGGCTTATGGCTTTTGGGTCGAGGAACTATCCTCCCAATCCCTTACATTTTATAAACCCTAAAGTTGATGAAATACAAACTCGCTGAGATAACAACGAAGACCACATAATAAACAGTTTGGCCATCACTCCCATCTAACTAGAGTACAAGGCAACCTCTGAGGCTTACCGGTTAGTGTAGTCACAACCAACTTTCAACGCCCAAACTGGAGAAGCCATTGAATCTCTATACCTTTAACAACAAAAGTAACATCGTGGTAAAAAAAAATTATCTTTTCAAGAAACGAGACTCAGCATTAAACAAATAAACTACTACTATGTTAATCTTCAATTATGAAAGCTACAGGAATGAGTGCGAAGTACATTACCTTCCAAAGTTGGAATTTAGCAAAAAAATGCCAGATAGGTGCAACCGCATTTGTAAACTGTTATATCATCGAATGATGAGATAGAAGGAAACCACACCGGGTTGGCAACTATCTAAAAAGATAAACAGTGCCAAGAACTGCACCAACCAGGGCGAGGTCCTGGCCTTTCACTATGAACCTAGTTTTAAAAGATAAAACTCTCAACTGGTCTGGGTATCGAACCACATCAAGAAAATAGACCCAAGTTGCAAACCATAACAAATATACACTGTACAAAGAACTGGAGAGCTTGGCTCTATAACCTACACAGGTCACGAGTTCAAAACACAGGAGCTACGCCTCTATAGTGAAAAACAATAACCCTACAAACCCTCAGCCTGTTGGACAGGCTCAGACCCACCACTATCAAATGCCAAAGATTACAATAAACACAATTAATGCGACGGAGGTAGGGTTTAACCCTAATCCATCATTACCCTGCCAGATCAACGGTGGAGATCACCGGTTAGATTCACGAAACCACAGGCCATCTACCTTATTAAACGAGCCATCATTACTATTGCCACAAAGGAACCAACTCATTAACTATTGAACCAGTATGTCTACACATCATCACAAGGGTGGTTATCACCACGGTATTGGCACATGATCGAGATCTTACACCATCCACGATGGAACTCCAATATCTCAAAAGTTGCATGCATTCAATGCATAGGTTACGGTTACATCTTCCAACCTGTGACATTTAACGTTCACATCATAACATTCAATACTATGGACATTGCATATGGTAAGGTTGTAATACACCACCCTGTCATGATATTGTTTCATAAAGTTAGCATAGTATCACATTATTCGCATAGGTATCAAATAGAGTCACGAAAGTGCACACACACATATTATATAAAGTTTATTTATATAATAGTTTGTTAATATTTCAATACATTGCAAATAGATTGCGATAATGTTTCACTACATTGAAAATAGATTATAGAATTAATCTAAGAAAATGCACACACATACACTCTATTGTATCGTGACTAAAAGACATGCCAGTAAATCGAGATTATCACCATCATCGTAGGGTATAGTCCCTAGACACTTATTAAATCATTATACATAGAATTTCTACAAATTGCTTGGACGGAAAAGATAGACAATTATGTACAGCTCAACACGAAACTTAAATGAAAGTTATATATATTTCTGAGTACAAAACTGAGACACGATCGATACACACCTTTTCATGATTCAAATACAAGCTTATAATTAGATTAATTAAGATGCACTATTTTCCTCAGTCATCTTTCTCAAATGTCTTTATCTTGAATGACTTTAAGTCTCGAACCAAGATTCTCACCCGGTAGAATGCCCAAAGTTTTATCTCTTCAAACATTTACAAAGGAGATTACTGAAAAACTGTATGGTCACTTGTCGCAACTTTAAATCCTTACCTGTAAACTGCCACAAGTACGAATTCACATGCTTTAGCACGAATGCTAAGTAAGCCTCGGGGCGTCCGTAGGACCCCTTCATCAATCAAAAAAAGCACATTAGTCAAAGATAACTAATTCATCAATCATAACAATAACAATAGAAATTTGCAATAGTACAGTCGAGCATAAATAACATCAAGACATAAGCTTGAATCTTTTAGTCGCAAATTCTTATACTATAAACCAGCATGGCATTTAGTACAACAAGATAATCTTTTACGCATTGTTATATTTCCGCATACATTAAATAAGCAATAATTGTCACGTAGAAAAATTTTAATTTTTTGTGATTTTTCCAGGATGTTACATTTGGTATCAGAGCGCAAGTTCAAACTCTAGGCCTGATTTAGGCTCATGCGCGCAAAACATAAAACAGTTAGAAAATTTATGTTACTAACTTTTGCAATTTAATTTTATTTTTGCACAGAACAGATTGACCTTTAAATTGCAAGTATGGAAATACCAGAAGAATCAGTAGATGACAGATCTCCTCGTAATGAACGTATTACTCATAATAATTCAGAAGGAATCTATGTTGAATTAAATAACCAGTCTTCTGAAATTTTACGCATTGTACAGGATTTAAAATCTAAGTTAAAAGCTGTTAAAAAGAAAATGAACAGATCCTTAAGGTACAGGAAGAGTTACAACAAAATTTAAAAAGGGATTGTCATAATGAGGAAAGAGGCAGAAAATCAGACTTAAAGGCTGATTCTAAAACAATGTCCCACCAACATAAGCATAAGAAGACAAGAAATGATAAAAGGAATAGTTACTCATCCTCTAAATTTGATTCAAGTAATAATGACTTAAATTATGACAGTAGTAACAGTGAATGCTGCTCTAAAAAGAGAAAACATAAACATCATGAACAGATTACTGGTGAATTTAAAAAGATTAAGCCACCCACTTTTAACGGCGAAAGTGAGAAGGGTGAGACAGCAGAAGCTTGGTTGTCTAGAATGAAAAAGTACTTTAATATTTACGACTACTCTTCTCAACTGAAAGTCAAGATGGCTATTTACAATTTGACCAGGAAGGCAAATATTTGGTGGCAGGATCTTAAAAGAATCAAGAGTATAAAAGAAAAAGAAGTAACGTGGAATATGTTAAAAAGTTTGTTTAAAAATAAGTTTTTGTCGGAACAATATTTTGAAGATAAGTCAAAGGAGTTTTACGATTTAAAGTTGGGTACAATGAACATGAAAGAACTGTGCAACAAGTTCCTTAGCTTGCTGAGGTATGTGCCCTATATGGTCGAGGAAAAGCCTAAAGTGCAAAGGTTTCTCAGTTGTCTACCTTTTAATATAAAAGACCGTATTGAGTATGATAATCCTTCCACTTTGGAAGAGGCCATGAGGAAGGCAAATTTTTGTTTTGATCAAAATAGAAAAAGAGAGGGAACAACTGGCTGGAAGGGCAGTAAGACTAATCAGTTTGACTATAAAAAGAAGAATTTTAATCATAATTCTGGAGGTTTTAAGAAAAATTTTAATAACAGAAAATTTCCTAATAATTACCGGAATAATGCATCTCAGAACTTTACTGTTGCAAGAAATGTACCTAACAATAATAATCACAACAATAACAATAATAATAACCACAGGTATGCTGAACAAAAAGAACCCATGAAGTGCTATGAATGTGGCGAACCACATAAGAGAGCAGATTGCCCACGCAACAAGAGGACAGCCAACAATATTCATACTATGCAAGCAGAACCTACAGCTGGAGATATCGCAAGAGAAATGCCCAGGATAAATGCAGCACTGGAGAACCGTCAAGTGGACCATCAAACATCCATGGTCGAAATTGAAGGTATGATACAAAACGAGTCTATTTCTATTCTAATAGATCTAGGTGCAAATCTGAGTTATATTTCACCTACTTTAGTAAACCGTTGCAAGCTAAAAATAGAGAAATTTGATAATGCATGGTTAGTTCAGCTTGCAACAGGAACTAAAAGAAAAGTTACAGATTATGTCAAGGATTGTGAAGTATTTTTAAGTCAGTTGAAAACGCAAATTAATCTGAATGTTTTACCCTTAGGGTCATGTTGTTGGAGCAACATCCCCCCCAAAATTTTGTACATATTGGGGCCCCTCCTTTTAGTTTTTCTAGAAAGATTGCCTAAAGAAGTTAATTCTCCCTTTAACTTAGTTTTTGTTTTCAACTGAGGAATCTGCTTTAAAAAATTGAAGTTTTTCTTCTAAGTTAAAATTCACGATTCCCTTCCGAAATTGCGGAAGCTATTTGCATATCTCTCCCGAAACTGCGGAAGCTATTTGCCTATCTCTCCCGAAACTGCGGAAGTTATTTGCATATCTCTCTCGAAACTGCGGAAGCTATTTTCCTATCTCTCCCGAAACTGTGGAAGCTATTTGCCTATCTCTCTCGAAATTGCGGAAGCATTCACAATTCTCTCCCAAAACTGCGGAAAGAGTTAGTATTTTTTGGAAGAACTTAAGTTTCTCTTATGAAACTGTGGAAGCTGTTTTCCTATCTCTCCCGAAACTGCGAAAGCTATTTGCCTATCTCTCTCGAAATTGCGGAAAGAAATTCAAAAAACTCTCCCGAAATTGTGGAAGCATTCGCAATTCTCTCCTGAAACCGCAGAAAGACTTAGTGTTTTTTGGAAGAACTTAAGTTTCTCTTATGAAATTGCGGAAGTTGTTTGCCTATCTCTCTCGAAACTACGGAAGCCATTCACGAAAGTCTCCCGAAACTGCGGAAGCCATTCACGAAAGTCTCCCGAAACTGCGGAAGCCATTCACGAAACTCTCTCGCAACTACGGAAGCATTCATGAAACTCTCCCGCAACTGCAGAAGCATTCACGAAACTCTCCTAAAACTGCGGAAGCACTCAGTGAACTCTCTCAAAACTGCGGAAGCTTTCGTCCAATGTTGCCGTAGTAATTTTTCGGTAAGCTTGAACAAAGTTATTTCATAAGGTGCGGAAAGATATCCTGAATCTTTCCGAAACTGCGGGACGACTCGGCAAAACCGTTTGCGATAAGCTTCCGGTAAGACTGTATTTCGAAAAAATACGCCAAATACTCCCAAAACGCCGAAGCAATTCGCCATATTGTTCCGCAATTGTGGATGAAACTCATAAGTCCGCCTCGCAACCGGCAGTCATGCGTAAATGCTGAGATGGCTTGAAATGATCGTACCGTACAGGGCATTAAAACCCCGTTTTAATGACACAACCAACCCGTTTAAATACCGCACGTGTCTAACCTTTTATTAGGACGGTGGGGGTTTCATTGATTTCATTGTTTGTTTATCATTCAAATGAACGCCGTTAGGAAGACCGCGTCGGCTCGCTCCAGCTCAGCGCATCCACGACCGCGTCCACCTCACTCAACCACTGTCTCATCTCCAGGTAGGCTTTTTAACCGCCATCTTTGTTTTATCTCCATGTCGAATTACTTTTTGGGTCTTCCCGTTCATAACGTGGCCGATAGACATTGGTAGCATAGGTCATTTTTTTTGTTTATTATGGCCGCCGTGGCCCCTTAGGTTCCTCATTCCTACCAGCTGAAAGCCGTAGACATGACCATCCAAGTTTTTCACTGACCGCATTCCCATCGTTTTCCTACCCTGATTCAAACCTCATACCGGCCACGCACCGTTTCGCAAATATTATTAATGACAGTAGTGGTTAGTTGAGATACTCGACCACTAACCTTTTTAGGCTTAGTTAATGAATGTGGAAAACAGTCCCTTGTTTTCATAGGATTTGTTTTTCACTCCAGGTCGACCCGCCATTGACCATTAGAAGTGCTACGATGAAGGATACCCTCTCTCCAAGGGCTAGGAGGGAAGCAGGTTTTTTCCACGTCATATGCTTACCTTTTCGGAAGCATTCCAAAAGCTCTTGACTAGACATTGTCTCCCTAGAATAATCAAGTCTCAGAACCATTTTTCATTTTCTGAAGTGATCTATTTTGCTTCCCCAGCATGCAGCTTCATAATTTGTTACACTCTCATAGCATGTTGCATTTTTTTTATAATGATTCACATTTGGTTGCTAGCAGGGATAAGCCACAATGCCAAAAGGTGGTAGAAAGAAAACTAAAGTGATGGAACTAGAGCCAGTGCAACTAAGGATGGAAACTATGTTCCAAGACACTAAGTGTACCATCGACGTTCCTCCTGAGGTTCGTTGGGGAGATATTTACCGGATGATCAGGGACTAGGATATCCCAAATGTATTATTGGAAGAAGAACAAATCTACCTCAACATCAGAACTTCCGGCATAGCTAGGGCTTCTACCTGCCTTGAATTGTTCCCATGCTCTGAAGTGATCGGGTGGATACTGGAACATGCCAACCCAGAGACAAGAGTGTTGCATGATAGCAAGGGAGAGCCTTTCACTTCATTCCACCCAGCGTATATTGCTGCAGCCTACAAATTCTCACATCCCCAACAAGCTCTAAGTGATGAATGGTTGGGAAAGATGAACAATATTGAGATGGCCAAAAAATTATTGGTGACATGAAAGCACTTGAGAAAGAGAGGTAATGATGAATATGATGTTCAGAACCTAAAACCTCCTTTTAGGTTAATCGCCCTGATGCTATGCAGAATTTTTGGCATGCCCGATGGCACTGTATATAGGATACAGTGGGCCCCCATCATCCACTTCGTAGCATTAAAAGGGACTGTGTTTGACTGGGATACTATCCTTTCGTACAGTTTGGAATCCATAGTGGCTGCTGCAAGAGAAGGTCTGGCCTTAAAAAAGTCAGAATTTTACATGTCTTCCTATCTCATTGACTGTATTTTGGCCAAACTATCTTTCCCTAGCCTAGGTTGCACATGGGATAAAGCCAACACCCCGGTCTACATTGCTTATAAAATAATGTGGGCTCAAAATTACAGAGCAAGCTATAATCTCATTTGCGAAGAATTCATCATGCCTCTATATGAGCAGATTTTCAAGGAAGAGCCCAATTGTCTATCAGAAAATGCCATGGAGGTCCTGGAAAACTATGGAGATTTTTATTTCTTAGAGCAGGGCACCTACATCAGGATGTTTGGAGGTACCAAAGCACCATACATTTTTCCAAAATACGCTACTAATTATGTAGTCCTCAAGGAAGCAGTCAGGAAAATTTTCCTTGATGAAATAGGAGGGGTGCTTAACAAGCAACATAAGGCTTCTTTCCCTCCTTTTCCCTTCTGCATAGGAGCCTACAAATTCTCAGGGGTTGCATCAGCTGAGGAATTCATTCAAGAGATGAAAGATTTCCACTTCGGTGAAATGATCTTCCATAGAAATGATAGGCGAAGCAAGGTTGCTGAGCATTGCAAAGAAATTTATGCTCATTTTGAATATGCTCATTACTATGATGCCAAGGAAGAAGTGTTCAGAGGCATCATCAACATGACTGAGTTGCAGATTTGTTGTCAAGGCAATGGAGCAAGCTCTAGCTCTACCCCAACCTGAAAATCCAGTCTGCAGAAGGAGAAAGAAGCAGTTGATTCCCTAGCCCAAGAAGAACAAAGATTGAAAGAGGAAGCAAGGTTACAGCAAGAAGCAGAAGTTGCAAGGTTGCAGCAAGAAGCTGAAGATGCAATATTGCAACAAGAAGCTGAGGAAGCAAGGCTGTAAAAAGAAGCAGAAGATGCAAGGCTACAGAAAGAAGCTGAAGATGCAGAGCAGATGGAAGAAAGTGAAAATCAGCAGCAAGCTGAAGAAGAAGAGAGAAGGTGTAAAGCTGAAGAGGAACAAAAGGCAGAAGAAGAACTTAAGATCGATGAAGATGCCTAGGCAGGTGGCTCCGGTACCCAAGATATGGAAATAGATGTATCTCAAGCGGGTGTTCCCGACACCCAAAATGTGTAGGAAGACACAGCTCAAGCAGGTGTTCCTGGCACCCAAAATGTGGAGACAGACACAGCTCAAGAAGGTGTTTCTGGCACCCAAAATGTGGGAAGAGATGAGTCTCAAGTAGTCCAGACCCCACCCATAGAATCATAAATACATGTAATAGATCTCCCAATTGTCCCTTACACTCCATCAGAAGATCATACTGTGTCCCGATGGGATGAATTTGTGTATGATAAGAAGAGAAAGGAAGTAGTCTTGAAATTGGAAGAAAGGATAAAGAGACCTTCCAAGAAGATATTGTTACCTGACGGGAGACCACGGTGATGCAAAATACAAATAAGGCTCCCATAGCCATGGCATCCGCTGCTGCAGAAGCAGCAAAAGCAACACAGGACAATGTGGTCGATATGGTTAGAGAATTTGAGTCAACAAAGAGGAGAGCTTGCATGTTACAACATACTGTGGCTAATGAGCAGGCTTACAGGGATCTTGTAGTGAATAAGTATAATCACCTGTCTGTTGAGCACAAGGAATTGTCAGATAAGTATCGCCATTTAGAAGAAGAAAAGAGCACCTAGCAGTCCAGATGATGGTTTTAGAAGCATAAAAGAATGATTCGGAAGCTAGAGTTTCTCATCTTCAAGCAGATAAGCAAGCAATGGTTGAGAAATTAGAGTAGGAAGAGAGCAGAGCAATAGATATGTCTCCCTTTCATGAGCTTTCCTGTGACATTCTGCGACAAATGCATGCCACGCAGGAGATGATTACCGAGGAAGTGTGCAGCCTCAAAGCCATGATGGTTAGATTGAAAGAAGTCAATGCAGAGGCCAATAAGATTAAGGGTAAATATACTCGGGTTAAAGCAAACATCCTGAGCCAGATGGAATGGAGAGAAGGGAAGGTTGATTTCCCCAAGCATCTCCCATTCAAATCTGTAGATGATTTTAAAGAAGATATAGCCCTTATGGAATTCTGCAGGAACTGTGGACTTAAGCTCATGGCTAAGATCCAAGGAACAATGGATAAAAGTAACAACCTTTATCAAAAAATCCATGAAGTACATGATAAGTGCAAGATAAGTTTTCTTCAGTCCCTCGATGAGTTCCCAAGCAAAGAGCAACGTTTATCAGACTTGAAGGAAGAGCTAGGCATTCAAATAGAATATGTAAAGAAGATTGATGTCTTAGCCATTGATGATCTTCATCACTATATTGGGATGTCATCAATATACAGTCATTTGCTTAAAGAAATCCACCAAGCAGTAGTTGCAGAAATTTAGGGTATTGGAGCAGAACTTGGTAAAGATGTGACTTCCCATAAGATCTTGCTCCCTTCCTCAGCAAATGTGGTTATCAGAGACACTGGTATCTGGTTCAGTTACATAGCAGAGGAGGAAAAGAAAGCAGCAGCAGTAGCAGCCAATCCAAATCCTTCTCTCCCAGCAGTAGTAGCCAGTCCAAGTCCTTCTCTCCCAGCAGAAGCGCCTTCCCAAGGGTGAACACGCTGATCCTACAGTGTTGTTCCTTTTTTAATTTTTTTTGGTCTCCCTATGTTTAAAGCGTGGAACCATTGGACAACTGTCCTTTTCTTTTTGAGGAATTTTCTGTTTTAAGAAAAGGGCCACGATTTGTTTATTAAAAGGGAAAAGTTTGTAGAGGACATGTGTAAAGAGCCAGGTGGCAGTCCAAGAGGAATTTTGTAAAGATATAAATAGAAGGTTAGGGAATAGTGCAAAGGACTTTTTGCAGGGAAATCATTTTTCTGAACTTGTACGAGCTATCTTGCACTTGTTTCAAGAAAATGAAATGTACCTCATAAGAGCCTGGAGAGGACATCTTTTGCATGGAAATGGATGTTGGATGCATGCTAGATTATTCTTGTGACTTTCATATTCTACTGTGAGATCTTTCTTTGCTGTCTTGAATTATTTTTCTATATTGAATGATCTTACTATTTCTTGTGCAAATGAATTTTCTCCTACATGAGTAATGGAATGTGTTATATGTGAATTGGAAGCTATCTTCTAATATCTCTTGCTTTCTTGCTGTAGATCTATCTTTATGATTTAATGGCTGTCTGTTGATCTTTAGATAACTCTTCCAGCACATTACTCATACTTATAATTTTGCTCCTTGCAAGGATAGTTTAGGTTTATTTCGGTTTTAAATACAGATTTGTTTCGAGTTCTGCATTTAGATTAAGTTAGTTTAGGCACTTGCATATCATTCTAAACCATAAAATAAAAAAGAACGGTGGATCGGGCCATAACCGATATAATTGAAGCAAATCTCCAAACCCAATGGTTTCTGGAACCGCTAACCGGACGGATTCCCCATACCAAACAGTGGACAATCTAATTGGGATAGTCTACCGGGGAGAATCCCTTTCTGCTTGATGCTGTGATCTTCGGGGCATCAACAGGTCATATGATTTGTTGATTGGTATGGACTGGCTTGAACAGCATAGAGTTTTACTGAATTGTTATGATAAATCTTTTACATGTGTAAATAATGAAGGTAATTCAGAAACAGTAAAAGGAATTCATAGGAAGATTTCAGTAAGGAAGATTTCTGCTCTACAAGTAAAGAGAGCTGTCAGAAAAGGTTGTAAAATGTTTGTTGTTAATGTTATTAATGATGAGTGCACATCTAAGGAAGACAAGTTAAAGCTAGAGGATATTCCTATCCTTAAGGACTTTTCTGATGTATTCCCGGAAGAAATTCTAGGATTACCTCTAAAAAGGGAACTTGATTTCACCATTGAGTTAGTACCAGGTGCGATACCAAAATCGAAGGCCCCCTATAGGATGAATATTCTGGAGTTACATGAGTTAAAATCTCAGCAGAAAGAATTAATAGATAAAAACTACATAAGGCCCAGTGTGTCTCCTTGGAGAGCACCAATAATATTTGTTAAAAAGAGGGATGGTACCATGCATTTGTGCATTGATTACCGTCAGCTTAATAAATTGAAAATTAAGAACCGATATCCCTTGCCCTGCATAGATGATCTATTTGATCAAGTACGTGGAGTAGAGATATTCACTAAAATTGATTTAAGGTCGGGTTATCATCAAGTCTGGATAAAAGATGAGGACACATTCAAAACTTCATTCAGAACGCATTATGGACACTACGAGTTCGTAGTTATGCCTTTTGGGCTAACCAACGCACCGACAGTGTTCATGTGTTTAATGAACAACGTTCTGCATAAATATTTGGATAAGTTCGTAGTGGTATTCATTGATGATATTCTGGTTCATTAAAAAACTAAAGAAGAGCATGACGAACATTTAAAAATCATTTTACAAATACTTAGAGAACATCAGCTTTACGCTAAGTTCAGTAAGTGTGATTTTTATAAAGATAAAATTTAGTATTTGGGTCATATAATTTCTAAAGATGGTATTTCTGTTGATCCTGATAAAATAAAAGCAATTAATGAATGGCCTATCCCAAAATACGTAGATGATGTACGGTCATTCATGGGAATAACGAGTTATTATAGAAAGTTTATTGAAGGGTTCTCTAGAATTGGTAACCCCATCACTTCTTTGCAGAAGAAAGGGAAGAAATTCGTATGGGATCAAAAGTGTCAAGAAAGTTTTAATAAGTTAAAAGAGTTATTAACTACTGCACCT
Source organism: Larix kaempferi (assembly GCA_027924585.1). Lineage (NCBI taxonomy): Eukaryota > Viridiplantae > Streptophyta > Pinopsida > Pinales > Pinaceae > Larix > Larix kaempferi. The sequence goes on from BSBM01001255.1 coordinate 973,737, forward strand.
ATATTAAAAATTGCAGATCCCAATAAGGATTTTGTCGTATGCACGGATGCATGCAACGATGGACTTGGAGGGGTCTTAAGTCAGGAAGGTCATGCAATTGCTTTTGAGTCAAGGAAGTTAAAAATACATGAAAAGAATTATGCTACTTATGATATTGAGTTGGCAGCCATGATATATGCATTAAAAATGTGGCGCCATCACTTGATCAGAAGAAAATTCATTTTAATGACTGATAATAAAGGCTTAAAGTATTTATTGGATCAAACAAATCTTAACACAAGGCAAGCTAGGTGGTTAGCTTTCCTTAGCGAGTACGATTTTGAGATTCATCGCATTAATGGAAAGGAGAATAAGGTTGCTGATGCTTTGAGCAGAAATGTTAGATTGAGTTTTGTGGCAGCAATCAATACTTTTAAGACTGGTCTGAAAAATAAGATCGAAGAAGGAATTAAGCAAGACGAAAATTACCAAAAAATACATGATAAAGTGGCTGAAAATTCATCTAAAAATTTAATAACAGATTACTGTATTAATGAAAAAGGGTTCTTAACATATAAAAACATAATTTATGTACCTAATATTTCGAAAGTTAAGTTGCTGATTTTGGATGAAGTTCATAAGAGTCCTTATTCAGGACATCCTGGTTATCAGAAAATGATAACTATGTTAAGAAAGGAGTATTTTTGGCCCAACATGAAGAGTGAAGTTGTTGAATATATAGCTAGATGTTTTGAATGTCAGACTATCAAAGTTGACCACCAACATCCAGCTGGACTATTGCAACCTTTACCAATTCCATAATGGAAATGGGAAATTATAAGCATTGATTTTATTATAGGTTTGCCTAAAAATCAAAAGCAGAATGACTCAATTATGGTTGTTGTTGATAAACTTAGTAAATATGCTCATTTTATACCTGTTAAAACTACTTTCAAGGCTTCGAACATTGCAGATGTTTTTATGAAGCAAATTTTTCGTTTACACGGAATTCCAAATGTGATTATTTCAGACCGGGACTCTAAGTTTACCAGTAATTTTTGGACAACCCTGTTTAAAGGATTAAATACTAAATTAAATTTCAACACTCCTTTCCACCCACAAACTGATGGTTAAACAGAAAGGGTAAATCATATTTTAGAAAACATGTTAAGATTGTATGTTAAAGATCAACCATCTAAGTGGGAAGATTACTTACATTTAGCAGAATTTGCATGCAACAATCATTATCAAGCATATGCTAAGTTAAGTCCATTTGAAATTTTGTATAGAAGAAAATGTTGTACTCCTATTTCTTGGGATAACCCTGTAGACAGATTAATGTTAAGACCAGATTTATTGAAAGAAATGGAGCTAACCGTGAAACAGGTTCAAAGTAACTTAAAGGTTGCCCAAGATCGACAGAAAAGCTATGCTGATTTGAAACGCATTGAAAGATAATTTCAGGTAGGAGACCATGTTTTTATAACGGTAAAGCCCAAGAAAATTTCTTTGAAGCTTGGGAGCTATGCTAAACTAGCACCAAGGTATTGTGGACCATTCGAAATCCTATCAAGGATTAGAGCTGTTGCATATCAATTGGCATTGCCATATAATTTAAAAATCCACAATGTTTTTCATGTTTCTATTTTAAAGAAGTATGTGCACGATGTTACTCATGTGTTGAATTGGAATGACATACAGGTGGAAACCGAAGGAGATTTTCAGGTGGAACTAGACTGTATTCTCGACCGGAGGGAAATTATGCTTCGGAATCGCACCATAGGGCAGGTAAAGGTGCAATGGAAGCACCTTAGCCCTGATGAAGCTACTTGGGAACTGGAAAGTAATATGCGGGCAGCATATCCAGTTCTGTTCCATGAGGAACTTGATGATGAATAAGCAACATCGAGGACGATGTTGAGCTTAAGTGGGGGTGTTTGTAACATACCCTTTTTGATGGAAAACATTTTGTGTTAGCAAACATTATGATAACTTTTATTGTAAAGTTTTATGTTGGACAGGTGTCCAAGGATGACTGTAATTTGCACAATATATTATTATTAAATAAATAAAATAGGAGACAAACACCTAAGAGAATTCTTGAAAGAGTGGTTACTGATCCACTAGGTGGAATGGAATCTAGGGTAGAAGGAAATGGATAAGTGGCAGCATCCTGATGCAACTAACTAGCTATTGGTATGGGACAACTCCCTTGAAATGTGGTCATAGTGCCCTGAAAGATGGGACTGGAGATTGAGGCTCATTTATTCTAAACTGACCACTAAAGACCTAGGCAATCTATATAATAGCCATCAAATTTTGAACTGAGGTTCATCACTTTTACTGACGAGGAAATTTACCCTGGGGTTTTGCTGTGTTTGCACCCAAGAGATTTTATGAGGGGATATGCTATGTTGTTGATCATGTTGTGAGTCTACCAAACTCTTATTCAGTTCAGGAGGTTGATGCTGAGTGCTGAAGGAATGTTATTACAGGAGGTTGATGTTGAGTGCTAAAGGAATTTTGAGTGCCTTGCTTCTACACAGATTCCGCCCATTTAGTGGTTCAGTAATCACGCTTGGGGGTTCACAAGAAGCCAGCAGTTGAGCTGCTTCTTCTGGAATAGGTTGGGAGGAACAGGCCTCCTTGGGTTTTTTCCGGCCCTATCTACATTTACAGGTTCTGTTCATTTATTTGTTATTAAGTAGTTAAATCTATTTATTTCAAGTATTTAATTTTAAATTACAGAATGTGTTCTGGTTTAGTTACCCTTATTTTTAGTTTCTGAAATAAATTAAAATTATGAATAGAATTGATGAATGAAGTAAATATTCTCTTCATTTTTCCCCATGCTATAGGAACTGCATCATACTCCAGTACAGAGACAAATTAAGTTGAATAGATAAATGATAGGCAGGGTAGCCATATGAATGAGAAGATGAAAACGATGTATTTTCCTAAGTTACTATTTACTGTTAATTTCCTATCAGTGTTTTCCTTATTATTTCTGCACAGATAATTAATTCCAGAATTTACAGTAATGTTTTTCTACCTTTTATAAATACCAGTTGTTTATAAATAAATAATTTTTCCCTTCTGAAATTCAAATGAATTATTTTCTAGGTTATGGTATTCAAAACATACATAAGTATACATCATACAATTGCAGAATCTGGATCTCAACATACATCATATTGTTATCATTTTCCTATTTAGAAATAGTGCTTAGTAATAAATACAAATTATTCATGTACAAAATCATCTACATTTATGCTAATTATAAATTCAATATGGCAAACAAATCTTCTTATCATAGAACATAAGTCTCATGTTACAAATCTAGGGTTTACATATTTTGTTTCCAAACCAAACCTTCAAACTTTTGCATTTATCATCGAATGATAGAAACAGAGATGCTAAAGAATATCTTTACAATTTAAACATAACTGAGTTATGGTTTCAACATCATATAGTGGAAAATCTAGTTAACATTACCAATTCTCATAGCAGGTTTCCAATTTAAACTTATATCGAACATTGTGCTATTTCTCATAAATCAACACAGCTAACACTTAAACCCACCATAAGCAATAGTTCAACCGGGAGTTTATTTCCATAAAAACCAAACGTTTACACAGTACTCGTTCCTACAGGTCGAACAGTCACATTTTTAATATCATCTCCAGAATTTAGTTAACGTAAATGTCTGTAGGATAATTCTAAACAGAAATAGAAAAACATCAGTTTGATGTCGAGACTTTATCGAAGAGCAACATCAAAACTATACATTGCAAAACAAAGACAAACCCTAACCTTGGAATCTTCATCAGAGTGAAACGCAGCAACATTCTACAAAAACGATGAACTATGTACAAGCCGAAAACATTCCATAGTTTTCCAAACATCTGTCATTGTCCATTGAAAACATAATTTATTACATTATCACAAGTCCGTGAGAGAGAACAACTCCATACGATAGTTACAACATATCAGGCTCATGCCTTTTGGGTCGAGGAACTATGCTCCCAATCCCTTACATTTTATAAACCCGAAAGTTGATGAAATACAAACTCGCCGAGATAAAAACGAAGACCACAGAATAAACAGTTTGGCCATCACTCCCATCTAACCAGAGTACAAGGAAACCTCTGAGGCTTACCGGTTAGTGTAGTCGTAGCCAACTTCCAACGCCCAAACTGGAGAATCCATTGAATCTTTGCACCTGTAACAACAAAAGTAACATCGTGGTAAAAAAAAATTATCTGTTCAAGAAACTAGACTCAGCTTTAAACAAATAAACTACTACTGTGTTAATATTCAATTATGAAAGCTACAGGAATGAGTGCGAAGTACATTACCTTCCAAAGTTGGCATTTAGCAGAAAAACGCGAGAGAGGTGCAACTGCATTTGTAAATTGTTATATCATCGAATGCTGATATAGAAGGAAACCACACCGAGCTGGAAACTATCTAAAAAGATAAACAGTGCCGAGAACTGCACCAACCATGGCGAGGTCCTCGCCTTTCACTATGAACCCAGTTTTAAAAGATAAACCCTCAACTGGTCTGGGTATTGAACCACATCAAGAAAACAGACCCAAATTGAAAACCATAACAAATATCCACTGTACAAAGAACTGGAGAGCTAGGCTCTATAACCTACACAGGTCACGAGTTCAAAACGCAGGAGCTATGCCTCTACAGTGCAAAACAATAACCCTACAAACCCTCAGCCTGTCAGCTAGACGCAGAGCCACCACTATCAAATGCCAAAGATCACAATAAAAAAAATGAATTTGACAGAGGTAGGGTTTAACCCTAATCCATCATTACCCTACCAGATCAACGGTGGAGATCACTGGTTAGATTCATGAAACTACAGGCCATCTACCTTATTAAATGAGCCATCATTACTATTGCCACGAAGGAGCCATCTCATTAACTATTGAACCAATATGTCTACACATCATCACAAGGGTGGTTATCACCATGGTATTGGCATGTGATCGAGCTCTTACACCATCCACGATGGAACTCCAATATCTCGAAATTTGCATGCATTCAATGCATAGGTTACGGTTACATCTCCCAACCTGTGACATTTAACGTTCACATCATAACATTCAATACTATGGACATTGCATATGGTAAGGTCGTAATACATCACCTTGTCACGATATTGTTTCATAAAGGTAGGATAGTATCACATTATTCGCATAAGTATCAAATAGAGTCACGAAAGTGCACACACACATATTATATAAAGTTTATTTATATTATAGTTTGTTAATATTTCAATACATTGCAAATAGATTACGATAATGTTTCAATACATTGCAAATAGATTATAGAATTAATCTAAGAAAATGCACACATATACACTCTATTGTATCGTGACTAAAAGACATGTCAGTAAATCGAGATTATCACCATCATCGTAGGGTATACTCCCTAGACACTTATTAAATCATTATACATAGAATTTCTACAAATTGCTTGGAGGGAAAAGATAGATAGTTATGTACAGCTCAACACGAAACTTAAATGAAAGTTATATATATTTCTGAGTACAAAACTGAGACACGATCGATACAGACCTTTTCATGATTCAAATACAAGCTTATAATTACATTAATTAAGATGCATTGTTTGCCTCAGCCATCTTTCTCAGATGTCTTTATCTTGAACGAATTTAAGTCTCGAACCAAGATTCTCACTCGGTAGAATGCCCAAAGTTTTATCTCTTCAAACATTTACAAAGGAGATTACTGAAAAACTGTATGGTCACTTGTCGCAACTTTAAATACTTACCTGTAAACTGCCACAAGTACGAATTCACATGCTTTAGCACGAATGCTAAGTAAGCCTTGGGGCGTCCGTAGGACCCCTTCATCAATAAAAAAAAGCACATTAGTCAAAGATAACTAATTCATCAATCATAACAATAACAATAGAAATTTGCAATAGTACAGCCGAGCATAAATAACATCAAGACATAAGCTTGAATATTTTAGTCACAAATTCTTATACTATAAACCAGCATGGCATTTAGTATAGCAAGATGATCTTTTACGCATTGTTATATTTCCGCATACATTAAATAAGCAATAATTGTCACATAGAAAAATTTTAAATTTTTGTGATTTTTCCGGGATGTTACATCCCAAGTTGGCTAGCCAACAATTCGACTTATTTCATCATCTGCTTGGTCATGTCTTAAAATATTGGTTTCATGAGTTTCCTAAGCTTCTCAACATCATCTGAGGTTCCCTTTTCATCCCTAGTCATAGTTTCCTCAAAAAGCTGCTCTTCTTTTCCTACTTTTTCCTCTTCAACAAAAGAAATTTTTATTTCAATATCTAATGGTGGTCCCTGGCTTCTTTTTCTTGTGAATATCAGATCACCTCAGGTTCCAAGATCATGCTCTGATAACACAGTAATATCCATTTTTTGAAATTTATTAAAAGGGTGAAATTTTCAACTTTTTCCACTAGTTCGACCTTTGACTAGTATTGGTCTCTTGGTCTCCAAATGACTGGAAATGCTCCCAAATTGTTATAGAAGGAGTATGGATGATATTAGGACATAATTATGAGGTTCAAGGATGATTTATATTCTTAAAGAGGCTTCTTCAACTCTCCTTTAAGTTCTCGACAAAGTAGGGAGTTTGAGTAGCAATTTCTCTTTGACTAGTATTGGTCTCTTGGTCTCCAAATGACTCCAAATGCTTGTATAATGGGTATGAAGGTATTTGAGAGGTATTAATACATATAACATAGGCTGATGGTTACTTAAAAACCCTTAAAACACTTCTACAACATTCATTTACAATCTGGACAAAGTAGAGAAGATTACTAGTAATTTCGAGCTTCAAATCCCTAAAGGGTAGTGGACAAAGACGAATTCCCAAATGTTGTTAAAACTTTCTAAATTTCTGAATAGAGGTATGGTACTGATAAGTGGCTTTAATGAGCTTCCCAATGTATCCTTAATTAGTTCTTATGGCCTTCTGCACTTCCTTAAAATCATATGCTTATATGCAAGATTTCACATAGGGGGAAAAGCTAGTTATTTTCACCATGACTTATGAAATTCGAATTTGATGTGCCAAGGGCTTATGCTCTGTTAATGAAACTTCTTCAAAAATTTAATAACACTCCATACATCAACAAAATCATAGATAATAACTGATATAACTTGAAATAGTGTCTCTTCAAACTCCAACAACAAGATCTAGGGGAAATGACATCATTTATACATTGTTTAGTATTTTTAAATAACTCCACTTAGTATTTCGAACTGAGAGTCTCATGAGCAGTAAAAACAGAGTATATATATCATATTACAATGATATGGGGCCTCAAGAGCTATCCAAAAGAGTTCATCACCTCAACAAGTGCACCTCTCCTCAAGGAGCAAGAATATGCCAAGAAATAGAAGAATGGTTATAGAAGCAAGCTGAAAGAGATGTGGCCATGAGCTGCCCTGTAGCTTCAACCTGTAACAAAAGAATCCATTAAATCTCCAAATGAAAGGTCTGAATGGCCTTTCCAATTACCAACAAGGATGGGAATCTCACCCTCGAAATTGGTGCTAAGGCAAGTAGAGTAGCACTCCACTAGCTCTCCTCTCCCAAATGAAAAATGCAAATTATAAAATGATAAAAAGCTACCATCCTTCTTTGTTATTGTCTTTTATAAACTTCTAAGGTCCTCCATTGGTCGAATTCCTCCCAATATATTCATGCAAACTCAAGTTGGGAAGAGATTCCCAAGTATGCCACTTGTCCTTCCAATTCTAGCCCTCTCCTTCTCCAAATTCAAATCGGTGTCTCTTTGGCTGCTCTAAATTACTTGAGCGCCCTCTTGGAGGCTATTTTTATCCCCCAATTGTTATATATGTCATATTTCATCCTTCAGGTCTGATTTGTGTCATAGGTTTCATAGCATCTTCATCATTGTTGTCATAGAGCTAGGGAATCTAGTCCAAGTGTCTCGCTAGGGAATCTAGTCCAAGTGTTACTCTTCCAATCCAATTCGACCTTAATTGATTCATGCCAAGTATATTGACCTTCCAACTCATCCCAAGAACCTTGGGCTTCTTATGAATTCAAAATGACAAGAGGGGGATTCCATGTGGCATATAAAATCTAGCTTGTGTGGGTCCCACATCCTCCATGTGTCTTCATGATCAATTTCCACTTTGATTTTCCCTTGTATTTATTTATTTAGTTCCTTTATTAAATATTTATGCCATTCTAATGTTCAAACATCATTTATTATCCCCCTTATTTCAAATCCCAAAGCGTCCACCTCCCAACCTAGGGAACTAGTAATTTTCCTCCATGACAGTTCATTTGGATGGGTATATTACAACTTTGAATTGAGAATTTCTCTTAATGTGACCTACCTTGTCCATTTGGATATAATTTCACATTATTACTAACTTGGACTTCATTCTTGGCAGTTATTTGACCCTTAGCATCCATTTTGACAAACTATCATGAGTATGGCAAGGGGGATTAGGCCATTGTGACCCAATGAAAATTTTTGGGACATGAAATCATCCCATTCACCAGCTAGAAGAAGATGAAGAGACATCGTTACCATGTCGATGGCGATTTGGATGCCTCCTGACTGCTTAAAACGTTGTCTCACATGAGTTAGAATCATTAAATACTGTCGGGCATTTATGATGATCCGTTGGGCATGTATTTTCGGTTGTGTGTTGTTGAGTCGCGAAGTCAACCGGTCCGTTGGGATGATTGAGTCGAGGATCTGACCGAGGAGTCAAGTGGGACTAGGTAGTAGTTGATATATCCATCCAAGTATTGGGATGGATCAGGTTGACTTTCAACCATGGTGACCTTTTGCTTATGTATCCTTAACTTTAAACTATGTTTGACTATATTAAACCATGGTTGACCATTGTTTAGGCAATGTAGACTTTAGTGCATATGGTTGATTATCGAAATGGTTGACTTTAGTGCATCATGCTTGATCATGACAATGGTTGACTTTAGTGCATCATGTTTCACTATGATTAACTTCAGTTAACCATGGTGGATTATGGTTTGACTTTGGTTAACCATGGATGACTTTGTTTAGTCCTAGTTGACCACATCCCATGGTTGACCATGGTCGAATTTACTTAAATATGTTTGACTTTGACTTTCCATGGTTGAATTTGGTAAATGTGGGTTAAAATATGGTTGACCATTGTATGAACATGGTTATAATATCAATATGATGAATGCTATTTATGATTAATATTATTAACAATATTATTTTAATATTAATATTAATGTTTCCACAATAATGTTAATGTTACTATAATGATTAATATTATTAACAATATTATTATAATATTAATATTAATGTTATTATTAATTTTAATATTAATGTGAGTATGATTATTATTATTATTATTATTAATTGATATAATTGTTTTTTAATATCATCAATATTATTATTAATATTAATATTACATAAATAAATAATTTAACATTATTAATATTAATATAACATAATTAAATTAGAGAATAAAATTATATAATATTATTAGTAACATTATTAATATTAATGTCATCACTATAATAATAATAATATTAAAATGTGTTGAGTGTATAATAATGTTACATTAATATAATCATTTTAATTTAAAATTATGAATATAAATAAATATTTTAATATTAATATTAATATCAATATTATTAATATATTAAAATATAATATTATAATATGTTCCAATTACACACAACATGATAATTAGTAATGTAAATACAAAACAAAACACATTATTGGAAACGTAAGATGCAAATATTTTTGTAATTCAAATTTACTTATGAGAACAACATATTAAATTTTCATATTTACAATAAAAGTTTTACGATTTCAAATATTTTTTTTTTTCGGCAGATTACAAATCTTGGTTACAACTTTTAAAATATAAAATTATTCTTAAAATCTAAAATTTTGGGTGTCGTGGATTTTTTATGGCGTTGAATCTTTTTATGCCATCAAAACACCACCAAAACACAATTAAATTCAGATTTTGTAAAATAAGAAACTTCATTTATGACAATTTGAGAATAAAATGGGATAATGAAAGAAAACGTGAGAATGAAGCCAAACCTTTGCTAAATTATTTAATGTTTACTTTAAAATGAAGATATTAATTGATGCTTTAAAAAGGAGTAGCATGCTTATTCTATGTTTTGGATTTTCCATTTATTTTTGATGGGGTAAAATCCAAATTTGAAAGTGTTTAAATTATCTTTTTGAATATGTAAATGGATTTTGCATGCTCAAATACCCATATAATGCACCAGGATTAAGCAATTTCAACAACTATGTGGGTCTATTTTTAAAAAAAGTGCTCAATCAAAATACAACCCAAAAAAATACTAAAAAAAAGAAAATTTAGAATACTCCCTTTAAAAATAACATCACCATTGAATCTTCCTTTTCCTCTTTTCAATATATAAAATCTGTTTTATATATGAAGTTTATTCAATTATCCTATTAGTCTGAACTATATTTTATGTATATTTTAAAATGACTTTTATTTTAAACAAAATTCTACACAAAATAACTGGATATTATGAATTATTATAAAATCTCACGATAACCATATTATGGATTATAATAAAATCTCAAACTTTTATTTGATATGGTTAAAATTAGTATAGATTTTGTGCAGCTACCAATTAGAGATTAAGTATATTAACGTAACTAAAGCAATCTTATTAAATTCAGAATTATATTCAAGATTTAATCTTACTATATTTAGAATATTCAAAATTCTATTCATTATTTAATTTTGTATTGAAAATTATATCCAAATTTTAATTTTATTTATATTCAAAATTATACTCAATTTTATTAAATTTAGAATATATTAAACATACACAAAAAGAATATGGAGCAACGAACTGGAAAACCCTAATTAGAACCTTATCACCACAAAACCCTAATTGGAACCTTATCACCACAAAATCCTAATTGCAACTCTATCGATCGGTGTTCTGCAACATTCAATATTACTTAAACGAAAATGTCTCATCAATCAATAACCAAACCCCTTCCTTTACAAAACCGAATTCAACATAAAAGAAAATGTCTCATCAATCAAATTACAAAACCAGGGACATTACAAAACCATGGGAGTAGCCGATTGAGTTTACTCTAGTTTTTTAATAAAAATACTGAAAAATCTGGAACCCCAACATATATAAGCCTATCCCGGTAAAAATAACCCCATACGCGATTTAATTAAATATTTCATTAACCCAATGTATTAATTTTTACCGCTCCAATGACCAAGAAAATCTACCAAGAATGTGACCTTCGCCTGATATAGTATCCACCGCAGCTTTAGGTTTCAGTGATACAAATGTAAAATTTCTGGAGCTTTTTTGCAGTAGGTGAAATCTTCAGAGTCACCAGCATCTAAGCTAGTAAAGTTGCATCAGCCATGGTGAATAATTCACCAGATCAACAGCTCACACCACGATCGCGGCAGCTTCAACAGAATTTGGTGGAGTATGAGTTAGCTCGTGAACGCCATCAATTAGGAAGACATTCGCCAAGAACGCGGGAGCTTCTATGGAATCTGGCTGAATATGACTTAGAACAGGAGGAGCACATTCAAGAAATATCTTCTCAACGGTCACAAATTGAAAAGAATAACCGAGAAGAACAAGAAACGGACCGACTACTGAACCAACCAGAGGAAGACTACGGAGACGATGGACTAGCCAGCCATATTCAGCAGCAGCCAATTGCCCAAGTCGAAGTTCCTAATCAGGAAATCCGTCAAGAAAATGAAGAAATATCTGGGGATACTGAACTATATCTTCACGAAATTGAAGAAGCTATATTAAATTTGGAGTGCATCTCTGCGGCTTCAGATTCAAGTTCATCTCATCTTAGTGCTTCTCAACGGTCACAAATTCAAAAGAATAACCAAGAAGAACAAGAAACGGACAGGCTACTGAACCAACCAGAGGAAGACTACGGAGATGGTGGACTAGTAAGGTATATTCAGCAGCAGCCAATTGCCGAAGTCGAAGCTCCTAATCAGGAAATCGGCCAAGAAAATGAAGAAATATCTGGGGAACGTGAACTATATCTTCACGAAATTGAAGAAGCTATATTAAATTCAGGGTTCATCTCTGCGTCTTCAGATTCAAGCTCATCTCATATTATTGCTTCCAATGTAGCCACGAATTCCTCAGCATGACGAAATTTGTTCTCACACTACATCGCAGGAAAATTGTTATACAAAGTGGTGGCAGAAATCAGCGAAGATGAGTCAGATGAATAAGCTCGCTGGAAATATTTTGGCTAGTGGGCAATTTCTTCCTCAATTGAACATGTGATTTGAAATTATTTCCCCATTAATAGGGTTATCTGTTGTAAGGAAAGTTCATCCAGGTTATATACGTTGGAATTTCCATACTGTTGTTTAATTATGCCATTCATGTTGCATTTTGTAAAATTTGGGAACAATTTATTAAGGAAGGGCGTCCAAATGTTTATAAGCTTGGAATGAATTTAATATTGGAATGGATGGACTGGCCGTGATCAATGATAAGCATATTTCTGTCATGGATATGCTTCAAATTCTCTGCTAGATAATATGGATGTTATATATTTTACGCAGTTTTTCCTAGATAATATGGAGGTTCAATATTTTTTTGCAGTTTCTTGTTGATGTACTATTTCATGTCCTGGACTGGATTTTTATTGACAAAATTCTCTGTTATAATGGAGCCGATATGTTCCTCCTCGCTCGCCAACGCTAGTGCTGAAACAATCAATTATTCAAGAAACTTCCCACAAAAAAACTTCGCAGACCGTAGAAACTTCATAGCCTCCGTCCCAGTCCCATGCGGCCCGGTCCATGGAACATATAGATCCCGTTGGGCTGCATGATTCGTACCGGCCTCGCTTCATGGAAAGGAAATCGTGTGGGGTTTCTGGGCGAAAATCATGACCATACAGGCATTGATACAGATCCTCGACAGCTTGACGTTGTAGACACCGAGACGATGGGGGAGGAGTAAGGATGTTTGGTGATACTTAATTTTAATAAATAATAAATAATAAGCTTCCATAACAGAATTACATTCTAGGATTGGAAGTGCTAAGTATATGGCTGTTTATAGTATGGTAAGGAGGTTGTTAGACTCTTATTATGCCGTGACGGGTTGGAATGGGAAGAGCGAAGAATTTTTGCATTAACATTAATGATGTTTTATTTCTTTATTCAATGGAGGTGTTTAAAACAAAGTTTAGCTCTATCATAAGAGAGAAAACAAAGAGAGCCGAATATATCATGTTCCCTGACTATTAACCTAGGTATATATATATATATATATATATATATATATATATATATATATATATATAACTTGACAAGGTAAAGAGGAGAATAAATCGACTAATAAAAGTTCAGGAACAGAGGAATCAAGTATATGACAGGTTCTCTTTGGCAGGAGGAAATTCTCAGAGAAAGACCAGCTTTAGTAAATTTTGCTCTTTCCTCATTTAATTTGTTAGTCAAACTTTATCTAAACCCTAAGTGAAGCACCCTAATCATCTACAGCCCTTAGTTCACATTATCATGTTCCCTGTCTATTAACGTAGGCATATATATATATATCACTTTCATAAGGGATTATAGTTCACAATATTGATTCTTAAAAATTTTGTTGGTAATTTATTCACTCTATATTGTTAGTGGAGATTTAACCTGAACATTATTTTTAACTTTAGTTTTTAATGTTTATTTTCTTGTTTAATCTTATTTTCATCATTTGAGTCATGGTTCTATTTTCAGTTTTGTTTTAGTATGATTGGGTTTTATTTGGCTCCATCATTATTATTCTTCATTCTTTGTTCATGATCTTTATGCTATCTTTTGTTGTTATTTTGGTCATCATTTGAGTTATGTTTCTATTTTCAGTTTTGTTTTTATATAACTAGGTTTTATTTGGCTTCATCATCATTATTCTTTATTCTTTGCTTAGGATCATCATTATTTTTCATTCTTTGTTTATCATTATTCTTCATTTTTTGTTTAGGATCATCATTATTCTTCATTCTTTGTTTAGGATCTTTATGTTATCTTGTTGTTTTGATTGTGTGGCTTCATTTTATTTGTTTCTCCTCATTATAAATAATTTGCTTACCCTCAACTATTACAATTCATAAAATGGTTTCTATATACCATAAATTATACATTACCTCATTTGATTTCTAGTTGATCATAAACCTTCTTGTATCATAACAAGTGATTTTGCCTTTTAATTGATCATAAACCTTCTTCTATCATGATAAGTGATTTTGGCTTGTCACATTCCTTATACTACAAAATTCTTTAAAACAAAAAGAGACAAATATATCATGTTCCTTATCTATTGAAAAATAAATAAATAAATAATATATATATATATATATGCTCTGTGGAACTGCTAAAAAAATATATGCACTGTGGAAATGAAGAGTCGCTTCCATAATGCAATATAGTTAACAATATATTGGTTTTTAAAAATTTTGCAGGCCATTGTGGTCAGCTCTGCATGGTCCAAAGCTGCATGGTTTCATACGGAGGGTGATGCAAAGTCTGGGGAAGCTTGAAAGCCAGAAAACCTACTACAATTCCTGTAAGGCCGAAGCACAGGGCTGAAACAGTCAATTACCGAACAAACATCCGACAGATAACGTAGGAAACCCAAATTTGAATTTCTGGTGGTAGACGAGATCCCATTCGGAGACCGTAGAAACTCCACAGCCTGCTTCCCAGTCCCATGCCGCCCGGCCCATGGAACATATAGAATATCGCATTGGGCTGCATGATTCGAACCCGCCTCGTTTCTGAGCGAAAATCATGACCATACAGGCATCGATACAGATCCTTACAGAACCTCGACAGTTAGACTCACACCATTATAGACATCTAAGATGATCCAGGGAAGAATGAAGGTAGTAAAAGAAAACATATTTTAATAAAAATTTATATTTTTTTATTAGATAGAGTTAAAATTGTTTGGAAATATCATAATTAATGAGCTGATAGTTTATCAGATTTACGCCCAGCTTTGTTAGACCCAAGTTGGTTAAGAAGCTCAAGTCGGTTAAGAAGCCGCTTTATATTTGGCTAGCTCATAACTTCTTAGGTAGGATTTATTTCTGTGTTTAATGCAACCCTTTAGCTTCCAAGCGAAGCCATCTTGAGTCCGTGAAATGAAACTCTATAATATAAATCATTCAAAGAGATAGTATAAGAGATGAAAGAGAGAGAGCTCAAGCTCTGTAAGAGATGAAGAGATAGAGCTAAGTAAAGAGGAGGAGAAGTAAATCTGGTGAAGTATTTCAAGAGCCCAAGCTCTGTGTGAATGAAAAAGATTGAAGTAATCATCTCTCTGCATTGCGGCAAAGTTACTCTATTTTACAGTGGTAATATATAAGTATTTAGTTTTGTGAATTCATTCTCAATAATGTTTGTTTATGCATGTTGCACATCTATGTGAATGTTGTTTACATTTACAGTCTAAATCAAATCAAGAATTCCCAAGCATTTCACGCACACTAATTTCTACATATATTTCGGTTCTTATGGTTTAGCATGAAGTTCATTTATACAAAATTTGTTCAAGTTTGGCCTATATGCAGTTAGATAGGTATACAAAGTTAAAAGAGTGTGTAAAAGTAATTTGTATGAAGTGGGCACTCAATACAAAATCAAGTTAATGCAAAATAAAGTATTGCGCATAGTTAAGATTTGTGCATTTGCGCAAAGTTCAATTGTGCAGTGTAAAGTGGAATAGTGCAATCAATCTCTGCGCAGTAGAAATGCGCAGTTAATCTGTGCGCAGTAAAAAGGTGAATCGCGCAACTAATATCCCCCAATTAATTTGTGAAGTAAAGTGGAAGAAAAATCAAAGCAAAAGTATTTATTAGGACATGTGCAGTCTCTTAGCAAAAAAAAAGAAAGTATTCATCATCTGCGCAGTTAATTCTTTTTAACTGGGCGGTGCTCTTTTTCCCTTTAAAAATAGCATGCGCAGTTAATTCTTTTTAACTGCGCGGTGCCCTTTTTCCCTTTAAAAATAGCAACACAGATGGCGTAAATTCGTTTGGGCAACTTGACCTTGAAATTGAATAGAGTAGAGGAGCGAACCGCCTGGCGTTTTGAGAGCCGACTTTCTACCCTTAATGGCGACTAGGTTCCTACCCTAGTCGCTCTTTCCCTTCGTGTTCTCTGCGCGTGGGCTGCGTGTTTACAATGGCGGCGACGGTGGGTTCCTTGAGGTGGTGCGGCGGCGGTGGCCTTGACCAAACTTGTCACCGCGAGGTCTAAGCCGAACACGGTGATTCCAGTGGCGACGACGGATTTTTCTCTGGCAGCAGCGGTGGGGCTCCCTGAGGTGGGGCGGCACCTACGGCCGGGTTCTGAGAGGTGGTGCGGCGGCACCTATGGCCGGGTTCATGGAGGTGGTGCGGCGGCGGTAGTTTTTTTTCTGCTCGGAGGATCTAGGCTCTTGTGGTGGCGGCTCTTCCGGCGGGTCTTGTGACGGCGGCGCCATCCCAGCGGTGGTTTGCTCGCGGCTCTTTCGATGGGAACTTGTAGCGGCGGCGGCGTCCCAGCGGTGGGCTCCTCGTAGGAGGATATGTTGAAGGGTTTCCGTAAGCTGGTTTAATTTGGGTGCTTTTCCCGTTTTTGTGCTAAGTGGTTTATTGCTACCTGGCGGTTTTGTAATGTGCTCAATGCATTAGTTTTATGCCCTGTGATATGGCGGTTTGATATTGTACACTTTGATTTAATTATGAATATCATATATAGTATTTTTTAAGTAAGAAAATAGTATTATAAATATAATAAATTAAATAATAAATAATAATAAACATTTATAACAAAATTACATTCTAGACTTCTCAAGGATATGGTGGTCCCCACCAATAAACATTTATAACAAAATTACATTCTAGACTTGTGATGGATACGTAGTCCATTGGTGGGGATAGATGGATGAGCGTAGTCCATTGGTGGGGATAGATGGATGAGCCGTTGATGGTTTGCATGGATTTTATAAACATTATCTTTAATTCTAGTTTCTAATGTTTATCTTCTTAAATCTTATTTAATCCTACATTCTCCATTTTGTTATTTGGGTCATCATTGATCTTCATTCTTTGTTTATAATATTTACGTTATCTTGTTATTTTAATTATGTCATTTGATTTTATTTGCTTCCCCTCATCATAAATAAATATGGGTTTTTGCTCACCCTCCACTATTACAATTCATCAAGTGGTTTCAATGTACCATGAAGCATATGTATTAATCACATGATTTCTCGTTGATCATGAACCTTCTTCTATCATGACAAGTGGTTTTGTTTTAGACATAAACCTTGTAATACAAAATCATTTTAGAGCACCACGAACTTTTCACCATAAGTTGTTTTGACTTACCATGAATTTTGCACTACAAAATGTTTTTTTAGAGCTACATGAACTTGGCTAACCACGAACCTTGCACTATAAAATGGTTTTAAGAGAAACATGAACTTTTCACCATAATATGTGCCATCTAAAAATTGATTTATAGTGCCCACACTCATTGGGGATTTTTTCAATATGGGCTTCATCTTGGAACTTTTTGCTTCTTCCTTTTGTTCCTATATAAAACTAAGCATTGAGGTCCATATAAAAAGAAATTCATTTATCAATATACACGAGTGCTATCTATTGTACTCACTAGTTCTCTAGAAAAACCTTTTCCCTTACATAGTTGACCGATATGTTGGACTCCTCCTTAATCATAACTTGGTTCTAGCCATATCGTATTTGTGATTACTTCACTCATTCCCTCCCTTTAATTGAAGATTCAACATCAAATTAGCATATGAGTGCGCTTTCCACCCTCGTACCCATCCAAGTGGTTCATCCCACAACTTGATCCTACATCCTATATGAATGACATGAATAACTCAATGTGCTATCCCACTACAACATCTATGCCTGTATAACAAGGATTGCAACAATACTGAGGAATTCAACCTAATTCTAGCATTTGATGTTCCGTGTTAGAGAAACTAGTAATTCTAACAAAGAAACTATATCGAGTTATCTAAACTCAATATTGATAGTTTTTCCCTAGACCATAACATTAATTCATGAGAATAATTTACCACCAAAAAAATGCACTCTATAATTTCCTTGCAATTACAACATCTTCTTATGGACAATAATAACCTTCCAATTAACTTTTCAAGACTTTCTCTAAGCATCATTAGGGGAATTTTGAGGTTAAAAATGGGTCTCAAAACAAAAAATGTACTATAAAAATCAACTTTAAAAGAACCAATCACATTCTAGAGGATGACATCATCCATAATAGTTGAGGTCCCAAATTTTCTTCATTGTGTTTCTTGAAAAAAATTCCTTCATCTTGCATTCATTTATCATGGACAAACTGCAATGAGATTTAGTTTCAACTTACTTGCTTCACATTGCTCACTATGTAATATCCTCAATATGATATGAGAGATATTAGCTCAATAAAATCGAATCCAAGACTTGTGGATTTCCAATTTTCTTCAAAACATTGATTTTCACAGCTCCTCGAAAAGAGGTGGATTAAATTCTATCCCAAATGTCACATACCCAAATATTCGTAAAAATTTAAAATTTTTCTAAGCGGTCAATTCAACCATAAAAGCTATGCGGAAGTAGAAAGTTTCAGCATTTAAATAGACTGTTTAAATAAAAAGCGACATTTTAAACATCTCGTAATCTATCATTAATTATCTAATGGCTAGTGACAATAAGATAGAAATTATCGTAATACTTAGATATACAATCATCAATTTTTACATGTCTTAACGACCTTTAGCTGAATCTATAACTCTATATTTGAAAGATGTAATACTACTTATTTTATGCAATCTCTTTATTACCCTTTGGACATTTATATAAGTAAGAGAACAACCTCCTACTAAATAGAGAATTTGCTTTAACAACGCATGTCTATGTAAACCCAAAAATTCATTTGAATCATACAACATTTTAGTTGTAAAACATGTACAAACCTAAAACTCCAAATACATTGCATGATCAATGGAAAATTAACTTCAATTTAAACTTTATCAACCATTTTTCCATATTTTAAAGATGTAATTACAAAAATCATCACCATTTCTAATTCCATTAAACAGATAATGACGCATAAGAAAAATACACAAGAAATAACAAAGAATTATGAGTTGTTAACACCTATGTTTGTATCAGGAAAAAATCATCATAGTTAAGAATAGATGAAAGCACAAAATACACATAAGGAACACAACATAGAGAGAGACCACTTTTAACGTGGTTCACGCAACCCTTGGGCTACGTCCACAAATTCTTTCGCATTAATGATTCTAAAAAAATAGAGATTACATTCCCGCAACACAATCGTTGCCACAATTTTCCTCCTTGAAGTCTCCCTCTCTTCAAGGAAATTCTTTTCAAGATAAAGAAAGCATGACTGCACCCATAGTTACAAGGATCTAACTTAAGTATTTAAATAGCTACCAAGGTTCCCTTTTTTTATACTAAACAATGTAATTACCATGATCTATGTTAGCTTCACCTAAGTACGAGATTTATTTCTAATCATGATGGACCCTTACAAAAATGACTCTAATATAATACTTTGGGTCCATCCCATACTTACTTTTGTGCATTCGCATAATTCCAAGTTTAACTTTGTAATACATATTATCAACATTGAATTAATACAATAACCTAATATGTACCTACATATATATTTAATGGTTACCTACAAACCATATAAAAGAAGGGATTATATGCGAATCTAGCACATACATATATATATTATGAAGAAGTCAATATTTAGTAGATTTTCAACGGGTAAATTCAAAAACCATAAAATGTATATGCATATGTATATATCGGTAGCAAACCAAAAACAGAGCCACAGTGATATTATCCCACCTGAGAACGATCGATCCGATCGGTGGTCAACATTAATGTAATACATAAAGATCACGCCGATTGTTGATCTGATGGTTAACACCAATGCCAAGTGGCATTAGTGTGAACTCCTCGTGTTTCATTTCCCTCTTATGGTTGCGCCCATCCCTTTTAAGGAAAAAATATGAGGTTAACACAACTGAGTTCTATTAAAAGGTTCCATTAATATTTTTAATTTTCTTTTAAAGTAAAAATCACTAATTTCCATTTTAATATCCTACAAAGAATGGGAGATCGTCCTTCTAGTACTATATATTATAGTATCCTTTAGAAAGGTATTCCGCTGCACCTGATGGGGATCTTCTCTCATGTGATTAGTTACACTAATCCATTAGGTAATAGTATTCTTTGAAATACCTTCATTCAAAGGGTTAGGTTGCCTCTTGGTATCTAATGTCCTCAAATAATAGTATACTTATTTTTTTACAATTCCTTAGTTTTCTTTCTCTTAGTAAAATATGATAGTATGATGTGATCCATGCACATTACTATGGCTTACTCGTAATATTTATTGGTTTCTTTCTTGCCTTTGTAAAACAATTATCAGTAGCAAGCTAGTATTAGTTCTAGCTTCTTCTTGTTTTTAGGAGTTTTGTTAAAAAATTCTGATAGGTATTTTATTTGCTTAAGGCGACACTTATATCTTTACGATTTTAAGTAAAATAGTTAGTTTTAAGTTGATTTGTTTTAGATAGTGGGTTATTTAGTGATGAAATTCCCTTGAGACCTTTTGTCGAAACTAGGTTGTGAAAGACACCTAAAGGACTTTTCTCGGTTGTACATAAAAGCTCTTAACAATAATTAGCTTAGTGATTGGCTTAGGTCATAGGAGATACTTACTTCCCTTTGGCGGTTAAGCGTATCTTTGGTACCCCTTTCTAGGATTAACTGATAACCGACACTCAAGTCCTTGCACCACTAAGATAGATCTATCAACCCACTCATGATCTCCAAGCTATAACACTTTACGACTTTTAGAGTTGTGTTCTTACAAATTTTACTAGTGGGGCCTTGGCCTTGAGCTCCTCACCAGAAACGATTACAATAATTATTCATTTTTACAAATTATTAGGTGAAAAAATGAGGGATGTTACACCAAAGGAAATGGATTCAGACCTCTCTTAGGAAGCTGATTAGTTCTATTGTATGGTTTAGGATGCTGGTGATGTAGACCTCGTTGAGGACTTTTGATGAACAATTTGCATGCAATCTCAAAACAACACTCTGACTAGCTAGGAATTGGATAATTGGAACTAGTCTTTTCCCAACTCAATTCAAGTGGCACTAAAAGGTTACTATTTATGATATACAAATTATACATGGTCCTTACACACTTCATGAAACTCCTATGACTTCCGTGGAATTTTTCGACCAATTATTATTACCAACCTTAGGAATGCTAACCTTGGATTTTCTCAATATTTCTAAACCATAAGGAGACTTAGCTTAATTGATGAATCAAATAAGGATCACCATATCCTTAATTCATTTTCCCTAGTCCAATATATTTTAATATTGCATTATTCCTAAATTTTGGACTTAGGATTAGCAAATATTAGGCCCACATCACCATCTAAGTGAAGTATCATGAACATGTCTAGGTTAGTTAGGCTATTGTGGTCCATGGACAAATTTAGGGACATTACAAGTCCTCCCCTCCCAAGATCGTTTGTCTTCAAGCAATGATATCAACTCCATAAAAAAATGAGGCCAATCAATGACTTCTCACCATGAAAATTTGTTGCTGAGCTGCCTAGCATTGGAATTCTCAACTCCAAGCTAAACGCAAAGGGTCCATCATGCTCATCATGTGCCACTCCAAAATAAAACCATCCTCCAATGAGTGACTCCACTACCTTTGCAATTGAAAATGTATGTTCCACCAAGTTGAAACAACTGAGGACAATGTCAAAGTCCCAAATGAACTTGATGAATGCAAGGTGACTATGAAAACCATCATTGCACTGCATAATATCCACATAAGGAGCCTCCTAAAGACTCCCAAACAAACTAGAAAGTGAACAACATGTCCACCCATCATAAGGTTTCATAATGAGGAAATTGTCCCAATGCTCCACATAGATGGAATCCTAGAAATCATGGATGGCTTGCTCTCCAATGCCAATAACTAAACTAATGCACCAATGTGAGAAACTGTACTTGTACCGGGCAATTCTAGGGTACCACTACTTGTACTGCACTCCAACAAACATTAATGACATCCAAGACAGTCCATCAACCCAAGGAATGCTTGGATGATGATGCTTCATGAGAAGAAAGAGATACACGTGTTTGCTTCTCAACTTGATTTTTATCACTTGGACGTACCCTTGGTCTTCCTTCAGTATGGTGAGCAATAGTTGAATTTGCTAGTGCCACTTGATACTTGTCTCATGCATAACAATGCAGGAGAGTTCCACTTGAGTTCTTGGGATGGAACATGTGATAGTAGTGTGAGCCATTGGGCTAGAGTCCTATCTGTACATGAGGACTTTCACATCTTGTGGGAGAGGCTCAAAGATTTACTAATCTACATTGGGGGGTGAAAAATTACAATATGGTGGATGGATCTTGACATACCATGGAGTGACATATTGTCACAAGCAGCAGTCATGATGGATGAAATGCAGATCAGAGACCATGGGATCCAACCATTGATGGTTTGTTTTAGACACCATTGATGTTTGGGAGGATGCAATTGATACAATGGGAAATAATGGTCTCTCCGTCAAATAAACATTTATGTTCACATCCTCAGGTGCTAGGAGTGATGGAATGCGACCCAACTGCAACTCTCTATAAAGATCATCCACTGAAATAGTATATCCATGGTCTCCATTGTTGGATGGTCCAACAAGAATGTACATGTATGCCTCATCCAAAGATATTAATTTTGTCCACAGAGGCACTCTAAGTTCCTCCTAGCGCAAGCCAAATGCCTCCATATGCTGTATGCCAATCTCCTCACGTGAGATTGCTTGCACAACTACTTCCCACCTAACAAGATCATAATTATTTTTTCAAGGAGAGTCCATATTTTCCATGTAATATTCAACCCAATCCATATGTGGATGAATGGCATGAAAAGGTATCCAAATATGCATAGGTTGTTTTTCATCTAACTGGGCACTGTGGGAGGTGTCAATTGAGTCATAAGATGTGTGCTTACCTCTAGGAGTCCTCATCTCTGTAATGCATCTATCTATAGATGGTTATATCTCACTGCTGCTATGTGGTTCAAAAAAATGGACCCAGGTACGTCCTCCATAGACGAGTGTTCTTCATATAGAGAAATCTCATGATCCTCCAAGTGTGAAACAAGTGCTCTGCAATGCAATCCAACTGCATATTATATCTACCATAAGGAACTACATAATTTACTAAACAAAATTATATTGGACATTACATTTTGTTCAAAAATTTAATTTCGCATTGAACATTAGCTTTTTTTCATAAAAAAAGTGCACAGTGTCTAGGCATGTGTAATAAGATAATTTTTTGTTGATGGCACAAGTGTGTGGCTTCTTTGTGCATGCAATAGATTGTGAGTAGAAACAAGGGTGAAATTATTTCGATCCTCTCTTTTTTGCTTCCTCTGGAGTAAGAAATGTCCTTTTGCGCCCCTTTTGATGACATTTTGGATTTGTGTCTATGGAAGGATGAAAATCAGCTCCTTCAAAATTTCTTGGTAAACACAAAATTTGCTCAGTCTTATACTTTCAAGCATCCAATTTATAGAAATGCATAACTAAAAATGAAGGAATTTGTAGGAGAGGTTTTGTGTACTCATTAAAGGATTCAAAGAAACATGCATTAAAACATAAATACAGAGTAATGTTGATCTTTATTGTTGGGTTGATGTTAAAGCCTTTGACAAAAAAATAATTATATAAAGAAAAATAATTTACAGTGGAGGATATGCATCCCATTTCATTAAACTTGGATGGTTTTACATTTGATTTATTGTTTCAAGTTTCCAATATCTGAATGTGGTTTGTTGTCTCATATCCATTCTATCAATTTGATAAGATTAATACTACAAATTGATACAATGGATACTATGTCCCAAAATACTATGACCCATAATACATATTTGTATCCATATTCATATTCAAATATTAATACTATGTCCCAAAATACATATCCTAGAATTTGGTTTTTGCTATCATCATTAAACAACCTCTACATGCATAATGTAGAAAAAGTCTTCTTTTTGAAGTTCAACCAGCACTAATTGTATTGGACAATACTCTCAAGACATAGATCAATACACTAAGCTCTTTGAATCCAAACCTCAAGTTTTCGAGAAAAAACCAAAGCAATCCTTTGAATGTCAAGTTTCCAATAAAAAACCAAAGCAATGCTTCAAATGTCAACTTAGACTTGGAAACAAAGAGTTCCAAGTATGGAAAGTTAATAGAAAGAAACATATATTTTTTTTAGATGGAGGTTCAGCATTACATGTTGTTTTCTGATGGAGCTTGTAGTAGTGGTGGGAGGATCATCTATGATCTAGAGGACATTTAAAGAAGTAGAGTTTGCTTGGGGATTGGGAGTCATCATCAACAATGAAGTAGAGACCATGGTAGTTTAATAAGGGTGGTGTATACTCAGAAAAACATATTACTATCATGATGGTTGTGGGTTGTGGGGATTCAACCATCGTCATAGAGCCCTCTCAATGTTAATTATACATTGAAACATTAGACTCACCAAACACATTCAGATATCCTTAAATATAGACAAATATTTTGTCAACTTGAGTTTCTCCAAGAATTAAGAAATATTAAGATTAAAAAATATTAGCCATGAATGAGGGGATCACATTATAAAAAGCCATACCATGACATTGATTAAATGCAACTTGAGAAATCTCCTCCTAGACATGTATACAAGAAAGCAAGTTGGCTGGGTAGGGGAATACAATCTCACTCTACTCATTGATAATTCATTGTTGACACATGAAGTTATAAGGATTATGAAGATAGCTCTACCTTATGTGAATGGCTTGTCATTCTAGGTACTGAAAGCGATTCTCCTGGTGTTGTTTATTATTCTCGGTTTGGATCATGTGGTAGTTCTACTAAAAGAAGTGACACATACATTCTCAAAAGGGTGAGAAGATGATTCATTTTTAATGAGTTTATGTAAGAATATTTGATCCTTTGAATACAATTTTATGTGTTCACCGCGGGCTTCAAGAAATTATGGCTCATTATCATTAACAAATAATTACTATGTGCTATGTGACTTGACACTTGTTAAATGAGGAATGAAGGGGAGGTGATAGAGGTACAGAATTTTGTGAGAATTATGTTCCTAAAAAGAAAGATATGGGAAGAATATTAGTATATAAGGCGGCTATATGACCTAGGGAAGTGGAATAAATTGTGGATAAGTGTGATTGAAGTTAGACTTTTATTAAATTTGATGGAGTGATTTTCCGTTAGACTTTTATTAAATTTGTTGGAGTGAGTTCGATTAGAAATTTAAATGAATTTGATGGAGTGAGTTTCCTTTAAAATTATTGTGACCATATTTTATCACCAGCATAAATTTTGCAGACAGCCTTTAAAGGACAAACTTACCCTGGTTGATGATTAATGACTGAGTGATGTTGATGTTTGAAAAGACATTGATTTGCACCAATAGTTGGTGGAACGATGAGCATTACTGGTGGAACATTGAGAACTATTGGTGGAACTAAGAGATTTGTTTATGGAACTGGGAGCATTGTTGGTGGAACCATGATTGTTGGTGGTGGAACCATGAGAAATGGTCTCCAGGTGGTGGAAGCATGTGAATTTATGGAAACATGAGAATTATTGGTGGAACATTGAGAACTATTGGTGGAACCAAGAGATCTGTTTATGGAACATTGAGAACTATTGGTGGAACCAAGAGATCTGTTTATGGAACCATGAGCTCTATTTCTGGAACCATGAGCATTGTTGGTGGAACCATCAGCATTGTTTGTGGAACCATGAGCATTACTGGTGGAACATTGAGAATTACTCATGGGAATATTTTTGATTCCCTAGAAAATACACAAACACATTTCCCATTACTCATGGTTCCATAAATAGATCTCATGGTTCCACGAATAATGTTCATGGTTCCATAACTAGATCTCATGGCTCCATAACTAAAGCTCATGGTTCCCCCCAAAATTATCATGGTTCCATAAATAGAGCTCATGGTTCCATTTACTTTTGCTCATGGTTCCAAAATTCTAGGCATGTGTAATAAGATAATTTTTTGTTGATGGCACAAGTGTGTGGCTTCTTTGTGCATGCAATAGATTGTGAGTAGAAACAAGGGTGAAATTATTTCGATCCTCTCTTTTTTGCTTCCTCTGGAGTAAGAAATGTCCTTTTGCGCCCCTTTTGATGACATTTTGGATTTGTGTCTATGGAAGGATGAAAATCATCTCCTTCAAAATTTCTTGGTAAACACAAAATTTGCTTAGTCTTATACTTTCAAGCATCCAATTTATAGAAATGCATAACTAAAAATGAAGGAATTTGTAGGAGAGGTTTTGT
Organism: Larix kaempferi; assembly: GCA_027924585.1. NCBI lineage: Eukaryota > Viridiplantae > Streptophyta > Pinopsida > Pinales > Pinaceae > Larix > Larix kaempferi. Next base: position 1,000,309 of record BSBM01001255.1, read on the forward strand.
GTACTCATTAAAGGATTCAAAGAAACATGCATTAAAATATAAATAAAGAGTAATGTTGATCTTTATTGTTCGGTTGATATTAAAGCCTTTGAAAAAAAAAAAATTATATAAAGAAAAATAATTTATAGTGGAGGATATGCATCCCATTGCATTAAACTTGGATGGTTTTACATTTGATTTATTGTTTCAAGTTTCCAATTTTTGAATGTGGTTTGTTGTCTCATATCCATTCTATCAATTTGATAAGATTAATACTACAAATTGATACAATGGATACTATGTCCCAAAATACTATGACCCATAATACATATTTGTATCCATATTCATATTCAAATATTAATACCATGTCCCAAAATACATATCCTAGAATTTGGTTTTTGCTATCATCATTAAACAACCTCTACATGCATAATGTAGAAAAAGTCTTCTTTTTGAAGTTCAACCAGCACTAATTGTATTGGACAATACTCTCAAGACATAGATCAATCCACTAAGCTCTTTGAATCCAAACATCGAGTTTTCGACAAAAAACCAAAGCAATCCTTTGAATGTCAAGTTTCCGATAAAAAACCAAAGCAATCCTTCGAATGTCAAGTTTCCGATAAAAAACCAAAGCAATGCTTCAAATGTCAACATAGACTTGGAAACAAAGAGTTCCAAGTATGGAAAGTTAATAGAAAGGAACATATATTTTTTTTAGATGGAGATTTAGCATTGTATGTTGTTTTCTGATGGAGCTTGTAGTAGCGGTGGGAGGATCATCTATGATCTAGAGGACATTTAAGGAAGTAGAGTTTGCTTGGGGATTGGGAGTCATCATCAACAATGACGTAGAGACCATGGTAGTTTAATAAGGGTGGTGTATACTTAGAAAAACATATTACTATCATGATGGTTGTGGGTTGTGGGGATTCAACCATCGTCATAGAGCCCTCTCAATGTTAATTATACATTAAAACATTAGACTCACCAAACACATTCAGATATCCTTAAATATAGACAAATATTTTGTCAACTTGAGTTTCTCCAAGAATTAAGAAATATTAAGATTAAAAAATATTAGCCATGAATGAGGGGATCACATTATAAAAAGCCATACCATGACATTGATTAAATGCAACTTGAGAAATCTCCTCCTAGACATGTATAAGAGAAAGCAAGTTGGCTGGGTAGGGGAATACAATCTCACTCTACTCATTGATAATTCATTGTTGACACATGCAATTATAAGGATTATGAAGATAGCTCTACCATATGTGAATGGCTTGTCATTCTAGGTTTTGAAAGCGATTCTCCTGGTGTTGTTTATTATTCTCGGTTTGGATCATGTGGTATGTCTACTAAAAGAAGTGACACATACATTCTCAAAAGGGTGAGAAGATGATTAATTTTTAATGAGTTTATGTAAGAATATTTGATCCTCTGAATACAATTTTATGTGTTCACCGTGGGCTTCAAGAAATTATTGCTCATTATCATTAACAAATAATTACTATGTGCTATGTGACTTGACACTTGTTAAATGAGGAATGAAGGGGAGGTGATAGAGGTACATAATTTTGTGAGAATTATGTTCCTAAAAAGAGAGATATGGGAAGAATATTAGTATATAAGGAGGCTATATGATCTAGGGAAGTGGAATAAATTGTGGATAAGTGTGATTGAAGTTAGACTTTTATTAAATTTGCTGGAGTGATTTTTTGTTAGACTTTTATTAAATTTGTTGGAGTGAGTTCGGTTAGAATTTTTAATGAATTTGATGGAGTGAGTTTACTTTAAAATTAATGTGACCATATTTTATCACCAGCATAAATTTTGCAGACAACCTTTAAAGGACAGACTTACCCTGGTTGATGATTAATGACTGAGTGATGTTGATGTTTGAAAAGACATTGATTTGCACCAACAGTTGGTGGAACCATGAGCATTACTGGTGGAACATTGAGAAATATTGGTGGAACTAAGAGATTTGTTTATGGAACTGGGAGCATTGTTGGTGGAACCATGATTGTTGGTGGTGGAACCATGAGAAATGGTCTCTAGGTGGTGGAAGCATGTGCATTTATGGAAACATAAGCATTATTGGTGGAACATTGAGACCTATTGGTGGAATCGAGAGATCTGTTTATGGAACATTGAGAACTATTGGTGGAACCAAGAGATTTGTTTATGGAACCATGAGCTCTATTTCT